>JAODTV010001674.1:0-10321 GCA_025399955.1 Galeichthys feliceps
TAGGCAAAGTCTGTGGAGGCTGAAGCTGAGGAAGTTTTAGTCTTAAGAAAAACTGTTTAAAATAAAATAAAACTAAATTGCAATTGCAGGAAGGTAATGAAGACGGTGGAGTGGAGGAAGCCTTTAAAAAGGCAGTTGTTTTAAAGTTAAATTGCAATTGAATTATATTGAAAATGAGTAGGCTATACTACATGAACTCGGCACGTTGAACAGAGTGGTGGTCTTCTGATGTCTGCGCTGCCTTATATATGGGTGTCAGTCATGCGCGCTGTGGTGCGTGCACCTGAAGGCGCGCCCCTGGCGGCGCATGCTGGTAGTGGACTCCTGCACGCACGCAGTCAATGAGGCGCATCTGAACTGCATCAATCAACTGATTAACACGAGGACTGTTCGCGCCCCCCCAGAGGAGTGTTCGTGCCCCCCACTTTGAGAAACACTGGCCTAGGTCTACATTGTTTTCTATTTCCTGAGCCATAGTGTATACTAAGGGGCTAATAGTTGTAGCAGGCCCCCAGAACTACTACAATGTGCAATACTCAGCTAATTTGAGTGATGAGTGGCAGCCGTTGTTCCTACAGGAGTCTTCTGTCTGCCACAAATTCTCTATCCACCAGTGACCCTCTGCAGAGTTCTTATGCTGAACAGAGAAACTGCTGCGTTGCAATCCCACAGCGACCTGGTTGCAGTTTAACATCATTCCCAGGATGAGGGTTTTAATACATTAATAAAACAGTTAGTAGTGGATGGGTCCTGCATCAACATGTCACGGGGGAATCCCACAGCAACATTGGCTGGGCAGGCAGTCTCAGGGCCGTCCACTTCAACTCCATGTCATGATGACACGAGAGTGGGGAGGTCCCCACCCCTCCTCTCTCTCTGGGAAATCCCTCAGAGGATTTGACGCGTTACGAGTCTCTGAAACAAGCTTTTGACCAAGTGAAAGTAATTGATGGTCAAAAACTCCACCCTAATGTTGTGCTTTCCTTTCCGTATTTTTGTATTATTAAGGATAGGCTATATCAATTGATGCAGGATGCTCAGACTAAGGAAGAGATGACACAGTTGTTGGTCCCGAAGAGCTGTAGGGAACTTTTATTCCATGTGGCTCATCCTAATCCCATGGCTTGGCATCAAGGTCAGGACAAAACACTCAATTGTCTCATGGCGTTTTTCTATTGGCCATGGATTTGCCCCGATATCCGCAGGTGGTACGTGGCTTATCGCGAATGCCAACTGGTAAATCCAGCATCTACACCAAAAGCACTATTGTGGCTATTGCCATTAATTGAGATCCCCTTCAAAAGAATTGCCAAGGATATCGTCGGGCCATAAGATTGATCTGCATGCAGGTATCACTTTGTGTTACTCATAGTGGATTATGCAATGCAATACCCAGAAGCAGTGCCTCTTCGCAATATCTCTGCACATAGTGTTGCGGAGGCACTCTTCTGCGTTATCTCTCGAGTCAAGATTCCAAAAGAAATTCTGACTGATCAAATCACGACATTTATGTCACGGACACTATGAGAATTGTACATATTATTAGGGATTAAATCAATTCATACTAGTGTTTATCATCCACAAATGGACAAGCTGGTCGAATGATTTAACTAAACACTTAAAAACATGATTCATAAGTTTGTTCACGAGGATGCTAAAAACTGGGATAGGTGGCTAGACCCTCTGTTGTTTGCAGTGCACGAGGTCCTGCAAGCCTCCACCGGGTTTTCCCCATTTGAATTGCTGTATGGGTGCAAGCCCCATGATGTCTTCGACATCATTAGAAAAAATTGGGAGGAGGGGCCTTCTAAAAGCAAAAATGAAATTCAGTATGTTCTTGACCTGAGAGCAAAACTCCACGCACTGAGTCACATAACCCAGGAGAATTTTCTACAGGCGCAAGAACATCAATCCCGCCTCTACAACAGAGGGACACGGCTAAGGGAATTTGCACTGGGAGATAAAGTGCTTATTTTACTGCCCACATCAAGCTCAAAATTATTTGGCGAATTGGGGAAGTCGACTATGAAGTCAAACACCCAGATAGAGGCGACACGTGTCAAATTTACCACCTCAAGCTCCTAAAACCACGGAGAGATGAGGTTCCTGTGACTCTGGCGATGGTAGTTCCAAAGAGGGCGGAGCTGGGACCAGAGGTAAGTCCAAAAAGTGTGTCCTAATTCACCCCGGTCCCCTGTGGAGACCACCTCTCACCGTCCCAGAGAGCACAGGATATCAGGTTGCAGGATGAGTTCTGAAGATGTGTTCTCGCCCATCCCTGGTCACACTGACCTCATAGAACACCACATCGAGACTCCCCCAGGGGTGGTGGTGCGCAGCTGCCTGTATCGGCTCCCCAAGCACAAAAAAAAGTGCTTCAGGATGAACTCCAGGCTATGCTTGAAATGGGAGTAGTTGAGGAGTCTCACAGAAACTGGAGTAGCCCAGTGCTCTTGGTTCCCAAGACTGACAGGTCGGTCTGGTTCTGTGTGGACTATAGGAAAGTCAATGCGGTGTCTAAATTTGACGCGTATCCGATGCCTCGCATTAATGAACTGCTTGATTGCTTAGGCACGGCTCACTTTTATTCGACACTGGATTTAACAAAGGGATATTGCCAGATTCCCTTGACTCCATTATCCCGCAAGAAAATGGCCTTTTCCACTCCGTTTGGTTTACACCAATTTGTCACCCTTCCTTTCGGGTTGTTTCGGGCCTCAGCAACATTTCAGGGTCTCATGGACCGAATTCTCCATCCCCACAATGCGTATGTCATGGCCTATTTAGATGACAATCATTTATAGTAATGAGAGGGAGCAGCATTTACAGCATCTCAGGGTGTGTGAGGCTCACAACAAACCTGAAAAAGTGTGCAATTGGACTGGTAGAAGTATGGTATCTGGGCTTCCACTTGGCTCATGGGCAAGTCAAATTGATAAGCAGATAAGACTGCAGCAATTGCGGCCTGCCCAGGACCTAAGACCAAAAAAGGGGTGATGCAGTTCCTGGGGCTGGCTGGCTATTATAGGCAGTTTGTGCCTAACTTTTCAGATGTCACCAGCCCACTGACTGACCTCACTAAAAAGGGGGCACCAGATCTGGTCCAGTGGACGGAGCCATGCAAACGGGCTTTTGCTCAGGTGAAAGCGGTTTTGTGTGGGGGCCCGCTGTTGCATTCTCCTGACTTTTCTATCCCTTTTGTTTTACAGACCAATGTGTCAGACAGAGGGCTGGGGCCATTTTTTCCCAGGTGATGGAGGGGGAGGAGCATCCGGTGCTGTACATCAGCCGCAAGCTCTCCATGCAAGAGTCAAAGTACAGCACCATAGAAAAGGAGTGTCTGGCCATCAAGTGGGCAGGCCTCACTCTCCAGTACTACCTGCTAAGAAACCTATTCACCCTCTGTTCTGACCATGCCGCTCCAGTGGCTCCACTACATGAAGGATGCCAATATGCGGATCACTCGTTGGTATCTGGCCCTTCAACCCTTTGAATTCAAGGTGGTCCACAGGCTAGGGGCACAGATGGCGGTGGCAGATTACCTCTCTCGCCAGGGGGGAAGTCAGCTGCAGGCCGGATGCCTCCCCGGCCTGAGTCGGGCAGTGGGGGTATGTGGCAGAAAGGGTGTGGTCGGCGAGGAGTCAGATTGAACCAACAGGTAACATGTGATGAGGAACACCTGTCTCTAATTACTGGCTGTCTACTAATGTGTGTCTCTGTGTGTCTTTCAGATAGCCAGTACTGAGAGAGAGAGAGCTGTCTCCCCACGTGCATGTCTGTGTGTGAACATTAAAATCACTGAAAAGTGTAGATAAAATAAAAAGCACACCTTGAATTGCAGTGCTTGTCTCCAGTTCCTCATTGCCCACTCTCCTAAAGTTGTTACAGGAATTTTTTTCAGAGTCTTTGAATCTCTTCAGTGGTGCCCCTCTGCCACAGTGGCCAGGGGCAAGTTCCCCGTACAGCATGATCCTGGACAGGCAATGATTTTCCATCCTGGAGACATGCTCAGCCCATTCATGCTGTGTCTTGAGGAGCATGGGCTCAATGCTGGAGATTTTGGCTGCCTCAAGGACTTCTGTGTTGGTGACAAAGTCTCTCCAGTAGATCTTGATTATGGTATGGAGGCAACACTGATGGAAACATTCAAGGAGGCGATAAAGGACCCAGGTCACAGAACCACACAGGAGGGTAGTGAGCATGACAGCTTTGTAAATGCTGACTTTCATGTCTTTTTTCATGTGGTCATTTTACCAGACACACTTATACACTTATAAAGGCAGTTTTTGCTTTAGCCAATCTACTGTTGACTGCTTCATCGATCTTGGCATTTGAGGAAATAACACCTCCTAGGTAACTGAACTGCTGGACTGCTTTCAGCTCGGTTTGATTGATGCAAATGCTTGTTGGGTGGTATTCTTCATGTTGTGCAGGCTGGTGACGGTCTTTTTCAGGATAATTTCTAAGACGGAGAGTTGAGCAGTTTCTGCAAAGCAGGATGTTATTCTCTGCAATGCTAACTTAGTGTGGACAACAAGGGCAGTATCATCAGCAAATAGCAGCTCTCTAATCAGCTCTCTAATCAGCTGCCCTGAAATTTTGGTGTGAGCTTAAAGTCATCTCAAGTTAAACAGGCTGCCATCTGTACGAAAGCAGATGTATATGCCATTGTTGTTATCCAGGTCCTCCATAACCTGTTGCAGTATCATGCTGAAGAGCATCGTGAACAGTGTCAGGGCAAGAAAGGCAGCCTTGTTTCGCACTGTTTGCAACTGGGAAAGGCTGGGAGAGGTCACTTCCATATCTGATCTGAACAAACTGGATTTTGTTAAGCTGGATGACCATGGCAAGGAAATTTGGGGGACATCCAAGTTTTTCCAGGATTTCCCAAAGGCCTCTCCTGCTAACAGTGTTGAAGGCTTTAGTCAGGTCCATGAAGGTAATGTATGGTCCTTTGTTTTGTTCTCTGCACATCTCCTGGATCTTAGTTGGCTCTAAAACCACATTTACTCTCTGGGAACCATCTCTTCTGCAATGGACTGTACCAGTCTGTTTAAAAGTACTCTTGCCAGGATCTTTCCAGCGATGGTGAGCAGGGCTATCCTATGATAATTGGAGCAGTCAGGCTTGTCCCCCTTGTTCTAGGACAGGGTAATATTGACTGCATCATGGGGGTCTTGAGGGAGCTTTCCCTGCACCAAGCAGAAGACAAAAAGCTCATGGAGTCTGGTGTGTGAGGCAGGGCCACCACCCTTTCAAACATTTGGTGGAATGCCATCAATACCTGCTACCTTTCCACTCTTCAACTGCTCTATGGCTTTCACAGTCTCTTGCAATGTTAGTGCCATATCTAATTTGGTTTTCAATGGGTGTTGATGGATGCAGTCAATCACTGATTCCTGGATTGCGTGACTGGTTCTGAAGAAGGTGTGGAAGTACCCAGACCAGCAATTCAGGACTGAATCCATGGTGGCAAGCAGCTCCTGCCCATTAGCACTCCATAAGGGGCTCTGAATCTGATAGGAGGGGCCATAGGCTGATTTTAAAGCTTTGTAGAAGCCTCTGTCATTGCCAGTGTCAGCACAAGCCTGAGTTCTGTCAGCGAGGCTGGGCCACCACTTATTGTAGATGAGAAGGAGCTTGCACTGGAAGGTACTACATGCAAGTCTCAAATCCTGCCTTTTTCTGCAGGCAGCATGGTAGAGACAAGTGAGGCTGATGATCCAAATATGTCCTCAGAGGTTTGCAAAATGACTTTTGGATTTTAGCCTCATTTGTAGGCTTCCCTGAAAGGATGCCCTCACATCAGCAGTCTGGAGACTATGGATTTTCAGTTCACTCACCCTTCTTTGGTGTTGGCTTGAAGTGGAAGCCAAGTTTGCAATGGACAAGATGGTTGTCTCTGTGTGATTCTGCAGTGGGCATCACACTGGTCTGGAGGACATATTTCATGTGACATTGGTGCACTAGAACATAGTCTATTAGGTGCCAGTGTTTTGATCAAAGATACATCCAGGCTGTTTTCAGACTACCTTTCTGCTGAAACATGGTGTCAGTGACAAAGAGCTGCTTCTAGGCACAGAACTCAAGAAGCATGTGTCCATTATCATTGCAGTTTCTCATACCATGCTTCTCAAGCACGTGTTTCCAGGCCCACTCTGGCATTGAAGTCACCCAAGATGATGACCTTATTGCTTCCTGGGATGCTCTGTAGTAGGCTGTGCAAGTCACTGTAGAACTTTTCTTTCTCCCCAGGATCTGCTTGGAGAGTTGGAGCATACACTTTAAAGATTGTGACATGCTGCTGCTCATGCTGTGGAAGGTGCATGGAAATGATGTGATCTGAGTGGCTGCATTGGCTGGTGCATAAGTTTGGTGGTAGTGGAGTTCTTGAGCATGAATTAATATCAATATCCAGCCTGGCAAGTTCATGTGCAATTAGAGCAGAGTGTTACACAGGCTGGTTGCTGCCAACTGTGTCAAGCATAGTTCTGATGTTCCAGCACGCAAATGTCAGTTTTTTCCTGCCTATCTTTGCAGGGAGTTTTCACTGTTTCTTCTTGGATGTGTTTGAAGTTCATCTGCTCTTGAAGATGCCCATTGGTTGCAGTACACCAACTGGGAGGTGAAGAGGCAAGCTTTATTTAGACCCCATTTTCTAGGTCCCTCTCTGCATGCAGGATTGGGACTGCAACTTCCAGTGGCATCTTCCACCTATTGCTTTCACCCCTTTCCCATTGCTGCAGGACTTGGAAAAGCTGTTGGTGGAACATGGACATGTCCTTCTTGCCTGTGCAATGAGCTTTTAGGTGGAGTTCAGAGTGTGTAGCCTGGCCCCACCCTTTATACTCAAGATTTATACTGGGACAGTGACAGTAAGGTCCTCAGGCAGTAGGTTTTTTGTCAGTTTCCCTCTCCTAGGCTGAGTACCACCCAAAGCTAAAGAGGTCTGCCTTGCCTACTATTTTGAACTGCTAGGCCACAGTTGCAATGCACTCAAGAGGTGGCGTGTCCTAGCCTTGAACGTTAAGTCATGTAGATCTCCTTTGCCAGTGAGTTTCATTATGGAAGTTTGTTGGTCCAGTGATGCAATGTTGACATTACCCCCTCGTGTCATTTAGTCTGCCAGCTGAAGCAGTGTACCAGGGTGTGTCACTTGGAGTCAGACATGAGAGATTTGGTAGATGGGTGATTACCAGCCTGTGCACCCTTGAAAGAGAGTACAGCTGCCAGGCAGCAAAGATACTAGAATAGAATAGAATAGAATAGAATAAAATGCCTTTATTGTCACTGCACAATGTACAATGAAATTTAGTTCATCATAGGAGAGCAAAGCCGCTGCGAACGTGCGCGCCGCCACTCTTGGGCACTTCAGCCCAAATCCGTCCCACGTTAACCTACCTGCATGTCTTTGGACATGCAGAGGTACTACCTCTACCCAGAGTTCCCTATACCATATGACATAGTATTTGCTATAATTACCACCATGATACATCTAGCATTCCCTAGAATCTTCAGTTGTTCGGGTGTTACAGTGTAGAGGAGCATTATGTGACATGTCACAGCGAGAGCTGGGCTTACCGTCTGTCTATAGTCTAATATGATTATGTCCTCCCACCAGTAGGCTAACCTCTGCCCTTGTGTCTTACCTTCATAGCAAATAAACATTTGGTCTGAGGAGCAGATGACTGCTCTCTTGTACAAATAATACCATAGGGCACATAACAGATAAAGCTTGGAACACTGTGCAGACTCACCCTAACTGAAGGCAACAAAGTCAAGATACTGATTCAGAAAGGTCACATGAACTTTGAAAAAAATCCTGAAATTAGCCAGTAGAACACATCAAAGACATCTACTCACCAGTCAAACATTTCCAGAAAAAATATTTCCACCTTGTTTTGGTAAAATAGATCTAATATAGCAACAAGCTTCATATCAGCTTCATGAGAAGGAATAAATGGAATGGGTGATGTATGATGGCAGTATTAACAACATGCATACACACAGTATCCAGTTGTTACATACTGCCCCTAGTGGTCAGAAAGGGTGAAAAACAATATCTCTCTTACAAGGTCGCGGGTGTACTGGTGCATATGAAAGCCTCCACTGACAGTGTTGCAGAGAGCCTCCTGAACAGACCTGGGAGGGAGTAAGTCTGAACCCTTGGCCCAGATTCACTGCCTTGTACTCAGCAGTTAGTTGTAAAAGTTCCGACCTAGCAGAAAACAAAATGGTAAAAATCAAATTGCAACAATTTCTGTCCAAAGTACCCTATGGTGGCATACTATTGAGTATTAGTATTAATTATTATTCATTTATAAGTGACCACATGCAATGGTTAGCTGTCATGGTAACTTGGAGTCTTGGACTCACACTGAAAACTATATATTTATCACTATTTTGCTGTAATTGTGTTGTGTGGGAATGGGAGCAAAACAGTAAAATCAAAACATTAATATATTACCTTACGAACTAGTAACATTTACAGTAATCTTTTGCTACAGCTCCAGTGGGAATTGGAACCATTGGATTAATGTGGTGTGACCGCTCGTGACATTGCTGGTGGTGAAGTAAATGCTATAGTGATGTTGCAACGAAATTACTGATACTGTTTCACTGTTTTGCAAACTTAAAACAACAAGCAAAGAAAGCATTGGCAGATATAAGCAAAAATGTTATAAACAGCCTTTGCTTGAATAAGTGTTCAGAAAGAGGAAGAGAACTCTCTCAACAGAGACATGATGCATCTAGACTGGTGCCATGTTGCTAACTAGCAAATGTCTCAGCCTGGGCTTTTCACAACAAGGGACTTGCCACCTCATGAATTATACGTTATATCTGGTCTAGTATGTTTTACACGTCTCGCAGAGGTTCACAGATTAATTTGTTATCTATTCCATGTTGTTTTTAATCTCATATAATAATGGGCTTCAAATATAAAATGGGCTTTGGTAATTGCTTTAGTGGTTAGCACCAGTTGCTAAATAGATTGTACACCAGGTGACATCTTAACAACACTTCCTATTTAGCACAGAAGCATGTAGTATTTTTGTTTTTTGTTAATACATTTTATAAATTGTTGTCTATATTTTTTCATTAATTGTTTTATGTTTTCATAAGTTGATTAAATGAAAAACATTTCTATTTTTCTTTGGCAATATTTGTTAAACATTTGGATGTAAGATGGTAAGTAAATAAATACATTTTGTTTATATGTCAAAATGCTTTACAGTAAGAATTCTCTTTGATGACATTGGTAGTACAGGATTTGGGTGTAGCCCGATAATATACAAATGAGTATATAAATAGGGTGTGCATACAAAAGGGGAGGAGCCCATGCAAGCAGAGTCAGTTTGTGTGTGAACGTATTTGTTTTGTGATAAGAGGACAGAAAACAACTAAAACAGCCAAAACATTCTCACATTTATTGGCAGGAAAAATAAAGCTAAAACTATTCAAATGTAGTCCAAGTCAGAGTCATGGGCATCTCTTGCAGAAACTGAAGCATATTTACTTTCATGCACTTTGATTATCTTTGGATAGGAAGAACGTGTCAAGGCGAAGCCTAAAGAAAAACAATTGTATGAAAAACATTCCAATCACACAGTACATATCATGATTTAAACTGTAGCCTTTTCTTTATTGTTTGGACTGGCTTTTGATGAAGACTGTTAGCTGGCTATAAATATACTTGGTATTAATGCAAAAAAAAAAAATGTATGCTAAGAAATAACTGCAAACAAAGCTTAATCTATCCATGGATGGATGGATGGAGCTTAGTTTAGTTTGTAGATAGATAGATAGATAGATAGACAGATAGATAGATAGATAGATAGATAGATAGATAGATAGATAGATAGAAGTAAAAACACTTATTTGCGTTAACAAAACACTTTACATTTTACTAAATTAGTTAAATTTTGGTACCCAAATATCAACCACAACTCAGCCCAATTTGACCAGATAAGAGATAATAAATGAAATAAGTAATATTTGGTTAGATCAATAACATCAATAATATTCATCATAACACTATATGTCAGCATAGGTACAGGGAGGAGTTGATATCTACTCTACCTTGTTCTGCCAGTTCATTGGAATAACTAATGACTTCCAAACTGCAGCTTTATTTATACCACTCCAGTATTTAAATTATACCTTCAAGAAAGAGTTGCTCTAAAATGTGTATGAATAATACATTTGCAAGTTACATCTTGTTTAGCATTTACTAGTTAATCAGTGGTGGCATGGTGGTGTAGTGGTTAGCACTGTTGCCTCACAGCAAGAAGGTTCTGGGTTCGAGCCCAGTGGCCGACGG
>JAODTV010001793.1:0-10299 GCA_025399955.1 Galeichthys feliceps
GGTTAGCACTGTCGCCTTATAGCAAGAAGGTTCTGGGTTCGAGCCCAGCGGCCAATAGGGGCCTTTCTGTGTGCAGTTTGCATGTTCTCCCCGTGTCTGCGTGGGCTTCCTCCGGGTGCTCCGGTTTCCCCCACAGTTCAAAGACATGCGGTTCGGTTAACATGGGGTGGCCTTGGGCTGAAGTGCCTTTGAGCAAGGCACCTAACCCCCAACTGCTCCCTGGGCACTGTAGCATAGCTGCCCACTGCTTTGGGTATGTGTGTGTGCTCATTGCTCACTTCTGTGTGCATGTATGTGTTCACTGCTTCAGATGGGTTAAATGCAGAGGACGAATTTCACTCTGCATTTGTGCATGTGACAAATAAAGGCTTCTTTTTCTTCACAACTGTAACTGAATGATGCCCTTATATAGAATGTAAATAATTCACAAACAAATATCCATGTTTGTAGCTAATTAAATAGTTAACTTTCAGCGTACACCATCCTGCACTGTTACCAAAGCAATACAGATGGAATGAACAAAGGAATCTTTTCAAATGATTCACCAAAACAAACAAACTGAACTGATTAGTGATTCGTTCGTCCGAGTCCGAGTCTTTGTCCTTCATGTGTCTACAAGCAACAAACTGCAACATACAGTATCAGTCTTTCTGGAAGTGTTAGCCCCCTGAACGAAAAGAACTCGCTCACTTCAGTGAACAAGAATTTCTACACAACAATCAACGTGGATTTAAGTGCAAACGCAACTTTACTCTGAACAAACGAATCACAAATCAGTTATTTATTACATACTTCTACCACATCAATGCTGAATTATTGAATCTAATTGGTCAGAATGTGTTACAGTCCACATAACTGCATAAAAAAAAGAGTGTGTGATTGTTGGTCTGGTAACGTTTTCTATAAGGAAATGTTTATTTAACATTTGTTTTAACATTATTTAATGTTTGTTTTAACCTGGTTACCTTCAAGAGACAAAAAAAAAGGAATCTGGAAAGGGAACAACTGTATTCTTGAGAACTGTAAATATAACTATAAATGTATAAAAAGTATGATGTGTCGTTGTTTAGCACATTGTTGGTGTTTATGTTGCTGTGGTGGAAGAGGAACAGAACACTGAGACGGAGTGGTGTGATGTTATAGGAAAGCGAGTTTCGAGGAGGTAACAGTAACTCCACCTCATCACACCATTCAGTCATTGATTGTTTTACAGTAACAGCACAACCCCGACTGGTGTGTATGTACCTTGATGGTGAGCAGCATGGTGAGGAACTTGCAGTTGTCTCCAATCAGAATAGCATTGCTGATGATGGGTATAGCCTCCTTCATCGCATTCTCGATGGGGACTGGGGTAATCTTCTCTCCTCCGGCAGTGATGATCAGGTCTGTCACGTGCACACGCACACACACGCACACACACACACACACACACACACACACACACACACACACACACACACAAAACTACTGTGATTCATATTTTAAAAACTGCACTTACAACAGGCCTTAGCTGTTTTTTCTTGTTGTGTTTGCAAAATGGTCACACACTATTACAGCTCACAGCTACTACAGAGGCAATGATGATCCCTTGACCAAGGGCCCGTCGACCCGTTAATGATCCCTTGACCAAGGGCCCCTTGAGCCATTGACGACCCTTTGAGCAAGGGACCCTTAACCATTAATGATCCCTTAAAGGCCCTTAACCATTAATGATCCCTTGACTAAGGGCGCTTGACTGTTAAAGATCTCTTGACCAAGGGCCCCTCAAGCCAATGATGGTCCCTTGACCAAGGGCCCCAACCCAGTAATGTCCCTTGACCAAGGGCCCCTTGACCCATTAATGATGCCTTGAACAAGGGCCTCTCAACCTGTTAACAATCCCTTGAACAAGAGCCCCTCAACCCATTGACGATCCTTTGACCAAGGGCCCCTTGAGCGATTAACAATCCCTTGACCAAGGGACCCTCGAACCATTAACGATCCCTTGAGCAAGGAACCCTCGAACTATTAATGATTCCTTGACCAAGGTTACCCTCAACCGTTACTGATCCCTTAAAGGCCCTTAACCATTAATGGTCCTTTGACAAAGGAAGCTCAACTGTTAATGATCCCTTGACCAAGGACCAGTTAATGATCCCTTGACCAAGGGCCTCTCGAACCCTTGACCAAGGGCCACTCGACCAAGGGCCCCTCTCAACCCCTTGAGGACCCCTCCACCAAGGGCCGCTCTACTCGTTGACGAACCCTTGACCAAGGGCCCTTCGACCCATTGACAAACCCTTGACCAAGGGCCCCTTGAGCCATTAATGACCCCTTGACCATGGGACCCTCAACCGTGAGTGATCCCTGAAAGGGTCCTCAACTGTTAATGATCCCCTGACCAAGGACCCGTGAAAGATCAATTGACCAAGGGCCCCTCAAACAGTGAACAATCCCTTGACCAAGGGACTCTCGACCCGTTAATGATCCCTTGACCAAGGGCCCCTCGAGCCATTGACAATCACTTGACCAAGGGCCCCTCGAACCGTTGACAACCACTCGACCAAGGGGCCCTCGACCTATTGATGACCCTTTGTCCAAGTGGCCCTTGAGCCATTAACGATCCCTTGACCAAGGGGCGCTCGACCTGTGAACGATCCTTTGACCAAGGGCCCCTCGACCCATGAATGATCCCTTGGCCAAGGGCTCCTCGACTGGTTGGTGACCACTTGACCAAGGGCCCCTCGACCCATTGACGACCCTTCGACCAAGAGCCCCTTGACCCGTTGATGATCCCTTTGACCAAGGGGCCCTCGATCCGTTGATGGTCCCTTGACCAAGGGCACCTCGACCCGTTAACGACCCCTTGACCAAGGGATCCTCAACCGTTAGTGATCTTTGAAAGGCCCTTAACCATTAATGATCCCTTGAATAAGGGCCCTCAACTGTTAATCATCCCTTGACCAAAAACCTGTTAATGATCCCTTGACCAAGGGCCCCTCGACCCGTTGACAACCTCTTGACCAAGGGCCCCTCGACCTGTTGATGACCACTCGACCAAGGGTCACTTGACCCGTTGACGACCACTCGACCAAGGGCCCCTCGACCCGTTGACGACCACTCGACCAAGGGCCCCTCGACCCGTTGACAATTCCTCAATGAAGGGGCCCTTTATCCATTGATGACCCCTCAACCAGGGGACCCTCGAGCCACGAACGATCCATTGACCAAGGGCCCCTCGACGCATTGACAACCGCTTGACCAAGGGCCCCTCAACCCATTTACGATCCCTTGACCAAGGGACCCTCGAGCCCTTTATGATCCCTTGACCAAAGGCACCTCGAATCGTTAATGATCCCTTGACCAAAGGCCCCTTGACCCGAGAATGATCCCTTGACTGAGGCTCCCTCGACCCGTGAACAATCCCTTCACCAAGGGACCCTCAACCATTAGTGATCCCTGAAAGGCCCTTAAACATGAATGATCCCTTGGCTAAGGGCCCTCAACTGTTAATGATCCCTTCACCAGGGACCCGTTAACAATCCCTTGACCAAAGGCCGCTTGACCTGTTAACGATCCCTTCCCCAAGGGCCCCTCGACCTGTTGACGATCCCTTTGCCAAGGGCCCCTCAAGCCATTGATGTCCCTTGACCAAGGGCCCCTGAACCCATTGACGACCATTCAACCAAGGGCCCCTCGACCCATTGACGATCCCTTGACCAGGGGCCTCTCAACCCACTGACGACCACTCGACCAAGGGACCCTCGACCCATTAACGATCCCTTGACCAAGGGCCCCTCGACCCGTGAACGAGCCCTTGAACAAGGGCCCTTCGACTCGTGAACGAGCCCTTGACCAAGGGCCCTTCGACCCGTGAACGATCCTTTGACCAAATGTCCCTCGACCCATTAACGATCTCTTGGCCAAGGGCCCTTCGACCTGTTGATGACCACTTGACCAAGGGCCCCTCAACCCATTGATGATCCCTTGGCCAAGGGACCGTCGAACCGTTGACGAGCCCTTAACCACGGGCTCCTCGAACCATGAACAATCCTTTAATCGAAGGCCCCTCGACCTGTGAACGATCCCTTCACCAAGGGACCCTCAACTATCACTGATCCCTTAGAGGCCCTTAACCATTAATGATCCCTTGACTAAGGGCCCTCAACTGTTAATGATCCCTTGACCAAGGACCCGTTAACGATCTATTGACCAAGGGACGCTCGACCCGTTGATGACCCCATGACCAAGGCACCCTCAACCCCTTGATGACCCTTTGACCAAGGGCCCTTGACCCCTTGGTGACCCTTTGACCAAGGGCCCATCAGCCCCTTGACCACCCCTTGACCAAGGGAACCTCAACTCTTTAATGATCCCTTGACCAAGGGCCCCTCGACCCGTTGAGGATCCCTTGACCAAGGGCCCCTCAACCGTTAACAATCCCTTGACTAAAGGCCCTCAACAGTTAACGATCCCTTGACCAAGGGCCCCTCGACCCGTTGATGACCACTCGACCAAGGGCCCCTCAACCTGTTGACGACCACTCAACCAAGGGCCCCTTAACTCCTTGATGACCCCTTGACCAACATCCCCTCGACCCAATGACAACCCATTGGCGACCCCTTGACAAAGGGCCCCTCGACCCATTAAAGATCCCTTGACCAAGGGCTCTCGACCCACGATCCCTTGACTAAGGGCCCTCAAGCATTAATGATCCCTTGACCAAGGGCCCTCAGCCATTAATGATCCCTTAACAGCCTTTAACCATTAATGATCCCTTAAGTAAGGTGCCTTTGCCCTCAAAGACTTTAAGTGTCTTTAATTCCTTGTTTTTTAAACCCTGCACTGAAGTCTTTATTTATAAATAAAGATCTTTGAGACTTTCAGTGGAGTAAATTATTGTAAATTTAAAATTTGAGTACAAATTAGAGTTAAACTGGTGGCTATAAGCTTCCATTACATGTTCACTACATTACCCTTGTAGCTGCAGTGCAAAACTTAAAATTTTTATTTCTAAAGTACCTTGCCTAATGTGTGTGTGTGTGTGTGTGTGTGTGTGTGTGTGTGTGTGTGTGTGTGCTACCTTCGATGCTTCCTAGGAAGTAGAGAAAGTTGTCCTCGTCATGTTTGCCCAGGTCTCCGGAGTGCAGCCAGCCATCTGCATCCAGAACCTCCTTGGTCTTGTCGGCCATGTTCAGGTAGCCCATGAAGACATGACGGCCCCACAAGGAGATCTCGCCGTTTTCATCTGAGTCAGGGTTAAAGATCGTTGTCTGGCAACCTGCAATCACCTTCCCACAGCTGGCGAGAGAAATGACATGCAGATCAGGACAAATCACAAGTTTATAATAAAGCACTCATTATATTAATACAATATCATTTCCATAGTAACGATTCGTTCAAAGGGACTTGCACGGCAGATGCTCTACTTAAAGGAATAAAAAAGAAACTAAAAATGGGTGTGGTCATTCATATAGTGAAGGTTTCTCTAAGGAAATGTATTTAACATGGAAAGAGTGATGGAAGGAGTCTCCAGTGTCTTGCGGTATCTTGTGAAGAGAAAAAAGAGAGAGGCTGGGTGCAAGAGGGATTGTTTATAGCTGCTATAACGCAAGTGAAAACTGGAATTTGTTTCATGGACGTTCCACAACATTACATGCAACTATAAATGGATAAAAACTTTGGGACCTGGATAAAGCACTTAAGAGGAATGGTGAGTTTGTGTGTGTGTGTGTGTGTGTGTGTGTGTGTGTGTGTGTGTGTGTGTGTACCTGGTGAGTCTGTACGCCTCAGGCAGGGACACACTGTGTGGTCCGGTGCTCTCGCTCATGCCATACAGCTCATACAGCAGGATGTCCAGGCTGAAGAAGAACTCCAGCGTGTCCTTGGTGATAGGCGCGGTGCTTGTATAGCAGCGAATGCAACGATCCAACCCCAGCGCTTTTCTCACTTTCCTGAATACTAAACGCCTGGCCAGGCGATAGTTCACAGGCGTGTGGGTCATGGCACCTTTCCTGAAATGGCGGAAGATAAATCATCATCTGCCTCTATCTTACCAACAGAATTAAACTCTACAAACAAGAACAAGTTTATTCGTCCTCCTTCTGAGTGTGAAGGGGTGTGTGTGTGTGTGTGTGTGTGTGTGTGTGTGTGTGTGCGCGCATGTGTACACATACTGCTCCATCTTGCTCAGGTTGCTCTGCAGACCCACATCTTTGGCCCAGGACGACACTTTCCGTCGCATGGCGGACGATTTGGCTCCCATTTCCTTCATCTTCTCCTGCATCTTCTCCCAGACCCTGGGGACTCCCAGGAACGCCGTGGGACGCACCTCACGCAGGGTGTTCACCAACGAGCCCTGAGACACGAACAGAATTACAACACACGTCTGACATAGCAACAAGCAACATGAGACCTGGTAAAATTCCTGAAAAATTATCCAAGCACAGGTTTGTCAAAATTGGAAATCGGAAAATTGTTATATCTTGGGGTTTTTTTTCTTTTTTGTTTTGTTTTTGAACTTCAGATGTAGAGTTTGGGTGAGCCTGCGTCCAGTGTAACATCAGATTCCTGCTCTTGGCTGACAGGAGTGGAAGCCAATGTGGTTATGTGTGTCTGTCGTTCATCTGCTTCAAGGTTTGACATGTTGAGATGCTTTTCAGCTCAGCATGGTTGTGAAGAGTGATATCACTGAGATTTTTTCCTCATTTTGATGTTTTATCTGAGCATTAACTAAAGATCTTGATCTTCATCTACATGATTGTTTTGTACATTTATTCCTAATAAAGTGATTGGTGAGAGCGCGCACACACACACACGCACACACACACCTTGAGAGCGTCAGGCTGGGCGAAGTACGTGGCTCCTCCGACCCTCATAGTGATCCAGATGTCGACCATCTGGGCAGCGATGTGGCTGAGTGGCAGGTAGCTCACCACCACCTCCTGAGCTGATTCCGACAGGTGGATCGTATGAACCGTCGCAAACGCCGTCCATGTCAACTACGACCGAGAACCAAATCAAAAGTTTTAGCGCCCTGCACTGACACTACCACTTGATGTGGATATTGATATAGTGCTGATTAAAACAGAAGAACTGTGTGTAAATAGATGTGTGTGTGTGTGTATGTGTGTGTGTGTCAGGGCTCAGCTCACGTTATCATGGCTCAGCATGACCCCCTTTGGCTGCCCGGTGGTTCCTGAAGTGTAGACCAGCATGCAGCACTCATTGGGTTTCTGGGACGCGATGACATCATCGAGCGGAGCATCTGGCTCATTGCGGCCCAGTTCCATAAACTCCTCCCACTTTATAGAGGGAAAGATGCACACGGCAAAAGAAAAGAGCATCAGTTAGATTATGGATCTTAACAGTGAAATTTGTGTGTGTGTGTGTGTGTGTGTGTGTGTGTGTGTGTGTACATGCAGTGAACGATTTGTACCGAGTAAAGATTTGGTTTCTTCTCTTTCAGAGAGTCTTTGTACTGGATAATGGCTTTCAGGTGAGGCAGCTTGTCTTGGATCTGAAATAAGAACCACACACACAGGAAATGATACACCTCCAAAAAAAAATCCTCCGCCCACATGGTGCTGACTCAGACTGCATACTCCTGACCTCTACGTATATAATGTATATACATTACACTGCCTTGCATAAGTATTCACACCCCCGGTTGAACTTTTCCACATTTGCAGCAGCATCATCAGCTTCTCCCATTGCAAACCATCATTCAATCATCCCACGTTCTGTCTGTGATGTGTCATTTCTTCATGTCCATGGTCACGCTTTTAAGGCTTAGGAATTTAAGATCCTGTACATGAAATGATATTAAACCTTTTTTCCCCCAAATTAAGTCTCAAGGCTCTGTTCAGCTTCTTCTTTTTGAAGAAGCCTGTATGTTGAACATAAGGCTGACCAATATGAAAATTTAATATCAATATCGTGATAAATTCATCACAATACACTTTGCTGAGATATCACAGGTATCGTGGTGTCATTTTCTTTAATAGTATTTATAAACACAGATTGAAAGCCGCTGATTTGATGTTCAACTCGTATTGTTGTACTGAAACCTTAGGACTTAGGACATATCAGATTCGTGGCCATGTGGAATGAACGAGAATGGTCAGATCGGAATTCCCGTGGCTTTTCCTCAACGCATTTTAATGCACATCACCATCATCAACTTTCACCAGCTCAGTCAAAGAACATCAGAAATGACAGTAGAGACTAAACTAAAGCTCACTCACTTACTAACGTGGAGCATCAATGTATCGGACCGATCTGATTTCAGAAAAACACCCCGAATTGCACCCAGAGGTTGTGTATGTAATGTGTGTGAATGCAGCTTGAGATCGTGGACCATCTTTACCTGCAGGATCTTCTGCAGCTGTTTGTGGTTCTCCACCACGAGGATGTTGGCCTGGCAGTTCTCAGCGACGTACTGACACGCCTCCGGGGAGTTGGTGGTGTAGATGCCCACAGCGAAACCTCTGTCAGGCCAACACACAACTGTGTGAGTAACTCGTTTAAAGAAATAATTATTTATAAGAAGATGCACTTTAGTGGGAACAGGAGCTACTTAAATTAATTTGGTTATAAAGGAAACCACAAAGAACTGCAAATATTTGGAACTAAACAGAGAGACAAGACACACCTGGGTGTGTGTGTGTGTGTGTGTGTGTGTGTGTGTGTGTGTTTTTAATTAAACTAAATAAACATGACATGATCTGTTTAAATTTGTACTATTTTTACATTTTATTACAGAAAAATTAATGTTATTAGTAGAAAAAAGTTTCAAAGTGTTAGATTTATGGTCAAATGATAGCAGACAATACATCAATAATACAATACACTGTCATGTACATAAATAAACATCACTTTAAATGTAAATAATAATCGCTGTGGCTGATTTGTGAAATTATTCTTTACATTTAATTGACCCATACAAAGAATGAGCAAGATGTTTAACAACCATATTATTATTATTATTATTATTATTATTATTATTATTGGTGGTAGTAGTAGTAGTAGTGGTAGTAGCAGCATTGGGGTCGTACTGTTATAGGAAAAATCATTACCGATGTGTGGTGATGCAGAGGTCTTGTTACTACCCTGAAGATGATTACTTTCCTATAACAGCACATCCTGAAGTGTTTTGTTTGCCAATGATTACAATTTTTATTTATCGATAAGCGGCATGCCATTCTTTTTGTGTCATGTGTTGTGAATTGTAGAGATGCATAGAGATATAAACTAACACACTAACCCCGCCAAAATCGCTCCAATGTCAGAGATGAACCACTCAGGAGAATTGAAGCCGAGGATGCCGACTCCATGGTAGCGCTGCAGGCCGAGCTGTAAACCGACACAAAGCACAAATTAGCGCGCACACACACACGCACACACACACACACCATTATAAATCTTCCAATATTTTCCATGGTTAAAAATACATACTATAATGTTATCATCAGAACCTATTTTATACAATTAAAACTTAGCCAGAGTTTAAATAAAGACTGCAGCTTTCTCACTATAACCGACTGCATGCATCCGAAGCAACTGAGCGGAAAACGCCAGAAAACAAACTGCATCCTTTGAGGTGTTTTAATACACACGTACACACTCCTCAACGTCTCTGTGGTTTCCTCCTGAAGCTGCACTGCACTCGCACACAACTGTACAGGTTCACGAACAGAAACGTAACAATATGTAAGGAATAAATCACCCTGGGGCTGTGCTTTTGTCGGAAAATAATCACTGACATCGTGATGTGATGAGAGTGACTATTTTCCTAAATCAGCATTGTATTTCAAGTTTATGACAGCATTTTGACAACCATTACAATTTTTATTTAGTAAAAAACACCACAACAATCTGTTTTTTAATCCGTTCATCATTACATTTAATATAATTTTAAAAAGTTAGTTCCTCTTCATTCTCTCAAAGGCCTAATTTTTCTCTTTTGAAGTTAACAAGAGAAAAAAAAAAGTGCCAACACTGGAGACTCCTTCGATTTTTTGCCCAGGAGCCGAAACCACTTCCAGAGCCACACTGTCTGTCCAATCAGAATCAAGCATTCAACAGCACTGTGGTATAAACAGGTTTCACAAACAAGATGAAGTTCAAACGTCAGATAAGTGAAAGGGACAGAACGAGGAGCTTGAATCTGTTTTGCTCCTTTTTCTCGTTTCCTCGGTTTTATTCCACAGTGTACTCGAGGTTAATGTCCTTTAATAGCCTTAAAAGGGGCAATAAACCCATATCATGTTTGTACATGATCCACAGAATCGTGGTTAATACCCTTCTGGGTTACATTAG
>JAODTV010002147.1:0-10236 GCA_025399955.1 Galeichthys feliceps
CTCTCCTGTTTCAAATTTGTATCCCACAATGCCTTGCGCGAACGGGGAAAGCCCACCACGTGATGCATGACGTAGTACACAGTAAATTTTGCAGTGTTAAAATAACACTTAAAGTGTTGAAATTAACACTACTCTAGTGTCTATTTGGTCCTGCCCTAAATCAGTGTTAAACACTGGTGTTAAATTTATAGTGTTAAGCTAACACTATAAAGAGTACATTATTAACACTTGTGTACACTGAGGAGTGTCATTTATAGTTAACACTACAGATCAAATAACTCCATGGAGTGTTAATTTTATCCTGATCAAGTGTTAATGATTTACTCAATTATATTGCAAAATTAACTCTGATGAGAGTGCAATCTATAACTCCATAGAGTGTTAATCTTGTTCTGATCAAGTGTTAATGATTTACTCAATTATATAGCAAAATCAACTCTACTGAGAGTGCAATCCATAACTCCATGGAGTGTTAATCTCATTCTGATAAGTGTAGGTCAGGTATGTTGCAAAATCAACTCTACTAAGAGTGCAATCCTAATAATAAACACTGAATTGAAGTTAATATAAATGTATCAGTGAATATGTCTCTGAACAGTGTTAGTTTTACGCCATATGTTAAATTTGAATCATTTTGCAGTGTACACTCAGCTTTATCTTCATGTCAAAAAAAACAACATTAATACTTAACCAAGTGCTGTAAAATGAAATCCAACTCATGATAAACAGAACATCAAAAGCATTCTTTTTAAGTGTTTATTTACTTTTCACACAGCCATAAAATGACAGTAAGGCACTATGTATGGCGAGGAATCCATTGTGCCATATTTCACTTGAACATCAAATGGCTTAAAATAGAAAAGTTCATTAGCATTCAAAACTTTAACAAGTCCTTCTGGATGCAGACTAACCCTGAATGCATGGTAATGCTCATCAAAACACACTGTTTCCATCAACAATCCACAGAACACAATATCATCATCTCTGACAACAATAGATTTGATTTTACAAAACACTGGCATATCACAGTGTACAGCAATACAAATCACACAGTTACGACGGTACTCAGTACCATTGTATTTGATCCATTTGGCTGAATACACAGGTGTTACAGCTTTTAATTTCTTAGCAACTTCTACACCACCGATAAGATCTGAGATCTCCACCATCTTGCCTGGACCCAAAATCAATCGTTCATTAATGAAAACATCAAAATTCATAGCCAAAGAATTTTGGTGTTTTCTAGCCAAGCACAGAGTAATGTTCTTAAAATTTTTACACTGTTTCTTAAAGTAGTTGTGCTTTGCTTCATAACGCATGCACCACATATGAAGAACAGGACCAATGTTTCGTATTATACGCGGATAATGAAGCAAAAAATGGTGCTTGGGTATAAGATTGATTTCAGGGAATAGTTGCTTGAATAGACGATGGTGATCAGCAATCAAATGTTTCAAATATATGGTCATTCCTTCTGACAGTACAGGGGAAAATACAATGTTGACCAGCTGTAAAAGCAAAAGGAGAAGGTGCCAGAACTTATCCTCTGCTTGCACCAAGTCCCCAAATAGCAAGGGCATATTGCGTAACAAGCACCAAGATTGTGTGGCATTCAGCCCCAAATCATTGCTTCCGTCAAAAAGTTTTACTCTTGGTGGTCGATTTCGCTGTTGATTATACCCATAGTCATATGCATGTATCCTACCAGCAAGCTCTTCAGCATTAAGAAAGTTGCTCTGAATATACTGAAGGACTAATTTTACTTCAAACTGAGCCACCCCTTCCAGTATGTCATGCATGAGATCTACTGAAAAGTTGTTTGCTGTGTGAAAATACTTCAGTGAATTCAAAAGACAAGTGCGCTTTACACCATATACATGAGGTAGTGTAGAATTTGTTTGTATAGTTTGACAATGGTGTGAGTGCATGTCAACAGTCCTGAGTATAACTTTTGGATCATCTTCCGAGAACACCGACTGAAAACAGTCTTTTTCCAGCAGACAGAATCGACAACAATATCGTGCCCCAAACGACTCTACAAAACCAAAAAGACCATGCAAACCAAGATTATCTCCTGTAACCTGAATTAAAGTACCACGAATCACACCTTGTGTGGCAATGTGAAGTCCCTCTGTTTCAAGAATTTTTAGATCATGGACAATTGGCTCAAGTATTGTGTTAAAACCATAGCGCTTGATATCTTGGGAGTGAAAGAGAGCACACAAATGAATATTAACTAAAGAAGAATTCAGGACAGGGGGGAAATTTCTCAGTGTGAAATACATAGCACCTAATTTGTGCACACCCTTTTTCGAACCCAGAGGATTTCCTGTTTCAAATTCATCGTAGAAGAGCTGAATCTGCAATGCATCCTTTTCAACAGAAAACAGGGGACTGTTTTTGAAATAGGAGCCATCTCTCAAGTCTGCATACAGACCTTCCTTGGTTATGTCCCTTGGCTTCAACATGTCTTTAAGTTCTGGGTTGTTAAGAATCATCTTCAGCGTTTCCAAAATAGGAACATATGCAAGTTTATCTGTCACGATGACCTGGTCGTACGTTTCTGTTGTTTTATTTCTTTTGCTGTCAAACCTTGTTCCAAGTACTTTTTCTATCGGCTCAACACTTCCCCATTTCTTTGAGAAATGTCTGTTTCGTTTGGGTTCTGAGTTTAAGAGTGTGAATGGGTTTTTTAAATTATGAAACTTTTGTTCGATTTTGTTCTGAATTTCTGTGTCCTCTGGCGATAAGCACTCTAAGGCCGTTTCTTTAGCCTCATTTCTCATCTCAAAAAACACTTCCTCCATTCTTGAAACGAATTTGTCTATACGAAACTGACTTACACCCCCTGTCTTGAGCTCTGCCACAGCCGTGGCACACATATCCAAAGTGTTACTTCTGGATTTTAATGGTTCCGATGTTGTGGTTGTTGAGGATGTTGAGGGCCTTTCATCAATATCAATAGTAACATCATCTTCCCCTCTGCGTAAATGGGCAACATTGTTAACCTGTCGGCTGGTACCATCTTGTCCGTGTTTCATATTTAAATGTTTCCTAAAACCAGAAAACGAACCAAAACTTCGCCTGCATCCAGTCTCAACACACTGTAGATGAAGACTTTTGCCAGGAAAGTAACCATGAACTGACTGTATATGCCTAACAAGCTTATTTGAACCATTAAATCCAGCATTACAAAGAAAACACTTCATGAGGAAGTAGTATTACCAAGCACTGATTAAACAAGTTAATTAAGCAGTCTTGCCCTAATTTCAGCTACTCTGGGACTCTCCTTCACTTTGGCTACATCAATGTTGTACACAGTTGTCTGAATAAAGACATACATGTTGTGGAGCACGGTGTTGTAAGATGTGCCAAACACGAAATGTGCTTTAAACAGTTCATCAAAAGCACCAAGGGAGGATGTTGACCTGCATGGTATGGCGTTCTTGTCAAGAATGATGAAGAACTGGTGGATCACATTCTTCTTGGTTCCAACTGCCAGTAGATAGGGCTGAGTGCTAGAGGTGATGCTGTCCAGATGCTCTTGTAGATTTGTTCCAGCCTGAAAACATTCACACATTCACAATTGGATTACTGACATTACATTGCATTGCATTGCATTTGTCAGACGCTTTATAACCAAAGCGACTTTCAAAAGAGGACATAATCATAGCCAACCTCACTAGCAGATACAAAGTGGACAGGAAATATACAGAACAACAAGTGCAGATGCAAAGAAGGGTTAGTAAGGGTTTTTTTTTAGAGTACACACAAACACACACACGTCAAGAGTCTGGCCTGGGGTTAGGCCAGCTCAGATATCTATTAGATATCTATTACAAAATTTGATCGTCATGAAATTACGAAACATGCAAACATACCTTCTTGAAGACAACGAGCTGCTTCTCTGCTTGGGAGGCCGCCACCTTTCCAGGTCTTTTCCGACCCTGAGCAGTTGGTGGAATCAGGTGTAAAAGCAACAAAATCGATGACAGGTCGCTGTCCCAACCTGAAAACATAACAGGTATCAATTACAATGGACCAATATCGTTCTTAGGTCTTCCAATAGTCAATATTTCTCTAAAGGAAGGATCTTGCACCTCAAGGTCAACAACATTAGAAAACAAGAAAGCTCCGGCACACTTCCACAAGAAGCGTGTCATGCATGTGTGCACCCACAAAAAAAAGAGCGAGAACATCATTGTGAATTCAGTAGTAAGACAGGATTGGTGCACCAAAGCCAACCGAACAAAGTTTGAAGCCATTTGTATTATTAATGGTAGACAGTGTAATATTTTTTAGTAGTTTATTTCCAGAATTAATGCTGCCCATTCACAACCAATTAATTACCTTTTTCATGAATACTTGCCACCACCATCAAAGTCTAAGCATTTATTTTGACTGGGAAAATTGCACTGTTCATACATGACAAGCTGGATCTTCTCAATGTTCGCCATTTAGAATTTTCTGAAATAGGCATTTTAGCTGCAAAACTTGCAAACGTACTTTTGTCTTTCTACTAAATATTCGTTTATAACTTGGTAAATTGTCATGAAAAAGATCAAATTTGGCAATAGGCACCTCAGTTTCATTGTTGCAATACCCACTCTCAGGGAAGCTGACAAGGGGGGACAAAGGGGTCAGTTGTCCCAGGCCCAAGGAGATGAGGGGCCCATAATTGGGTCCTCATTACATTGATAGTATTGGGTGGGGGGCCCTTTCAGATTACTTTGTCCTGGGCCCAGCCAAAGCTGTCAGCGGCCCTGCCCACTCTGACCACAATCCTACACAGTGCACATTTAAATTGCTTGAATGTCACTAGACCGAAACGTCGCTATTAAACTCTGCAAGTGAGGACAGTGTGTGGGAGCGTTCTTGTTTTCTGCATACTGTATATCACCCAAGTCAGTATATTTGATGGGCAACATATTTTTTAAAAATATTGATGTGTGGCAGATATAATAACAGTTCTAGAAAATCTGGGGAAAGATCCCTGACAGGAGTGCTGTAGCAACATCCTTACTATCCACTGTTAACACTATATGTGCCACAAAACTGCATCCTGCATGGAAGAAGAGCATTCTATGAGAAACCTACCCAATTCATAATCTTCTTCTGGGTTATCCTCTGGAGGATCGGCAGCCAGCAGGAGCTCCTTCATTTCATTCACGGCTGGAAGCTTCTGGCACTCCCGGATGATCTTCTGCTTGAAGGTTGTCGGCCATTTCTCCAGAAGTTTCACTGATGTAGCCTCTCCAAACATGAGGATGAAATCCTGTTCAATCTGGGGTAGTAGTATTGAGAACAATTTTAGGTTTTCACAAAGTTGTAAGCAATAGCAATTACTTTTTACAATAGCTAAAGATGCAAAAGATAATTACCAATCCTTTCACATCTTTGAATCGTGGAAAAATGGACAATATCTCGTTGGACTGATGAGGGTCAACAACCAAGTCGCGACGATGGGGAAACGTTAACGTCATCTTCCTCTTCACCATTTCTTCATCAGTAGAATGTTTCATCACTGAGATGGCCTCCCTACATTGCTCTTCAGTCAGGGTGGTCTCTGGAACATGTTGGAATTCTCGATTGACAGTTGGACCGCCAGCATGTTCTGTTCCAGATGGGCCTTCACCTAGAGACAACACAAGGACATCAGAAAAGATGCAAAATGTTTTAAAGCATTTCCTTCCTTTTAGTTTGACAGGGAACAACAGTAAAAGACAATGACAGACCTAACCATTTTGGTTAAAAAGCAAACAATCAAACGTGTCTGTATCTGAAGTCTGCCATCCCAGTTTGAGGAGTGTGGAAAACATACATCTAAAGCGCTGAGTTTCTGTACCAGAACCATACAAGTAAACACATAAAACACCTTAGTGAGGTTGCAGCTACTAAGACTTTTCAGATCCAACACAACATCCAGCAACATTCACATTTTCTCTCTGGTATTAGCAATTAAAGGACAACTTTAATAATAAACAACCATTTAATAATAAACAACCATTTTGAACTTTGAGCTGCTTTTTTTGACTTGTCTTCAATATTTTAGATCCTCCTCAACTTTTTTTTTTTTTTTTTTTTTTAAGGATAAGCTCAGCCAATTTCAACATGCAGTTGTAATGCTCACACTACCCTAGACTTGTCACCTTAGGATTTTTTTTCCTTCAGCCTTTTCAGAGATCCTGGTCTCAGGCGTTTGTTTACATTTTTAAAAAAAAAGATCTCTGAAAGGGCTGAGCTGAAAAATGCAGCATCACCGGGTACTGTCAAGTCAAGCGTAGCGTGAGCATACAACAGCATGTTGAAATTGGCAGAACTGGTCCTTTAATGTGTGCTGCTGGCTCCGTTATTTGGATAATGTAGATTTTCTCAATTGGCTTTACAATGGCGGTCTATGTTCTTAAAATCACCCAAAACATTTGAAAGTATGCAAGTATGAAATATGGCTTCCGTGATTTCTTATTTGCCATTTTGTGAATTAAAATGAAAAAAAAAAATGCATTTACAAAATGCTACATTAAACACAATAGACGCCACGTTTCACTACAAAAACTGTTATGAGATATCAGTGAATACCCCTGAACACTTGGTGAGTTGCACATTCTTGAAACCAAATTTTAGGGTGGTTTTAAGAACATATTTGGACATGCCCATAGGCGGCCATTCTAAAGCCAGTTGAGACAAAATCCGAATTGGACAAATAAAGACGGCAGCAAGCATGAAATAAATGGTGAGGGGGACTCTAAAACATTGCAGGCAGCTCAGAAAAGGGGCTTAATGTTTAAAATAGTGCAATTGTCCTTTAGGCAAACACATGTACCATAAGACTGGGATATTAAAACATTCCACATTGTTTCTACAGGCTTACCTGACGCTCTGCGATCTTTGGCACTGCTCCTCTGAACTGTTTTGATTCTCCAGGCAAGGTATCCCGTCCCACTTTCGCCATCGTAGTAGTGCTCCTTGAAGGAATGGATAATAGAGAACATTTTCTCAAAGACTACATGCTACAATGGGTAACATGAGGGTATACATACGGGATAACTTTATGAGTGTTAAAATATTTCAAAATAGTTGTCATTTACCAAAATGACTGCATTAATGTAACTTACATAACCATTCTTGGAGAAGGGGTCGCTGAGGTAGGGGAATAAGTTCACAATTCCTCTTGCGTACTTCTCCTTCACCTGCCTGGGTGGCGATGTGCTACAAGATTGATGGAAAGACATTCTCAGACACTCAACAAAAAAGGGGGATGGGTCTTACTTCAATACAGCACTTACTTTCCCCAATGTACATGAATAAACTGAACATACCTAAATGAAACCTACAGTATGAGGCATGACACCCATGACACTACATTCAGGAGAGAAAAAAAATTACCCATGTGTCTCAATCATATCTGCTGTCAGGATCTTGACAAGCTTCCTTCTTGTTTCATCAGTCAAGGCCTTGGTTCGATTATATTCGTTAACAACCCGGTCTCCACCTGGTTTCGATTCCAGAACAGACTTCACCAGCTTCAAACACATTGCAAAAAAACAACAACAAAAAAGTTAACAATTGAGGATGTAATTAACACCACTTAAGCATAGAGATGCTCTGACCGCTAATCTCTGATTCAGTAGACAGATGATCCATATTGGCGTGGATTAGTGTGGGCGGGATACGAGAATTTTCTAGTGATGGGGTCAATCAGTACAATACTGTAGGTCATACTGTACGTTCAGAACAGTTCTTCAACAAGCATCTGTCAGTAAGGGGTATTCCAGAATGGATTTAATGAACGGTTGAGGCCAAATACAGTAACTTAAATGGTGCTGTATTAAGAATACACAAACTTAATGTAACAGTTGGTTTTTTTTTTCCTTCTTCCAAATTTGGGTGAAAATGTGGGTCGAGAAAGGAAAACGAGCTAGACTGAATCTGTACTGTAGGCACTTGTTTTTCTACAAACCCAAATGTTTTAACTTGTGTGCATGCAGAGGAGAGATGGGGGCATTTAGAGACAGTCTCCTAAAAGTGTCATTCAAAGTGAGCAACGAGAGCAACATTTTTTCACAAATATCAGCAAATAACCACCAATTCATCAGAGCATCCCCCACAGTACAATTCAGATTGAGATACACCAGAAAAGAGCACTGATACATCACTCCTTACCTGCTTAGCCTCCAAATCAAGCCTCTGACGCTTCTCAGCAGGACCAACTGGAAGGATTATGGTGTCCTGTGAATCCGATGTATTGGGTGACTGTGGTAGAGAACGTTCCAGGGAGCACACAGGGGAGACAGAACCTGTCAATTGACCAAGAGGGACAAGGCACATCATTAATGCATTAATATAGTAACAACAGTAAGCTTTCATGTAGCCAAGAACTTTTAAATGTGAAACAAACCTGTGTCATATCGAATGGTCAACACACCAGTTGAAGGATCATTAACGATATCCTCAAAAACATCTTCATCCACCTCCGTCCCAGAGCTGTCAATGACCTTAACACCTTCTGTCACGGGTGGCACTCCAAACTTTGCAAATGCTACGAAACAGGCACAAATATAGCATTTGCATAAATAGAATCTGAGCTCAAAAAATTTTAATTGAATGTGCACCGTGATCTACATTCTCCTTACCTGCATCAAGAAAATGTGTCAGGTTTGGCTCTGTTATGCGAACAAACTTCTGGGCATCACCAAGCCTCACCTTTAGTAGCATGCTGCCTACTGGGGGGAAAGAGTGATTTATCATGGTTTTGAAATCAATATACACTGCCCAAATAAAAATGTATCAAATAATGTGTATATTATGCAGATAAAACACTGAACAAATCATGTACACAGCATGCTTTTCAGACATTTAAGCCTGTGCTGCAAACTCGCAGTAGCCTACTGGCTGCGTCACTTGGTCCACTTGAAAGCACGTGGAGCACTTGATCATCATGCTAAAATCAAACTTAGACTTGCACCAACTCTCCACCATGCAGGGAGTCTGCCATGTATTCGTGATAATTAAGTGGCAACATGGTTTCAATTCATAGCGGAATCTAATCTGAATCAGAATTACAACCTTTAAAATGACACCAACTTTTAGCCACACCAGATTCCAAGTGTTTAATATTGAGGAAAGTAGGCTACTGTCGCCTCTATGACAGTCTTCCACGTGCAACTCACGTTCACTTAGCTCTCAGTTTGTATTCCACGTTACACACCAACACTTTGCAATACATTACAGACCATTGAAATCCAATGCAGCGACTACCTTTACAATGCCGAGTCTTCACAAGAGAAATGCAAGGCAATTGATGGGGTTCGCGGACGTGAAAAGAACAGGCATATTGCTTCCGTCGCCAAAACCAGACTTGAGCTATTAGCCGTTGCAACTTTCACTGCAAACATTGGTGGTGTGCAATTGCTAACACCTGCAGTAAACGGCAGCAGAATTGCAATGACGCTTATTTCAGGACATTCCTTAGCCTAATTGCACGTTCTCAAAACACGTCGTAATGTTGCTCTCATGTGATCGTATTGCATCCGAAACGTGCAAAAACAGTCCAATATGCTACAAGGCCAGATACATCATTTGATGTTGGCACCAGAAAACGTTCCTATTACCGTGCATCTTCCCAGAGACGTTAGCCATGTAGCTGAGAAGAAATTAGCTTCTCAGCCAGACATACTTGCTGCAGTACGACATTAACAAAAAAATGAACTAACTCGAAATGGCCCCTTCAGTTGAAATACTTGCTTATACACCACATTGTTTCAAAAATATGTTAATACAAAACTTACCTCAGTTTCGGGGAGCATTAAATGACGCTGGCAAACTCAATCACCTCGAGGAAGAATCAGAGGATTTCCCAATTCCAGAACGAGGCCAAGTAGGCGGGGCTCCCTGGAGTACTTCTAACTCCACACATTTTAACAACTTCATTTGTCACTGACACTGGAGAGCATCTTACTCCATTTGGTGTTGGAATTACTCCAATAGTGTTAATAAGACTTAACACTGCAAATTTAACACTGGCAAATTTACTGTGTACCATGTACAGAGTAGATACTTAGTCATACATATCAGTACATAGCAATACGTAGTAATCATTCTCATTATCCGTAACCGCTTATCCCGAGTAGGGTCGCAGGCAGGCTGGAGCCTATCCCAACTGACTATGGGCGAAAGGCGGGGTACACCCTGGACAAGCCGCCAGATCATCGCAGGGCTAACACATAGACAAACAAC
>JAODTV010002287.1:0-10219 GCA_025399955.1 Galeichthys feliceps
CACCAAAAAAAAAAAAAAAAAAAAAAAAAAAAAAAAAAAAAAAAAAAAAAGGACATACAAAAAGACCACATCAAAATATTTTGTGACTTTTCACCATCTTTGCTATGGAGTACACTTTTTGCTCTAGCCTATTATAAGGACAGTGTGGTGTGTGTCTTTATATAGTCCAGGAAAGGTCCCCATATTTTCCTATAAGTGTCTGTTGTTGGACCCTTTGCTAAGTCCTTAAGAGAATGTCTTACTTTTTCCAATTTGAGGAAATACAGAACTTCCTTGACCCAATGTGTTACAGTTGGGGGTTTACAGTCTTTCCATTTCATCAAAATCAGCCGTCTGGCCAGAAGTGTTAGGAAGGCAATACTATGGGATTGTGCATTAGTTAGACCTAAATGATCAGGTACCACCCCAAATATCCCAATCACAGGACATGGTGATACTGGTTGATCAAGGAAACCTGATATTATGTCAAAGATGGATGACCAATATTGTGCTAGTTTATGACATGACCAGAACATGTGGGTATGTGATGCAGGAGTGCACTTACAGCGATCGCATAGAGGGTCAACATCAGGAAAACGTTTAGACATTCTTAATTTAGTCCAGTGGGAACGGTGTAAAACTTTAAATTGTAGGAACCCATGTCTGGCACATATTGAAGAGCTATGAACCCGGTCCAAGGCTGCTTCCCACGTTTCTTCACTAATTGACTCCCCAAGCTCACCTTCCCATTGAGATTTCAATTCAGAGGTGTTTGAGGATGAAAGTGCCATCAGCCTGCCATAACAGGCTGATATGATACCCTTGAATGACACAGGCCTCAATAGTACATGGTCATAGGGAGCACAAGGAGGTTGACTTGGAAATGTTGGGGATATATTCCTAATATAGTTACGAATTTGAAGAAAGCGGAAAAAATGGTTTTTTGGGATATTATACGTGTCATGGAGATACTGGAAAGAAACAAAAGTACTATTGTGATATAAATCCTCAAACTGCTTAATCCCTGCGTTGTGCCATATTAGGAAAGCCTTGTCCATAACAGATGGTTTAAAGCAATGATTAGCATAGACGGGTGCTCTAAATGAAATGGAGTGCCAGCCAAAATGCCTCCTGATCTGTGTCCATATTTTCATAGATGTTTTCACCAGCAAATTAGTTGTATGATTTGTTTTTGATGAAAGAGGTGAATATACAAGAGCTGCTAGTGAAGATGGTTTACATGACTGTGATTCAATATACTGCCAAGAAAGTGCATCAGCACCAGGGTCCTCATATAGCCAATGCAACATAGGTCTTATGCTACATGCCCAATAGTATAATTGAAAATCAGGAAGAGACATGCCACCTAAACGTTTTGGTTGGGTCAGCAAACTTTTTCTTGCTCTAGCAGTTTTGTGGTTCCAAATGAAAGATGAAAGGATGCTGTCAAGTTTGCGAAAAAAGGACTTTGGGATAAAAACAGGGATATTCTGGAACAGATACGTAAACTTGGGGAGTATAGACATTTTTATAGAATTAATTCGTCCTGCAACAGACAGGGGGAGTTGAGTCCAGCGTTTTAAGAGCTGTTCAACTTTTGCCACAAGAGGGGGGAAATTCTCTTTAAACAGCTTTGAGAATTTATCTGGCACATTGATTCCCAGATATGTAAACTTAGACGTTACTTTGAAAGGGGATGTGTTGAATGACATTGAACAAGCTACATTATTTACTGGGAAGAGCTCGCTCTTAGAGAGGTTAATTTTATAACCTGAGAGCTTACCAAATCTTTCCAATATATTTAGTGCAGCTGGGAGTGAATGAGAGTAGTCAGAGAGGTATAATAATAGGTCATCTGCATAGAGTGAAACTCTATGTTCTTGACCCTCCCTGAAAATCCCTGTGAGTTGCGTTGTCTGGCGTAAAAACAAGGCCAATGGCTCAATTGCAACAGCAAACAACAGGGGTGACAAAGGACACCCCTGTCGCGTGCCACGTGAGACTGAGAAAGGTTCAGACGAAACATTATTTGTCCTCACTGAAGACATAGGGGCTGCATATAATAATTTGACCCATGAAATGAAGTTTTTTCCAAAACCAAATCTTTCTAATGTATAAAACAAATATCGCCAGCTTATTCTGTCAAATGCAGTTTCAGCATCCAATGAAATAATTACCTCTGATGTAGTAGCCTGGGATGGATGATAAATAATATTGAAAAGTCGACGAATGTTGAAAAAGGAAAACCTGTTTTTAACAAATCCAGTTTGGTCTGGAGAGATAATATGTGGAAGTATAGACTCTAGACGAGTGGCCAGGACCTTTGCTAAAATCTTAAAATCAACTGGCAAAAGTGATACTGGGCGATATGAGCCACATAGAAGGGGGTCCTTATTTTTCTTTAATAACAAGATAATAGATGCCTCACATAACGTTTGGGGCAGATGTCCCAATTCAAATGACTCGTTGTACATATCTAATAACAGTGGTATCAACTGAGCAGAGAATGCTTTGTAAAATTCCACTGTGAAGCCGTCAGGTCCAGGACTTTTGTTGGTTTGTAGGGCAGATATAGCTGCCTTAACCTCTTCAAGAGATATTGGACTGTCTAAGGAGTCTACAGTGGCTTCATCAACCTGAGGGATAGTAATATCTGTAAAGAACTGCTCCATCTCCACTGGGGTACAATTTTGTTCAGAAGTATATAATGATATATAATGTTCCCTAAAGGCATTGTTTATTTCTGAAAAGTCATGTGTAAGCCCATTTGGTGTCTTGATTTCAGAAATAATGTTAGAAGCAGATGACTGTCTAAGCTGGTGAGCAAGAAGCCTATGTGCTTTCTCACCAGATTCATAGTATGAATGCCTAGATCTAAGTATCATTTTTTCAATATCCTTTGTAGTAAGTGTATCAAATTCTGCTTTGACAAGAAGACGGTCCTTAATTAGTTCAGGTGAAGGATCACTGGCTAGCTGGTCATCAATTTGACGAATTTGTTGAGTCAGACGAGTTATTTCCTGTGAGTGCTGTTTTTTCTGGAATGATGATATAGATATCAAGCGACCCCTCATGAAGGCTTTAAGAGCTTCCCAAATTGTACAGTGGGACACATCTTGAGTAGAGTTTGTATGTATGTAAAAGTCAAGGCTAGCAGCAATAACCCTGGTCATATATTCATCTGAAAGCATACTTGTATCAAATCTCCACCGTGGATGGGTCATTGGTATGTCATCAAATTTTAGTTTAAGAGAGAGAGGTGAGTGATCAGAAATGACTATTGCTTCATATGTACAAGCCTTGACTAATGGGATGAGCTTCTTGTCCAAAAGAAAATAATCAATACGGGAGAATGTTTGGTGAACATTAGAAAAAAAGGAGTAAGCCCTACTAGTTGGGTTAAGAGAGCGCCACACATCCACCACTGCGTAATCTGTGAGGAAACTATTGATAACCTTTGCTGACCTGGATGTAGTTATTTGTCTTTTAGATGACCTATCCAGCGAGGAGTCCAGGCAAGTGTTCAGGTCGCCACCTACTATCAGCTGATGAGAGTCAAGGTTTGGAATAGAAGATAGAAACTTAACAAAAAAACCCTCATCGTCATAATTAGGTGCATACACATTGGCCAAAATTACAGGAGTATTGAATAAAGTCCCAGTGACAATTACATATCTCCCTCCCCTATCAGCAATAACATCTGAAGCAGTAAACATGACATTTTTGTGAATTATGATGGCAACCCCCCTGGCCCTGCTATTGAAGAGGGAGTGAAAACTCTGTGAGACCCAACTCCTTCTCAGTTTCATCTGTTCAGAGACGGACAGATGCGTTTCTTGAAGAAATGCAATCTGAACATGCAGGGTGTTTAAATGTGCCAACACCTTGTTGAGTTTCGTGGGACGACCTAGTCCTTTGACATTCCAGCTAGCAAAATTAATATAAGCCATGATATCACCATAGGCAATATATTTGTAAATTTGTATCCATAGCAAGTGTATATTGTAAAATGTATTGTGGCCATAAAACAAAAATTAGGTTAAAGCAACGAATAAAAACAATACAAAAATAACAACAATAAAATACTACATTAACCCCCCTATTCCCACCCAACCAAGCACCCCCCCAACATGGGTGCAGACTCACTCTATACCCCAACATGAAGCTTTAACTGCAGCTTCGGAGCCGTGAAACCACAGCTGTCTTCAGTGGAGGAGGCAAAAAAAACCTATGCCGCCAGGTGTCATAAAGTCTGTAATGATTGTAAGACCAAAAAAAAAGAGAAAAAAAAAAAACCTTGCTGTAGCCTGCTCAGACATAAAAAATCCAAGCATATTTGTGACATAACATTTAACCAATCACCAGAAAAGGGTAGGCAACGTGTAGCCTATGCCCACTATGCAACCACTTAAAAAAAGACGCTACATAAGAATTGTCTTTGCGTTCAGAGAGTCAGTCCGTTTAAATGTCGATCAAACTACACAGCTGAGATACACTGTTTCAACATTCCTGACTGAAAAAAAAATGAATGAAAGGGCAACCTGTATAAGAAGATCGTCACACGCCAGGCACCTGAGCTTTTGAGGCTAACTGGACATACTTCAAAGCCTTTTTTGGATCCTTGAAGCGTTGTTCGTCTTTGTCGCGCAGGGTGATTCTGAGGGTAGCAGGATACCTGAAGCCAAACCGAGCATCGGGGATGTTGTGGAGCATCTTTCTCACGTCGCTGAACGCAGCCCGCTTTTTGGCTTCAGCAGCAGTCAGGTCCCCGGATATGTAGATGGCATTTTTGTTGTACTCAAGGGCTCCTTTTTCCTTTGACAGGCGAAGTATTTCTTCTTTGACGTGGAAGAAGTGGACCCTCATGATGAACGGTCTGGGTGCACCGGGCTTGGGCTGGGAGAGGGTTAATCGGTGGGCCCGGTCAATGAGTGGCGTTTCCTCGAGGTCTAAAATGTCTTTTAGGAAATTTGAGATGAACTCCGTCGGCTTATTGCCCTCCTCTCCCTCAGCAATGCCAACTATCCGCAAGTTGTTCCTCCTCGATCTGTTTTCCAAATCCTCACATTTATCTTGCAGCCTTTGTATTTCCCCTCTCATAGCGGCCACGGTAGCTTCCAGTTCTGTCACTGCATCGCTAGTCTTTGTGGCTGAGTCCTCAACGGCAGTAAGCCTCTCCTCTTGTAGATTAATGGACTCCTGTATAGCCCCCGTTGTAGAACCCAGTTCCGACCTAACCGCGACAATGTCTGCTTGAAGCCCTTGAACTGCAGACTCAATTGTATTACATATTTCGGATTTAAATGATTCCAGTATCTCTCGTAGCATAGTCGCCGTTACCTCCTCATCAGCAGCATGCGGTTGGCTAGCAGAAGCGGCGGCACGATGCTGCTTACTTTGCTTCGACGATTTCCCTGATCCCGACATTGCAACAACGAAAATGGATAAACAAATAAGTCCAAGGTGATTAGGAAACGTTAATAGATGATTAGAGAAAGTAAATATACCGACGTATTGGTCTTTTTTTGGAAATAAAATGACACCTGTTGGGAGCTCAAAAGTTTCACGTCCTCATCGCATGCCGCGCAACAGCGCCCCCCCGATGGTCTTTATTTTAATGGGTGTCAGTGGACAGGTTGAGTCGCTGGACGACCGAGCAGTTGATGAGATTACCCTCGGCCCCTGAGTTTATAAGTGCAGAGAGGACATGAATCAAATCTGGCAGGACTAATAACACAGATAATCTGAAAGATCGTGTTGGAGGACTGGTTAAAGAACTCACCGGGTTGGGCTGCTCGTTGGCTTGACCGGGCATTTGGCAATGATATGGTTGGCATCACTGCAATAAAAGCATAGCCCCTCTGCGATCTTCTCTCTCTCTCTCTGACCATTGCAAACGTGTGCGAGAGCCCTCCATGGGAGTCGACGTGTCGATGGAAGGAGAAGAAGAGGTTGAGGGTTGCAGTGAGGGCTTTTTCTGGATTAGGTGGTCTAGATAGATTAGGTGGGGATAGATTAGGGATAAAATTAGCTCATGGTTAAAGTCATTAAAATTCTGTAAAGCTGCTGTGCAACAATGTCTATTGTTAAAAGCGCAATACAAATAAACTTGACTTGACTAGACAGATGGCTAAGTCAATGAGGGAGTCTAGGGATAAGTGTTCGTCACGGCAAGCCATTTCGCTCAGTACTTTTGGACACAACCCTTGGTGAAACGTAGCCTTTAATGCGGGCTCGTTCCAACCGCTACCAGCAGCCACTGTGCAAAATTCCAGAACGTACTCTGCGACTCGTCTGTCTCCTTGTTTAATCGTGAGGAGACGCTCTCCGACCTCTATTCCCTTGGGTTCATGGTCAAAAACCCGTTTAAACAGTTCGAGGAACTGATTGCAGGAAGTGGTGTGTTCACCACCACGCCCCCACACAGCACTGGCCCACTGTAGCACTTTTCCTGTGAGTAAGGTGAGAAATTTTGCAATCTTCTGCTCATCAGAAACCCTGGAGAGTGAAGAGAAGTATAGGGATCATTGAAGCAGAAATCCCTTACATTGTGAAACTTCACCTGAGAACTTGTCGGGAAGAGGAATGAGCTGAGCTGCACCGATGGGAGATGCGAGGCGTGTTAGGAGGGCCTGCGACATTACAGCAGCAAGCTGCGCCATCCTGGTGTTGAGGTCGCTGATGTTCACCTAACAAACGCCCGTGAGCATTGAGTGCAGTTTGCTTTGTCTCCTCTGCTGCATCCATAGTGAGGCAAAGTATCCTGTCAGAATGCAGGCACTTACAGATGCAGGCGCATGGGAGACTGGGGGCTTCGCCAACAGCATGCTGAGCCAAAATGTAGAGCAGGAATCGTAATCCGGAAACAAGCGAGGGTCAGTTGATCAGCAAACAACCCAATGGAGCAAAAGACGAGCTCGGTGATGAAGGTAAACACGGGTCGTACACTGGAATTCAGGCGGAAAACAAACGGCTCGGTAAAGTTAGACACGGGGTACTAGACGATATTTCGTGAAGTGGGGGAGTGAGAGCTGAGTATATATAGGAATGCTTGGTAATTGCCCGATGAGAGACAGGTGCAATTAGTAGTCAGGTGATAGAGGGCACTGTGACTCTTGGGGCTTGTAGTCTGGATCGGCCATGTTTGGAGGCTGCTCTGAACTCATGTTTTCAGCGCCATTACTGACAGTGTACGTGTCTATAGCGATCTTTTTCCTTGTTAATTTTGCAAGGAATTATTAGGAATTAGTATTAGTATTAAATAGGAATCTAGGATTATTTTTGTTATCCTCTACTAGGGTGGAGAGATACGTTGATCTAGCAGCACCAAGAGCTTTTCTATACTTCAGGACGCTCTCCTTCAATGCGAATTTGAATACTACCATCTTTGTTTGACGGCATTTACATTCTAATTTTCGAGTGGTCTGTTTTAAAGTGCGAGTGTAATTGTTATACCAGGGTGCTAATTTTTTCTCTCATCATTTTTCCTTTGAGTGGAGCTACATTATCTAAAGTATAATGTTGACTCTAAGCATTCAGTTGCCTGATCAAGTTTTGTGGGGTCTGACGGTGATCCAATCAAAGTTGATAACTCTGGGAAACTATTTATAAAACTTTGTGAAGTAGTTGAAGTGAATGTACGTTTAACACAATAGCATGGCAAGGTGTATATATTATTGCTCAGACATATTTTGAATAAGATGAGATAATGATCTGAGGCAGCTTCAGATTTTGGAAGTGTGACTAAGTTTCTTGTAACTGTTCCAGTCATCAGCTGATTTAGATTTAACAGCCTTACGTTTCATGATGTCATGGTCTTTGATTGACTGCCTGATTGCATCTGTCATCCACAGTGGCTGAGACCCTGAAGCTTCTTTGGGGGAGGGGGTGTCTCCAATATTTATATTGTATATGCACTCCATTCTTTTTACACTGTTAAGTGCTTTGAGTATGTCCGAAATCACTATACAAATAAAAAAAAATTTTATTATTATTATTACTTATTTATTTATTTATGTTTCAGTGATTGGCAGCTGGGCGGCACGGTGGTGTAGTGGTTAGCACTGTCACCTCACAGCAAGAAGGTCCTGGGCTCGAGCTCGAGCCCCAAAGAGCTCTTCAGGGTGCCTCGGGAAAAAGGGCCTGCCACAAAAAACATCTTCTCAGAGCTCTGCTCAAGCTCTGGGCAGACGTGGCACCGGAAACTGGGCTTAGGCGGGGGCTTGGGATCGGGTCAGGTCTTGAACAGGGTCAAGGACACCGATAGAGTGTCCTTTATATGGTGGCACACACAGTCGCAGTGATTCAGTGCTCCCCTTTTCAATGCTTTTTTGGCTGGTTGTGTACATGTTGTTACTCGTCATGACGACATTCTGCTGGGTGAACAACATCTACAGCCAGCACAATCTCCTAAAAATAGGATTATGCAGCGAGCGGACTGTTACAGCCGAATTTCGCCACTCCCACGACATCCCAGCAGACATAGCCAGGTGCCCGGGCTCTCCGTGGATTACTGTCCCCACAGGCAGGGGAGGGACAGGAGGCAGAAGCGAGGCTGCAGGGCTGGCGTGCTGGTGAGTTTACGGAGGCCTCTTCCTAGTATCTTTCTCACCAAAGCAAGATCCCTCGTAAATAAGATGGACAAATTGAAGCTACAGGTTGCAGCAAACAAGATCGTCAAGGACAGTTGCATTCTGCTAATCGCAGAGACCTGGCTTCATTCACTCATTCTGGATACAGCTATCGAGCTAGCAGGCCTCACAGTACACCATCATGATAGGACCAGGGACTCCAGTAAGAGCAAAGGAGGGGGTTACATATCTGTATGTAAACAACAGCTGGTGTACTAACACTAAGACAGCCACTGCTCTCTGGATTTGGAATATGTGACTGTTAAATGCAGGCCCATATATCTTCCCCGGGAGTTTACTGTAGTCATGATAACAGCTGTGTACATTCCACTGGATGCTAAAGCTAACTCTGCTCTTGGTTATTTACATAACACCATTAGCAGTCAACAGAGCATGTATTCTGAGGCTGTTCACATCATGGACTTCAACCATGCTGATTTAAAAGCAGTGCTCCCTAAATTCCATCAACACATCAACTGTGCTACCAGGGGAGCAAATACACTGGACAAGGTCTACTTCAATATCAAACAGGGCTTCAGGGCTAAACCACTACCACATCTGAGCCAGTCTGACCACATATCTCTGCTCTTAATTCCAGCATATACCCCCCTCAGAGAAAGTGCTCTGGCTGTATCTGACTGTTAAAACGGGGCCTGAAGGACTATTTTGAAAGAACAAACTGGCATATCTTTGAATAGCAGGGCCTGGAAGAGTACACAACTGTCCTGTGTTCTATTAAGTACTGCACAGACACTGTTACTGTGGACAAGTGCATCTGGGTCTATCCCAACCAGAAGCCCTGGATGACGAAAGAGGTCCAGTGCCTGTTCAGGGACAGAAACATCACTTTCAGGTCTGGTGATGGGGCACAATACAGCACTGCCAGAGCCAACCTGAAAAGATGCATAAGAAAGGCCAAGGCTGCTTACAAGAGGAAGATTGAGGACTATTTCCACAGCAATAACACAAAGCAGATGTGGCAGGGGGTCCAGCACATCACCAGCTACAAATCCAGCAACCTCTCAGCTGCTGGTGGTGACGCTTCACTGGCAGAGGAGTTGAACCACTTCTTTGCCTGCTCCGAGGATGAGCCACCAGAGGCAGCTACATTACATCCAACAGCCCACAGCAGCCACATCCTCACAGTGGAGGAGCACGAGGTGAGGTGCACACTGAGGGCAGTGACCCTGAGGAAAGCTGTGGGACCCTATGGCGTCTGAGGACGGGTGCTGCTGGACTGTGCAAATCAGCTGGTTGGGGTCTTCACCAAGATCTTCAACCAGTCCCTATCCCAGTCCACCATCCCACCCTGCCTGAAGTCCTCTACCATAATTCCACTGCCAAAAAAGGCCACCATCAGCAGCCTGAATGACTATCGTCCAGTGGCACAATGGTCCTGTCATCATGAAGTGCTTTGAGAAACTGGTCTGGACTCACATCATCGCAAGCCTCCCACCCATGTTAGACACACACCAGTATGCTTACACAGCTAACAGGTCTACAAAGGATGCCATAGCCACAACTCTCCACACTGAATAGAATAGAATGCCTTTATTGTCACTGCACAATGTACAACGAAATTTAGTTCATCATAGGAGAGCAGAGCCGCT
>JAODTV010002804.1:0-10111 GCA_025399955.1 Galeichthys feliceps
GAGCAAACTAAAGGACTACTTGGGCTACGATGTTGTTCGGGAAAACCACGTTAGCTTGACGATGGATCTTACGAGGTCATTTAAGACTCTCTTGGCCTTAAGAGGCTTTCGGGAAACCCACCCCAGATTGGTTCGAGCTGCCAGGAAGGACTCATATAATCACTGTTTACAACCGTGGTGAGCAGAAAAGCATCTCAGCATGCAACAGCAGACAGAAGAGCACATTGGCTTCCACTCCTGCAGCCAAGAACAGGAATCTTAGAATCAAGAACACGTTCCTATTAAAGTGGCCGGTGAGTGTATATCCCATTTACTTTCATTGTTCATTTTTAAATACTTTAACGGGGTGAACAAATGATACATTTATGAGCTAGCTTAGCAGGTAAGTGAAATGTCCTTGTCCTTACCCAGTCCCATGTTATACTTGTCCAATTAATACGGCTTAAAAGTGTCATCTAATGTAATTTATCTCAAAAGTGGAATCAAATCCATCAGCCTGTCCTGATCATGTTTCTGGTGATGAAGCATCATGTTTGTTCCCTTTACAAAAACGTCGAAAAGAAAGTCAAAAATTGTGTTGTGCTAGTTATTATTGAATTATTAGTTATTGAAGCATTTTTGTGCTGTGCTGCACAACAGTCACTTTTTCCATGCCCCTTCATTTCCTTGATTAGGGAAATATTGTCTCGCATCTGTTCAAGATAATTAATATGCCAAGCAAAACATGTACTCCATGATGTAATCACAGACTCTGCTCATCCTGGGCTAGCAATCGCTAGCCTCTTCATTTTCTCTGATGTAAACTCAGTGTCTCACCTGCATATCCAGCCCTGCAGACACAAGGCTCTGCGGTCTCTGGGGCCGGAACGCCACGGAAGAGCAAATATTGGTGTGTTTGCGCAGCGTGCGGTTCACTTTCCCCGTCTGCAGGTCCACCACCCTCACAGCCCCAGAATCATCAGCCAATGCCAGTGAGGCGCCCGTTTCGCTCACTGAAAGCGAGTTGATCTCGTCCTCGCCAACGTCCTTGAGTTCCTCCACCGGCTTCTTCAGACTGCGTGGGTCCAAAATGCTCACCGTCTCACCATGAGACACGTACAACAGCCCCGGCGCTGTGCTGGAGAAAACCGTACATGTGACATCTTCCTGAGAGCTCAAATGCAGCTGAGAGAGAGGCGTCCCTTCTGGAGTCCACACCGTCACCTCGCCTCCTTCGGCCCCCGAGGCTAGAAATCCGTCAGCTCCTGGGGCAGCGCCGATGCACAGCACCGGGGCAGTGTGGCCTCCAGCCCAGTGCTGGGCCATGCTGCTTATTGACCTGTATTGAGAAACAGCATCCTTACAAATGTAACAAAAGATGCATGTTAAAGTCCTAACACTGAAATATCAAAAATGATGGATATGGAATATAATGAAATATAAATGTGGACTTTTATTTCAGTTTCAGATCTGACCATTTTGGAGTTTCACATTTCTGGCAGCACTGTTCTTTCACTCCTTGTTCTCTACCATTTCTGAATTATGATGATAATCTTTCTATACTCATACCTCTATAGCCTTCTCATACTCAGTGTAAGGTCACGTGGTACATGTGACAGCTCTGGACAAACTACATGAGTCTGTTTGAACTTTTCTGCTTCTTTTTTCCACTTTTTGTTTGTTTGTTTATTTATTTAAAAGGGACAATACACATTAATTAACATGAGCACCGAGGTCCAACATGTAAACGTGGCATATTTAGCCATACAGGCTAATTTCCATCTGCTGTCCCTGGCTTACATACAAACAGTATAAAACACACAAAAAAAACATCACAACACATCACATTAACACATCAGGGGGGTTACACTAATTTCATACTTAATGACCTATTTCAAACTATGGGTACAAATTTGATTGTCCAGCAGCCATTGTTTTATGGATTTAGAAAAGGAGTTCAGAAATGTAATATTCCTTAGTTCTGTGGGTATGGTGTTCCAGGTTTGTGCTGCCCGATAAGAAAAGGCTGATTGTCCAAAGCTGCTTTTTCTGTTTAGTATCTTACAATCCCCTCTAGTAGCTGCTCGAGTAGATGAATTTTGATTCTGTTTAAGAAATTCATTTAGCGGGGGGGGGATGCCATGAAGGATTTTATGCACGAGTAAAATATCTGCAAATCTAATCAAGTGTGGAAAATGTATAATACCTTCCAATAGCGCAGGCTTCAGATTGGTTTCAATGAGGTCTGGTCTGTTGTAAAGGTAAATCTGTAATAAAGAAATAAACAATAGATTAAAAAAAACACACATTTGACAACATGTAGGACAAATAATTGTAAGAAACGTAAAATTAAAGCAATAAATGACTCACTAGTCTGAGAGCTTCCTCCCATGCAGCGCCCTCAATCAGGGCAGAAATGGCCTCCTCACAGTCCTGAAAATACCACCATAAACCCCTTTTATTTAACACGCACAAAATACTAACACAATTGATATTTCTGTGACCATGAACATGATTTGTAATTACAGGTAAATGTGATGTACAATGTACAACATAATAGAGTCCAATGTACAGAAATACAGTACCAGTCAAAAGTTGGGACTTTCAGTGGTTTTTTTTTCTTTATTTTTATTAATTAAAAAAGTCATTTCATGTCTTAAAGTAATGATCGATGTCGTTTCTCTTTACTTAGTTGAGCAGCTCTTGACATAATATGGATTACTACAGTTGTGGGATAGAGCTATTTACTGTATTTTTATTATTTACTGTTTGGTCGCAAACACATTAAGAAGGCAAGAAATTGCACTAATGAACTTTTGACGACGCACACCTGTTAATTGAAAAGCATTCCAGGTGACTACCTCATGAAGCTGGTTAAGATAATGCCAATAGTGTGTAAAGCGTCATCAAGGGAAACGCTGGATATGCTGAAGAATCTAAAATATGAAACGTTTTTGGTTTTTTCTTTCAGCCTTTTTTTATTTTCCACATAATTACATAAATTTTCCGTGTGTTATTTCGTAGTTTTGATGTCTTCAGTATTGTTCTACAGTGTAGAAAATCGTCAAAATACAGAAAAACCTCTGAATGAGTAGGGGTGTCCAAACTTTTGACTGGTTCTGTATAAGCAGGTAATTACTGTAATTTTTACAATGTAATTTTAACAGTGTAATTTTACAGTCCATCACTGTTTTCAATAATAAGCTTTCCACGTTATTTTATAGCAAGTTCCTGGCAGCAGAGCACATTTACCCTAAATCTTTATAAATATATCGCGGATAAGACAACGGTTTGAAAAGATCGAGAGTATCTTTGGGGTCGGAGGCTGTTAGAGATATGGAGAGTTTAACACTTTAGTGTAGGCTTACACAACTTGACACACACCGAGACAGCGAATGTGCATGTATATGCTCAATAGAGAATGGCATCATTTACACAGACTCAATCTACAGTACAGTATTTTTCCTTGACCTCAGCCCATTCCTACGTGTTTACTGTAGTACATGTCGAATACAGAGGTACAACTTTCCTAAATGTATTGTTTATTTTCACATTAGCAACACGTCTTTAGTAAATGTTAAAGATGTCGTGCACCACAGTTTAAACGTTGTCCATTTAAACAGCTTCCCTTAATGAGACACACTGCAAGAAAGTTAGCGATCTTAGCAAGTGGGAATATTTAACAATTATTCGCCGAAGGTGAAGTGAATATCGGTGAATAATAACGGCGACAAAGTCGAGGTTATTATTCACGGATATTCACTGAGCCTGAATTCACTGTTTCTTATACTAAAACAATTATACACGTGATCATTTAAAAAAAAAGTGTATTTAAGAAATGATTTATTTCAATCTTCAAAAGCGGCATGTAAATGTAATAACATTGCGGCGCAGACTTGTCACTTCTCTACGCCGAGTCACAAAAAATCCTTTGTTTTGAAATCGATAAAATAAATTACAATCCCACCTTTGAGTAGTTTTAGACCAAACTTCATAGCATGTTTAGTGCTTTAAGGAACAGCATTTTCTTTCATCATTTGTAATTCTTCCTCACTTGCGTTGACGAAGCGATTATCCAACGTTTTGCCGAGTCACTCGAGGTGATTATCGAGAAATAGTCCGAATTTCTCGACCAATCAGAGCAAGATATTCTATAATCACCTGTGTATTTATACTAAATTGAGTATAGTCAAATCTAGCTAGTATTCCCTGTTATAATATGACAATAAACCAAATATTAGATTAAAAAGCCTATTTCTAGCCATTTTTTTTACTAATTTCAAGTTTGACATAGTCTTGTTTTATTGGGAGATGATTTTGCTCATTTTTAGCAAATCAATCAATTATCTGACAATAGAATAAGAAGATTGAAAGCATGAAATTAGTTACAATATGCAGAAATAGGTTTCATAATGTCCATTTAATTTATTGTAATCTTATAATAGGAAAAACTCGATATATTTGACTATATTTAAGGTAATTTCAGGTGTTAAGATGACAGATTTGTAGTGTATGTGTCACTTTACCTGTCTGTTGTGTGTCAGTGAATATGGGCAAAAGCTAATCAGTCGAATATTGAATTGATAAGAGTGAGTCAAATGAAAATCTTAAAAGTGCAACCCAGATTGGAATTTAATTTTTTTTTTCTTTTTTTTTTTTTTATTCTAGACAGATCCAGACAATCACTGAGTGCTGGAAAACTTGCATTGACAAAAATGGAGATTATGTAGAGAAATTGTACATTTTTGTGACCCCTATTTGCAATAAACAATGCAAAAAAAAAATGTTTTCATGTAACTAACACACACAGTTGGACGACTTGTGAAACGGAACTGTATACAAAACTGTGTATTCATTATGTTTCCATTTAATCCATATGAAGCGTGCTTATTTTTTCTTTCATGAAGAATGGACCCGAAGTTGCTGTATAGTTTGTAGGTAATGAGAAGTAGCTCTGATGACATTTAGTCATTGTTTGTGTTTGGAAGAATATTTTTGATTGTAATAGTACAGACACAGATTTCAACCAAGCACTAAAATAAGATGGATTTGTGAATTTTTTATTTTTTATTTTTTAAACTTTATAATAGAGGAAAGTTCACAGGATTTGACTTGCACTCATGATGTTCTAGTTTCATTCCATCTTGGTGGTTTAATAGTGTCCTTTTTCATTGAAGAGTAATTAAAATCATTTGTAGATGATTGCTGGGGCTTGTTGGTTCCGCCCCATGACTGCTTTATTGTTTCTGGAAATCAGTCCCAGTCCAGAAAACAAAGACACTAAGATTGCTAGTTGGGTAAAAGGTGGCATCCTGAAAGATAGAAAAACCATGGGAAGGCCATAAATAGCAAATCTATATAGTGTGAATCATGTATCACATCTGTGGATAAATACCTTAACTGTTTATAATACTGTAGACATGTAGGGAACACTGTGTGCAGAACTGCAACACAATATACTGTACTTCATGCACCTTAGCATAGCTATAGATGTATATGATACCTACTATATAAGTTTACTCATCATCATCATCATCGAATGTCCCCACATGACGCGCGGTTGGCCGTGGGGTGCGCTTGCGTAGCTGATGGAAATCGTGTATCCAACAAGCGCAGGAAGTCTTTTTGATTAGCGTGCTTTTGAGCACCTGCTGCCTGTCCACTCCAAGGAGCTCTTCCATCCTCTTCCAGCTGCTTCTTTTATCGAATATGTATATCATCTATATATCTTTTGTATAGCATTATTTTCCACCCATCCATCCATTATCCATAACCGCTGATCCTGTGCAAGGTCGCGGGCAAGCTGGAGCCGATCCCATGCACAATGTATTTCAAATATTGAATATGGCAAAATTTTTGGATTGATTCAGATTTGGTTATTTGATAGTTTCGTATTTGAAATTTTAAAGGCCCAATCAAGCTCTCTTTCCATCTGAGATGTTAGGTCGACAGGCTTCTTGTGCATATCCCCCAGCAATCGTTTTCCTTAAAAAAACCATTCCATATAACATCCATCTTCTGTCGCTCTGTACTCTATAATTCCCACGCTTGGACGCTGTACAGCAGACGGGAGTGAGCACGTGCTTTCAAGATCTTGATGCGGCTACTCAAATAGATTTCACGATCTGTGAGGGTATGATTTAGTTCATTCCATTTTTCGAAAGCCGAGGATATCCTTTGGTAGAGGAATGCTAATGGTTTGCTCAAATTTGATATCAGATGCCCAAGATATCGGAACTGCCTTACATTTTTTTATTTCAATTCCATTAACAAACAGTCAGTAAGCTTTTCTGGTCTTTTATGTTCTCGTCCACATTGAACGCCATCGTCTCCGTCGTCTTGTAGGATATCTGCAAACCATATCCAGAGAAGGTAGTATCATGGATTTCAAGGATCTTCTTCAGTTCCTTTATGTGTTTGGAAAACACTACTTTACTTTTTTTACGGTTTATATCTGTGCTATGCATACAGTTCTAAATTTGTACATTTTAAATTTTAGGGTTTTTTTTTAATATTTTCAATATTTTTACTTTTTGAAAATGTTATTCTTGCTTTATTTCTGCCTATCTTGTGCCTTGTCTTTTATGTATGAAGAGACCATAGATCAATATACTTATCAAATCCTGTGATGATAACTCCTTGCTAATCATATGAAATGTTTGCTGTAAGCTGATTGGCTGACAGCGACCAACCAATTTTTTATTTTTTTTTTAATAACCAAGTCATCATTAAAAATCCACTTGCAAATCAGCAAAACAATGCAGTCTACCAAATTTCAGCCTGATCTTTTCAGACTTACGGTTCCTTTCAAATGTAAGTGTTAGTTTAGGTGGTGTTAATATACACCTCCGTTTTGGTGATTAGTGTAAGGCTTTACTGGCCCTGCATCTGCCGTTTGAGTCATTAACATCACTGCAAAGAGAGAAGACGCAGTTATTAGATGAATGCCTGTTTTTCAGTTGTTTCCCCAGTAGAGGCTTTGTAGCCTCAGAGATTCGACTTGCTTTTGGATTTATTGTTGTGGTCTCGAGGCTTGTTTGTTTTCATCCTGCTGTCCAAAGAAGCTCAATACTTTTCATACATAGCGATATTTTGAAAGGCGGTGTGTCAGTGGAGGACTGCAGTATGTTACAGAAATAATTTCACGCTTGTAAACCTAAGTTTTAGTGGAAATGCTGATGTTCTTTAGCAAATCCTGAGCAAGACCGATTGTTTGCCTCTGGTGCTTTTTCATTTGGTTTCCTTTTTGCCTGGTGTGTTCATTTCATGCTTTGTTCAGATGATTGTTTGAGGAAGGTTTTGACCCTGAGATTTCAAAAACTTTAATGAAACCTACTTCATGATTGGTTTGGCTCTTTACCGTCAGTGATAGTTCAATAAATACACAGCTGCCAAGAAGTGCTATTTACATTACAGACTAACGCCAGAAAAATGGCTGTGGATGAAGGGCCTGGAATAATGGGGCCTTCCTGAAGGTCTGTTTGCCAGAGTGTAGGATGAATAACGTGGTTGGATTTCCAAACAAAAAGCAAGGCTAAGCTTTCTCCTTCTCATACAGAACATTTCACCGGACCTAGTGTACGGACTTGAGGGACACCACGTGCATACAGATAAATTCACCGTGAATGAATTAATCAGGCATTGTTAATATGTAGCGTTCATGCGGTTCCTTTGACAGCTGAATCAACTGAACAGTATGCTCTCGCTGTGTGTGGTCTGGTTCCTTGCCGGGTGCTTCCACAGCTCATTTTTCCTCATCATCGCAGCATCTGTGAACGAAGTATTGCCCTGTCTTATTTGGCTTTTTTTTTTCATGTTGGATGAAATGAGCTGGTTCTCTCATGCTCAATTATCCATATAATAAAATCTGCAATGCTTTTTTCTGTACTGCTGTGCTTTTGGCCTGGATGTGTATGGTTTTTTTTTTTTTGTTTGTTTTTTTTTTTTTGTTGTTTTTTTTCATTTTTTAATCTAACAGGCTGTAACGCTTAGCAGCAAACTCTTCACCCCATCAGTGCAGAAAGCACTGATGAAGCTGGAAAGCTGTGTTATTTATTTTGCTAAAACTTTTACATTGCTGACTGACTAACCTGCCAAAGGGCACAAACACAAATAAAGCAGCTCATGTGCACTTTTACCCTGAGGCTGCTGTCTGTCTTCTCGAAGTGGAATGGTTGCTCCAGAGACATTCTGAGGTTTATTTTTTAGTCTTTTGTATGTTGCTGTGGTTTGAATGTTGTAACTGTTCCTTTGAGGGAAATGATCTTTTCAAATGAAACTGGGTTCTGGATGTACTAAGCTAATGTACTTGATCCTGTTTCAGATATAATGAAGCCGCATTCTGTGGGGAAAAAAAAACCATTTTATGCACAAAACAGACATACAAGCTTAAATGTGGACTTTGTCTCAAGTAATTGAATGTCGTGTTTTGCACTGTGCCTCCTCACATATGTTCATATGGACCTTTTAAGAGTTTAGCAACAGTACAGAATGTGACATTTTTCATTTATTGCTGTTCTTTATTATTATTATTATTATTATTATTATTATTTGCTGCAATTGTACAGTGTTCATCTCTTCCATTTTAGGGAGTAACCTACTGTGGCGAGAGCTCAGCCAGCAATCTGACCATGGCCAACGTGCCCTGGCATGAAGAGGTCGTGCACTTTGTGCAACAGCTCACCAACCTCCTGCCCGACTACGAGATCGCCTGCGAACATGAACACTCTAACTGCCTGTTACTAGCCCATCATAAGGTGATTTTCACACATGCTTTCACATGTCCTTATTGCTCTTACATTTATATTTAAGCAATCCTCCATCCATCCATCCATCCATCCGTCTATTATGCGGGTTGTGGGGGAAGCTGGAGCCAATCCCAGCTGACTTCCTGCGAGAGGTGGGGTACACAGAGGACAGGGCTAACATGGAGCCAAATCACCATTCACACTCCTATTCACAGCTGTGGGCAGTGTAGAGCAGCCAGTGGACTGAATCTGCGTGTCTTTGTACTGTTGGAGGAAACCCACACAGGCACTGGGCTCTTTCTGTGGGCAGTTTACATGTTCTCCCAGTCGACTGGCAGGTTCGAACCCAGAGCCTGTTTTTGCAGTGACGCGACTGTGCCCACCGTGCCTCCCCATATTTAGGTATTTGTTAAATTGTAAAATAACATACTCTGTAAAATATAAATTAGTCGAGTCATTCTCTGCTTTGTTTTCATGAACAAAATTCTGAATGAATTTGTGATAAATATGAAAAATTTGTTTTATTTGCCTTATCTTCCTTCCTTCCATTTTCAGCCAATACCTCTTACAAATACATAGAGGATATTACACGGTTTCACCAAGATATGAAGTTTATCTCTGAGTGGTGAATGGATATATTTTTCAACACGAGAAGATAAACTTCATGTCTTCACACCACCGTGTAATGTTCTTTATATTATATGGACACATCCACAACAATACACAAGTTAATGAAAAGAATTTAAATTTTGAATTGGTTCACCATTTTAACAGCGCGCGTCCAGTCAGCGGGAAAACACTAGGAGTGACATCATCGGAGTGAAATATCGGGAATTATTATACATACAGGGAACTTTTTCCATGTAATAAAAACATGTATTCTATTCCCTTCTAGTGGGTTTACTGATGGCATGCAATCTTCTTATATCACTTATCCTCCATGTATTACGCCACTCTCCCCAATGGAGAATGAGCATGCAATCTTATAATATTGCACGTTGTCAAGACAACACAGTGTCACACTTCGGAGCTCATGCGAAGATCCAATGACAAAACTTTTCTGCTGCGCATGCTCACAATCATTTCTTTGTCGGCCGGGAAAGAGCGCAGACGGGGTTAATTCAGTGCTCGGATTAAGCACTAAATAGGAAACTAAAGACGCGCTGAACACCCGAAAGGCTACCAAAACTTTATTATATATTCTTCATGCATATTTACAAGAGAAAAACAGACCAACGGACATCGAAAAACTGGAAAATAGAGCAATAGCGGAAATATTGTCAAAGCTCTACTTGGAGGTGAGGAAACGTGACGGAGACTTTTACAAGAGGACTTCACTCGTGGACTTCACTCAGCAAAGCCCTTTTGTTTTGAACAACTGCAAT
>JAODTV010002898.1:0-5000 GCA_025399955.1 Galeichthys feliceps
GAGTTTGCATGTTCTCCCCGTGTCTGCGTGGGTTTCCTCCGGGTGCTCCGGTTTCCCCCACAGTCCAAAGACATGCGTTAGGTTAATATGGGGGTGGCCTTGGGCTGAGGTGCCCTTGAGCAAGGCCCCTGACCCCCAGCTGCTCCCCGGGCGCTGTAGTATGGCTGCCCACTGCTCTGGGTTGTGTGTTCACTGTTTCAGATGAGTTAAAGGCAGAGGATCAATTTCACTGTGCATGTGATGAATAAAGGCTAGTTTAAGGTTTAATATAACGGTGGTATAATGTATAGTATAACGTGTAGTATAGTGATAGTATAATGTACCGTAGTGTAATATGCCCCATATAGCAGGGTATAATGTATAGTCTTATGGTGGTATCATGCATAATGTATAGTATAAGATACAGTATAATGGTGTTATAATGTGTAGTGATTGTATAGTAAACTGCATGGTATAACTGTAGTATATTTTATTGTATATTATACTGTATGGTATGGAGTTGATATATTGTATATTATACTGTATGGTATCGAGGCTCTGTGGTGATGGAAGAATTACAGTAAATGTCGGTTACTTCCTGTATCCACGCCACATGACCAGAGCGCTAATCAGAGACAATTAAGAAAAAAATGTTCCTCCGTCACATGGTATGGACCGATAGATAGATAGATTGATTGATTGATTGATAGATTTGCTTTATTGATCCCAAGCTGGGAAACTGTACGGAGTGGTGGGAATGAAATGTCTCTGAACAGTAACACAGTATTAAAGACTTTCACTGATCCACTGAGCTCCACACTGTTTTCCACCAGAGCACTCTTCCCATTTCCACATTTCAGCTCGAATTTCCTGACGTTTGACTTTCCCAAATGCTTCATTCCATTTTTCAGAAAGTAAACAAACGGTGAATCTGAACAGATTATTAGAAAAATCCGTCACTCGAAGTCCAAACTTCTGAGTCACTAAGAATAAAAAACACCTGCTTTACTCCGATCCTCGTCTTTACTGCTCGATACAAAAACTATTATTGTTGAAATGTTCTGCTCATAATCAGCATTAAACTTCATAAAAATGTCGATTAAAAACTGTAAATGTTCTCATCTGTAATTTTTGCTCCTCGTGTCACACTTACAACAGAAAGTTCAACGTCTGATCAGATCCTTTTTTCCATCAGAACTCCACTGAGATCACGGCGAGGTGAAACGCTCAGCTCAGGTGTGTGTTTTATTTTTGTCAAACAGCACAAATAGTTCGGGCTGGAACACAGACAACAGGTTTATATTCATGCACTCGTTCTAGTACATTATTGTTTCTATAGCAACAGCTCATTCACAGGGACTCGTCCAGCAGACGCTCCACATGATCTCAAACTAATCATGGGCGGATTAAAAAAAAACAAAAAACGTGTTTAACAAAGTAAAACTTGTTCTGGTCATGTGGTGATTTAAGTTCCAAACCAAACCACGCAGCCATCCTGATAAAATCCTGACACACAGCAGCTATTGTTGAAGAACTTCCAGGAATATATCAGATCATTATCTGTGAAATCCATCAGGACGTTTCTGCAAAGCTCACCGAGAAAGAGAAACTGTTTAAAGGGATGAGTTTGATTAGAGACAGAGGAAGTAAATGATGCTTCAGTCCTCATTTATTATTCAGGAGTTTGGGTGGAATTCAGAGAATCATCATCATCATCATCATCTTGTTTTCATCTCGTCATTCCATTCACAAAAGAGCAACAGGAGAGAGCAAGAAGAAAAAACTAAACAAAACAAAATAACAAAAAAAAAAAAACATTGAAAGGAAAAATGACAGTGATGAGAACATCAACGGAGAAAGAAAAGGAACTGAAGGGAAAATTGCACACATGGTGAGAAAAGTGAACGCGTTATATTATCGCCGTGTGTATATTTCTAGTATTTACCAGAACCAAAAGGAAGTGTGTGAAGAGGAATTAGTTGTGAATGTTTTGTAGAGAATGTGACCAGGCGTCATTTACTCTTCAGCAGTTTTTGTAAATGATTCAGACGTTAAACACAAACTCGGAGCGAATCCAGAGAATCTGGAGGCAACAAAACGTCCTCAGACTTTACGGTTAAAAAGTTAAAATATCAGAGACACAGAAAATAGATAAAGGCTGTAAAAGACTCGGGGTGTGTGTGTGTGTGTGTGTGTGTGTGTGTGTGTGTGTGTGTGTGTGTGTGTGTGTGGAATTGGTTGTAATTGAATCAGCGATTCTTCCTCTGCTTCCTTCCTGCGGATCAGATGGAGGAGATGATCTTCATGACACGTGACTCTCGAGGGAACAGAACCCACTTCGTTTCTTATTTTACATGTGTGTGTTGTGTGTTTCCTGTGCGATAAGCTCAGCTCTCTCTCAGCTCCGAGATCAACACATGAGTGAAGAGGAATTTCACCCAGACTCAGGATTCACATTTACTTCATCTCCGTGGAAATCCATGATGAACTCCTCACACTTCACTGAACAGCAACACTCCGAGAAAATCGAGAATGCTTCCAGGTTCCGTGTAGATCCTTACAACAGAGGGTTTGGAAGCTGAGAACCTTTACTTGAAACACCCCTTTTATTTGTAAGAGCGTCCCAAGTACCAAGAGGAACCTCCTGATGAAGAAGAACCAAGAGGAACCTCCTGGCATGTTCAAATAAGAAGAAAATAATGAACAATAATTTGGACACTTACTCAGGGTTCTTCAAGGGTTCATTTGGTTCTTAAATTCCAAAAAAAGGTTGGACTGAATCCTCCCACTCTGCTGTAGGGTTCTACATGGAACATTTGAGGAAATAGACAAAATGGACAACAAAAGAACCCTTAAGGATTTTACATTTCTAACACTGGACACTTTAAAAAAAAAATTATCTTCAAATGTTCTTTAAGGTTTAATTAAGGGTTTGTAATTTACAACAAAACGTCCCCTAGGAACCCTTTCTAATGGGAAAACACTCCGTTATCGGGTTCTACACAGAACCTTTAATGGTTCTCCCAAAAGGACAGGGAACCCTTCAGTGTTTGACATTTCTTAAAGTGTGTTCTTTCATGATTCTTCAGGGGTTAATTATTGGTTTTAAACTTTTTACCAAGACCTCAACTTGGAACCTGTTCTGATCAGAAAACACTCGGTTATTGGGTTCTTCATGATTCCTTCAGATGTACAACCAAAGAACACTTAAAGGTTCTACACTTTTAACAGTGTACACTTTTACACAAAGGGTTCTTTGAGTGTTCAGTGGATCATGAAGACTTCTCGGCATTCTAAGAGGAAAACTCTCACGGGTTGTATCGAGAACTTTTAAGGGTTCCCCAAGATGGACAAGCAAATAATCCTTGAGGGTTTTCAGAACATATACTTTTATAAATTGGATCTTTAAAGGTTCTTTAAGTGTTCGGTGGATAATGAAGGCTTCTTAGCTTCCAAAACAGGTTCTACTTGGAAAGGGAAATATTTTGTTATCGAGTTCGACACGGAACCCTTAACGGTTGTTCCAGAGTACCATGAAAGATGAAGCGTGTTTCTAATGACGTTCTGTTCTCCTCTGTGCTGCAGGTGAATTTATAACGTTCTGCCGGATCCACTGACTTGCCCACAGCTGACTCCAGGTCACTTCATCAGCGGAACACGTGTAAGACACGTCACTCCTCCACACGCTCACGTGATTATAAACCTGTGACTTGCAGCTACACTACTGCCAGAGCTGCTGCTCTGGAGAACGAATCGACACCCGCTGACCAATCAGAGTCCAGGGTGGTATCAGGAGGGGTTCAGCAGCTCAACGCAGTGTGTGTTCAGGGCAGATAAAACACTGATTATTCAGTATTTCAGAATGTGATCGTTCGTATTTACGACGATGGCTTGGTTTATTTTGAGGTGAAATTTGACTAGTGTTCATGTGTGAATGTCAGATTAACCACAGCTGCATGTTCTCTCCAGCAGGTGTGTGTGTGTGTGTGTGTGTGTGTGTGTGTGTGTGTGTGTGTGTGTGTGTTCGGGGTTGAGTCAACTTCCTCTTTCCTTCTGTCTTGACAGATCTTCCCTCACTCTCTCGCTCTCTCGCTCCGTGGCCATGGAGGCTCGAGGAAAATTTGACTTCACCGCCACGGCGGAGGACGAGCTCACCTTTCGCAAAGGAGACATCCTAAAGGTACAGAAAACTGCACTCTTAAATCTAGAACCCTGTCTCTGTGAAGGAACCCTAGAACAGTGCTTCAAAGAGGAGAACCCTTCATTCTCCAGTCAACACTTAACAGAACCTTTTTGAACACAGTACCCTAAACCGTGATGAAAGCTTGGGCGGACGTCTCGATGTGAAAAAGAACATTTATTCCACTGAAGGGTTCTCTGCTTCTCCCTCTCAGGGAACACTGAAGGGTTCTGTGTTTTGACACATTGTTCTGTGTGTTAACAGAGTGTTTCCTGAACCCTTTTAGGAAGCTCAGAACCCTTCATTATTTAAAGAAGAAACCTGTCACAACCTTTATTTTCCTAAACATGGTCCAGGTACCAATGAGCTAAAAGTCAGGTTCTGGGTCTTAAAGAAGAACATAATGAGCAGCGGTTTGGGGTTTGTACTGAACTCTGACCGTCTGAGAAAAAGGGGTCGGTTCCTCAAAGGAAACACTCTGTTGACGCTTCGATATAGAACCTTTCGGGGTTCCTCCAGAAGGAAAAGTGAAGAACCGTGCCGTGTGGATGTGTAACTCTGCGTCTGTGTGCAGATCCTCGGCTCTCAGGACGACTGGTTTAAAGCAGAAATGCACGGACACGACGGATTCGTCCCTCAAAACTACGTGGAGAAACACATACCCAGGTGATTTCCTGTGCTTTTTTTTTCAGACTTTTTGCAGATATGATGAAGTTTTAAACATTTTAAATACGAGGTCACACCAGTTTGTACAAACGTACACGAACTGATGACTCACTGGCGTCGACACTCCGCCGTGAGGGGCTTTAGAGCAGCGGTCTTCCTGTTCACATCATTTCCT
>JAODTV010003964.1:0-14788 GCA_025399955.1 Galeichthys feliceps
AATGGACAAAAATTCCAATTGCAAAACTGCAACAATTAATATCCTCAGATCCCATACGATTAAAAAGTGTTATTAAAGGAAAGGTGATGTAACACAATGGTAATAATGCCTCTGTCCTGACTTTTTTTGAGTGTGTTGCAGGCATCAAATTCTAACTTCGTTTATACTTGCAAAATACAATTAAATTTATCAGTAAAACTCTTGAAAATCTTTTCTTTGTACTTTTGTCAGATAAATAAAGCTTCACGTGAATTAACAAATCACAGATTTTTGTTTTTATTGCATTTTATAAACACATGGTAGATGTGGTGCAGTTTCCTGCTTTTATTACTGTACTTTTTATTGTACTTATAACTCTCATAGTTGCACATCATTTGCTTCGATTTTATAGCTGTTTAATCTGTTCTTATCTAAAAAATTTAAATGTATAGTAGGGAGGAACAGTATGTTTCATCTGCACAGTGTTTCTTTAAACACACACTTTGAAATTGAATATGGCTCATACATAGTCAGAAGATGATGTAGTGCATATGTAAGTGCTTATAAGATGGTAAGTGAAAATAATGAGAATATTATTTAAAAATTATTTAGGAAGAGCAGTTGTATAACAGCAATGTTTACATGCCTTTTTGAAAACATTTTAATAATTTTGCAAGTGATTTATCTGAAACATGAACACGGGATGTTGTGAAGAAACTTTACCAGTGTTTAAAATGTATCTTACCTTTGTATACAGATTTGAAAAATGTCATTTTTACACAAACAGCACTGCAATCACGGAATCAGCCATTAAACAGTTTAATATAAACACTTGTGGTGGAAATAAAGTGTTAAAGTATTGATGTGATTTATCTTTACTGTATTAAAGATGAGGGGTGTAGATTACAGTAATGCAGGAGTGTAACACATGTACAGTATCCTTTTACTGCCACCTACTGGATGGCGTGAATTTATTCAGTGTGTGAAAGGTTCAAGAAAGTAAAAGACATTATGTCTCTTTAATTAGAGAGATTATCATAGGAGATTATGTATAAACATACGAGATACAGTAAGAGTCTCTAAGTATTTGTACAGTGACACAATTTTTGTAATTTTGCCCCCGTACACCACCACAATGGATTGTGGTGAAACGAAGTGTAGACTTTCAGCTTCAATTCAAGGGGTTCAGCAAAAATATTTCATTAACCATTTAGGAATCGCAGCCATTTTTTTCATTAAGCTGGAAAAAACAAAACAGACCTACCAGAGATACAGAAGAAACTTTAGGAGTTATCAACAATTTGTACATTTTGAAAAAGGAGGAATGCACTGGCCAATTCAGCAATACCAAAAGCCATGGAAGACCACGGAAGACAACTAAAGTGGATGCTCAGAGAATTCTTTCCTTGGTGAAGAAAAACCCCTTCGCAACATCTAGCTAAGTCAAGAACACTTTCAAGGAGATAGGAATACCTGTGTCGAAGTCTACAATCAAGAGACACTTTCATGAATGTAACTACACTCAAATAACACTCAAGAACAGAACAGCTAGATTAGATTTTGCTAAAAATCCTGCCCAGTTATGGAACAAGATTCTTTGGACAGATCCCCCATAGGAAGGGGATTTGGCCCAGCACCTTTTTCAGTAAGGCAAATCCGCGCTACGTTTTCCACACTCACGCCGGCTGAGGTCCACACCTTAAAAACGATTAGTAGTACTGTGCTTAACCCTGAGAGCAAATTTTGTTCAGCCCGCATCTGGCACGGACCATCCTTAAAATCCAGCCGGGATGTGCATACCAGATCTGGGCCAGCTTAGGTATGCACAACAGCCCAAATGCCCAAACGGCCCAGATCTGGGCCTTACTGAAGGTATGTATAATATATATTGTTTATTTTTTGAAAGTTTAAGCCTGATTGAATGCACACATATTTTGTAGAGTGTCATCATGGTAATGGTGTGGCTATACTATCGGCCTATGCGATAATACATCAAAATTTATCGGCAATGTAGACAGTGTTTATTGTGGAAATAAACATAGGTTGCCCCCTTCTTTAGACTGCAAGTTGGCTTAGTGTTTAGCGTGTCCACCTCTCGACCGGGAGATTGCGAGAACTCTTCGCAGTCAGGCCATACCAAAGACCACCATAAAAATGGTACCTACTGCCATCTGGCAAGGCACGCTGCAATACAGATGCGAGTCAAACTCTTGCAGTTACCAGAGGACCCGCCCCCCACTGTAACCCTAGCTATATAATAGGCGAAAGGCTGAGGGCTAGAGAAATGGAGACTGGTGCTGCACCCATACGCCTCAAAGAGCTGGGTAGTACTGGGACAGGAAAAGACCAGATCCTGGTGTGGGAGGGACTTTGACTTGACTTGCCCCCTTCTTTAACTGGAACATTTGGTCCGGAAACTTGTTTGCATCTGCCATAAGCCCAGATCTGGCACGGATGCGTTTTGCATCCGGTTCATACCCGGCTGCCAGACGATGAGGCCCCGATGTGGGCCATTGTGCATACCTATGCTGGCCCACATCTGGCATGTGCATCTGGGCCGGATTTTAAGGGTGGTCCATGCCAGATGCATGCTGAACAAAATTTGCTGTCAGGGATGAAACCAAGAAGAACTTGTACCCGAATGATGGGAAGAGAAGAGTATGGAGAAGGAAAGGAAGGGCTCATGATCCAAAGCATAACCACATCATCTGTCAAACATAGTGGACATGGGTGTGTACGGCTGCCAATAGAACTGGGTCACTGGTGTTTATTGATGATGTGACTGCTGTAGAAGTAGCAGGATGATTTCTGAAGAATATATGTAGAGCTTTACTTTCTGCTCAGATTCAGTCAAATGCTGCAAAACTGATAGGATGGTGCGTCACAGTACAGATGGATAACGACGCAAAACATACCACAAAAACAACCAAAGGGTTTCTTAAAGCAAAGGAATGTTATGTTCTGAAATGGCTGAGTTGGTCAACCCAATTGAGCTGCTTTTCACTTACTGAAAACAAAACTGAAGGCAGAAATACACAAAAACAAACAGTAACTGAAGGTGGCTGCAGTAAAGGCCTGACTAGTGTTGTAGTCAAGACCACCTCAACCAAGACCAAGTCGAGACCGAGACAAGACCAAGACTTTGAGGGGTTGAGACCAAGTCAAGACCAAGACCGAGGCAGGGCGAGACCAAGTCAAGGCCAGGACCAGACCAGTGTGTGTGAGGGGTGACAGCCGTTCACAGTAACAAAAATTTCGAATTAGCAATGAGTCACGTTGTTTGCATTTGAAGGAGGAAGTGTGAAACTTCACACAGACAGTAACCTGAGTTCAGGAGCTGTGTGGTGTCAGTGCAACCCACTGCACCACCATGCTGCTTGTTTGGGCTTATATGATTAGATAAATAAAAGATTATATATTTCTTGTTCTACGCTTCTCATGTGACATCACACTGAACTGTAACATTCTCCCAGCACTGATGGGGTCCGGTGTTTATGATGTTCCTGAATCGGGTACAGAGAGAGGTGTGCTAACTTTTTATATATTGGAGACTATAAGTGCAGTCCATTTGGATTCATATTCCAGGATCTCAGTCTATGTAGAATGTCCTACTTTCATAAGAAGTAGAATATAATGTGATGAGCATCCTTATATTTTATAGTCAGAAGTTTGACACTACAATCACTGGTGTGAAACTCTGTGGCCTGCACTGTAAAAAAAATTACTAGCAATTGTTGCTCTTAAATAGATTTTAGAATTCATTTAACTTAGAAAGAAGAGCTTCCACTTACAATGAACAAAACCAAGTCTACCTAACACACTTGTCTCCATAATGACCTCACTAGAATTTTAAAATCAAAGTATCAAAGATTTCTGAGTTGTTAGTACTTCAGCCCCACAGGCATGCGCGTTGCAGTACTCTACGGGGTTTCCGTAGCCTACCTCTGAGCAGGGGCCTACTTAAGACAAGTTCAACTGTGGACATGCCTTTTCATGCCTGTGGATTTTGCTGATTGCCTTGCGGTGGACATAGCGCCTTGTCTTTTTTGGTAAGTGGTGTTTATATTGATATAATACGTGTTAATACCATTGTGTACTTGAATACGTGAAGGATTCAGTTAGTTTGAACGTTTAGAAAAGTTGGCATTGTCAACGTTGTTCTTAACGTTAGCTTCGCTAGTCACGTTTGCCACGTTAGCTAACAACGGCAATTTAACATTTAAGATGAATTTATAGATGGGGTTTTATGCATTGGCCATCTTTGTAGAATTTCTAAAATAATTACGCTACATACTCTAAATTATGCAAACCGTTAAATGCGCTTTAATGGGGAGTATGGTATTGGGGAGACGGATCTTCAAGTGGAAGAAATGATAGTAACGTTAGCTAGCTAGTTACATGCTAAATTGGGTGACTGGCAATGTGTGCAGTAACTTTAACGTTAGTAGTGGGACTTTGACAACGGCCGTGAGAAGGCCTGCTTCACTTAAGTTTAGCTAAGACATCGGTGCATCAGGCATAGAATATGAACTTTGTAATGAGTTAGAGCTGTGAAGGTACAAACTGCATAGTGTAGTTTGCCAAACAAGCGTGCCATATTTAGCCATCCTCCCTTCAAGCCAAATTCAACCTGGCTTCAGTTTTACTATCTACATTGATCTAATATTGTTATCTGTAGACTACATAGTAAAACAATGCAATTCAATAAGTAATTATAATAATTACATGAAATACTATAAAGAATATCACAGTTGTTGACCAATATCACTACATTTTTGTAGTGAGTCATAGCCTACTAGATGTGCAGTGCAATGTACATTTTTTTTTCCCATTAAAAGTAAAACATTTGTGTAAATTATTACTACAATTGTCTTAATATTTTGTGTTTCTGTGTTATAGAAGTGGATTGCATGCATTGCAAATTCTGTAAGTTTGAGACTTCTTCTGAAGAGTTGCTGCTGAAACATTGTCGCCTCCGTCACAAAGGTGATCACTGGCCGTGCATTTACACAGAGTGTGTTTGTGTGTTCAAAACACCCGGTGCACTTAGATCACACCTTTCGAGATCACACAGAGAGACTGCAAATACATCAAGTTCAATATTTCAGTGTGAACTATGTGACTTTAGAGAGACCTGCAGTGAAAAGACTTTTTGGAAGCATATTGGACACCATTTACAGAATCAGGAAACTGTGCAATGTCCCATACGTAGATGTACTTTTAAAACAAACATTCGTCCCAGTTTTACTTCCCATAGAAGTCGAAATCATAGAAATTGTTCACTTCAAGACTATCGAACTGTAGAAAGAAGCAGCACTTTAGATGATGCAAATGATGATGATGAACAAGTTGATTTTGAAGTAGGAGGATTGCAGGATAATGAAGTAGGAGGGTCACAGGATAATGTTGGTGCAGATGAAGTAGAGGAGTTTGATGAAAATGTGGATAATGAGATACTTAAACACAAATTGGCTGCTCTGTTTCTTTCTATGCAAACAGTGTTGCATGTTCCTAGAAGTTCGACTCAGGTTGTTGTAGAGGATTTGCATAATATTCAGTCTTTTTCTAGTGCCAAGGATGTTAAGTGTTAAAGAGGTCCTTTTAAAACATAAAATTGAAGTAAATGATTTGCTTTTGCAAGACATTTCTGATGTTTTAGTTAAAAATAATACACTCTTATCAACAACATCTAAGAAAGGTTGTCTATCTACAGATCACCGTAGGAATTCGTACTTCAATGAACATTTTTCTGTAATACAACCCACAGAATATCTTTATAACCCAGCTGATAAAGATGCTTTTGTGTATGTATCGGTCAATGAGGTACTTGAGGTTTTATTGAGGCGGGCAGATTTTTTGGACAAGATTGTATTTGATCAAGACCCGTTACCTGGGGTCTACAAGTCTTTTCAAGATGGGAAGTATTACAAAGACAATAAGTTACTAGGGCAGGAGAACCAATGTATCAGTTTGGCATTTTATACAGATGAGTTTGAAGTGTGTAATCCACTTGGCACATCTAGAAAGCTTCATAAGATAACTGCAGTTTATTGGATTGTGTTAAATTTACCCGCCAAGTTCCGGTCCAGTCTGCCTTCAATTCAACTTGCACTCCTCGGTAAAAGTGTTCATGTAAAGCAATATGGTAATGAAAAGTTTCTTGAGCCATTGATTAAAGATATAAAGCGGCTTGAGCAAGAGGGATTATATGTTGAAGTACTAGATAAATTTGTTAGGTCTACTATATTCTGTGTGTGTGCTGATAATCTTGGAGCGCATGGTCTTGCAGGGTTTAGTGAAAGTTTTATTGTTGAGAAGTTCTGTCGATTTTGTTTATTAAGTAAAGACCAAATTGCCACAGCTAATGTTCAAGACTTTCAACTGAGAGATATTGATGGACACAACAAGTTATTGGAGCAGCTTAGGCAGAATGAGAACCTCCAAAGCATTAATGGTGTAAAAAGGGAGTGTGCACTGGGGAAGCATCTTATGTTTTTTCATCCAGTTAATGGATATCCTCCAGATATTTTGCATGACTTTTTTGAGGGTGTCATTCCTGTGGAATTGTGTGTGTGTTTGAAAAATCTCATAGGAAAGCGTCTAATTACATTTGATTCACTAAATGACTCCATAAAGGCATTTCCCTACAGTTACACAGACAAAGTTAACAAACCACACAAAATTCCAAAAGCAAGCTTTGAAAAAGGAACTGTTGGTGGTAATGGACACGAGAACTGGACATTGTTACGCTTGCTTCCTTTTATTATCGGATTCAAGATACCACAACACGAGCCTGCTTGGGAGATTTTAATGGACCTTAAGGAAATTGTTGAAATTGTTGTTTCACACACACTTTCAGAGGAAGCATTATGCTATTTGTCCTCTAAACTTCTGGATCACCGCAACTTGCTGACTAGTACCTTCCCAGAGTTCCGACTTAAGCCAAAACACCACTTTATTGACCATTACCCCCATCTAATCCGATGTTATGGACCTTTAGTGGATTTTTGGACATTGAGATTTGAGGCTAAACATAGCTTTTTTAAACAGGTGGTCCATGACACAAGAAACTGGAAAAATGTGCTGCTCACCCTTTCCTCTAAACACCAGCAGATGTTTGCCCATCATTTGGAACGTGAAAACCTTTTCAAGGCAAAGCTATATGTGGAAAGAGTGAAAGTGGTCAGGGTTTCAGAATTGGATGCATCATTTAGGGGCCTAATTGAGGAGGTGTACCCAAATCTTCACACTGTGTCTCTGTCTAAAACTGTTCACCTGTATGGTACACAGTATGCAGAGGGCATGATTTTATCCTCTGGACAGTGCAGCGGATTACCAGAATTCCAAAAGATTGTATCAATTCTTGTCCACACAGAGGAAGTGACATTCATTTGTAAAAGGCTCTCTTCGTGGTACATTGAACATTTCAGGTCATATGAACTTGTTGAGCACCACTCTTCTGAAATCGTAGCCCTGATTCCAGATGTGCTGACGGATTACCATCCTCTACAAGCCTATAAAGTTCGTGGGAAATTGATGGTGACTCCAAGGACATTCCTCCTCCATTAAAGCAACTGAAAATGGTATGTTGCCACTATACCTATAGCCTATACATATATCATTGTAATGTTGTAGTGATGCTAAATATTTTTTGCTTTTTGCCCTCTTTCTAGCCTTTGTTACTTCGGGTAGTCCTTTCCCTCAAAGAAGCCAGAAGACTCCAACTGGAAGAACTACCAGAATCTGTGGACCAGCTAATCGAGGTACTTGCAGAAAGACTCCAACTCGAGAGAGATTTTACACTTCAATTTGAAGATCCTGATTTTGGAAATTCTTTGTGCCAGTTGACCACAATGTCTGAATTGCCAGAGGGACGTGCTGTCCTACACATCATATGGCACTCTACCCCTTCTTCCCCTTGTAACCTATCCGACCATTCTATCAATGTATCAATCTCCTCCTTGGACACAGCCAGCTTTCATTCTGAAGATTTCAGGCCTAGCAGTTCTCTCCAGACTCCAGCACAGGGCAGTTCTAGCGATTCTGGTAAAAGCTCATTAAGACAGGACATAAAGTGGCCCTCTCCATTCCCCATCCCAAAGCTCTCGTATGACGTTGAGCTAAAATTGCGCAAGGGAAACGATGTTTATGCAAAGACAAAGAAGACTCTGGAGGTGTCTAGAGATATAAAAACTGCAATTTTGGATAAACTTGCACAGGCCATTTTTGATCTCAGAGGAGGCTACCCTGCAAAAGATGAGGTGGCATCAGTTGCATCTGCTCTAGTTCTCAAGTATCCGTGCCTAAGGGACACAGACAGCATAACAGGCTGTGATGCGTGGCTAACTAGTCTCAGATACAAGATTGGAAACTTCCGGGCAAAATTGCGTGATGCAGGCTGCAATGAGGTAGATGTGAACAGGAAACGACGAGGAGATGGGGAAGATGGCCCATTCACTCTCAAAAAGCCCAAACGAGGAGAGGTCAACCATGTCCCTGACTACCCAGACCACCATGACGATAATACACTCGAAGAGGAGCGGCTCGCTCTAGTTGATGAATTCAAAAAGAGAAAAAGAAACATGGCAGAGATAAGGCAGAAGATGGAACTGACTTTTTCCCTCAGGCGTAGGGAAATCGTAGAGATGCAGCCTATGGTGTCGGAGGTCAAGGAGAGATGGCCTGCGCTATTTTCTCTGGAGGAGGTAAGGCTTTCTTTATTATTTTAATTGAATTTAAATTCTTATTCTTCACATGCATTTTAAAGTTTGACTTAATCAAGGTTTAGGCCACAGATGAACTGCAACATGATGCTTTATGATTTTAATTTGCTACAGATTTAGAAAGTTCTCTCTACCTCCTTTTAGACATTGTTATATTGATGTATGGCATCAAATACATGGTTTTGTTCAATCAATGTTTTTAGATATCTGAAGAGTTTTATCGTATCACAAGCAAGAACCTCCTGGTCACTTTCCGTGCATCACTTGACAAATATGTGCTTCGCCTATTAAAACTCTACCGGGCAAGGAAGGGAGCATTTGGTCCAGAGATGGAAGACCTCCTGGATAAGCTTGATGAAGAGGTGAGTAAGTGCCTGAAGCTGATTATGTATGTGAACTCTTTCCTTTGCTATTGCCTAGTTTTCTGCATTTATTGGTTATGAGCCTCATCCAAGTCACTAGTGTAGATAAACACAATTGAGTTCGGGATTTACATCACATGAGTGTGGCGACGGCCATATTTAGGGACCCTGAACATTGCCAAAAACAATATACAGCGATTACTAATGGTAGCATTAATTGTCACAGAGGTGAACAAAACTAATGGATGAAACTTCTGTTCCCATTAGTAATCACTTTGTTATATTTGGTGATATTCGGTGTCCCTAAATATGGCCGCTGCCTCACTCATGTGACCTAAATCCCAAACTCAGTATGTTGAAGCTGATGGCACAAAAGTGATCGCTACGTTTTGTCTTTATTGATCCATACTTTACATAATGTTGGTGGCAAATGTGAACTTTTTGAATTAATCCTGTTTGGACCTACACTCAAGCCTGGGCTACTGATAACTAAATCAAACCTGCCGAATATACAAGAGGTATCTTTGGCATGACACTATTTCCATGTTCCTAGGATGTGTTGAGAATGATGTTAATGTAGCAGCTGGTTAAGGTCATTAGACTATTGAAATGTTGATGAACTTGGGAGTTATGTTTTTTGAGTGATTGAGGTTGTCTGTGAGGCATCAAAGCAGTCATGATGTTCCACCAACTACACATACAATGGGAGCAAATTGTTTGTTTGATTTTTCAGTGCCAAATCGGTCATTGTTACCATTCATTGTTACCATTCTCCCTGTAGCAAGGTGCTCTGGCAAATTTTAATTTTCTGAAGAGCAGTTCACTTCCTTTTTTTACTAGCATTGTGAATTTACAGTATTATGGATAATTTATCTAGATGTTAAATGTAATATTTGTTTTTGTACTTTTAGACTCAGAACATTGTTTTTCCATACTAGTGACTTGGATGAAAAGGTCTTTTTATGAATAATTAATGCTGAAAATGATAACTCCAGCAGCACTCCATACTTCCCCAGTAGAAATGTTAACAGCTAAACAAACAAGTTTTACTTTTGATAACTACAGTTTAATTTGCATTTCATTTACACCGTTGTCTTCAGTTTTGCACTATGTGAATGGTATTTGTGTGTTGGTATTATCTTTAGACAAGTGACATTGCATCTCAACGAAAGACAGCAGCTCTGAGAGGACTACCAATCTTCATCCGTGAGGACACGTCAAAGTTTTTCTTGAAGTGTTTGGTAAGTGATTATCTTTGTTTAATAGACTTTAAAAATGTATCTGTGGTGTTCTAAGCATATTCTGATCATTTTGAACATAATAAACTTTGTGGAACATATCCCCAGATACTCAAACGCACTTTCCATCATTCCATGAGCGGTTCATCAGTCCAGATGTGTGTTGCAAGGATTGATGTTAAAGTACTTCTGGTAACTGATATACTAATGGGTGATGGTTTTTATGCTAGAGCAAAATCTGTCATGGGGTTGCATGTACTTAAAGCACAAAGTTCTACACCATTCCCAGATCCCGGTGTTTGCTTTCTGCATGAATGTTGTCCAAGCACAAATATCACAATGCCAATTTCAGTGACATTAAAGGAACAATCTGGAGTCATTCAGTCCATATCCCTGTTCTTTGCGGCTGCTGAGTGCTGTTGATGGTTATCAGAACGACAGCAATGAGTAAAACGTAGACCGAATTTGAGAACTGGCAGCTAACGCTAAAAGTTGGGGGCATAAGGACATGAAACTAACTGATGAGGGCATGCAAGAGTTGGCTGCTGTTTTGGTATTTGGTCTACCCTGCATTAAATTCTGTCATTCTCGTACCTATCGACAGCACTCGGCAGCAGAAACAACAGGCCCACGGGTTGATTCACTCCGGATAATACCTTTAATTCCCACACTCTACTGGTTTGCTTTGGAAAAGTCCGTAACATAATGATGGTAGAATATCGGTGTAACTGTTTTGCTTTGTATTTAATCATGTCTCTGATTTCCTTAGGAGACTGGCCCTGCGGATGCTGTGGTCCGAGGTGTGTCTGTTGGCATTCTGACTGTCTATGAAGATGATGATGCCACCACATCACCAACTGTGCGAGATGTAGCTGTTGTGTTGGAAGGACTCATCATACTGCATGACCTACCTGACCTCCAGACTGCCTTTGCATACCTCTTCGGCCTTTTGTATGCCATAAACATTGAATATCCAAAATTGCTGAAGTATACGTTTGAAGCAATTCAGACCATCTTTTTTGAGCTTGGGTCCCGATGCTCACAGCGCATCAGGTCTCTGAAAGCAAAGCTTTTACAGTAAATGTTTGTGGACTGTTGACTCATTTCTCCTTTGCCCTCTGGTCAATACAAGCGAAGTTCCATTTGTCTGTTTAGGCAGTTTCCAGTTCAAGAGCTGCATATATGTACACTTGCCCGTGGTGGTTGTAAGGTACTTTTTTGTGAATATCATACCAATGTTAACACTGATCACACAAAGCTGACCACATGTCGGTGGTCAACTCATGGAGAACTGGAGTTGAGACACTCGAAGCACTTTTATTTGACCTTTTTTATTATTATTATTTTAAAGCTGTTCTTTGATATAGCCTAAACACATGCATATATGTACACTTGCCCTGGTGGTTGAAAGGTACTTTTTTGCACACAAAGCTGACCACATGTTGGTGGTCAACTCAAGAAGTTACCTTTCTCAGCTTTCTCAGTTGGATATGTGTGAGCAGGTTGATGTTCATCGATGTTCATTGATGCTTGGGCGAAAATTAAACTTGTAGTTTAAGCTCTTTTCATTGGAAATGGAGAACTGGAGTTGAGATACTCAAAGCACTTTTATTTGACCTTTTTTTTTATTATTTTAAAGCTGCTCTTTGATGTAGCCTAAAAGCACAACAAAACACAATCGATAAACATTACCAAGCTGCTTTAAACCGGGATTGAGCAATCACACCTTTATTTGTGGTGAAGTGCGAGTTGCTGATTCTGCCTGTGTATTTGTTACTGCTCAGTGCCAAATGTTTTACGTGTTTCCTCTGAGGAATAAACATGGTATGAGCACACCGATTTCTGTGATAATTCTTTAAGGAAAATGTACCTAAATGTATAATTGACTTTGATTATATCTAACATTGCATAATTGTAGGGTACAGGTAACTTGAGAAAGAAACTTGAAGATAGAACTACATGCTAATAAAACAAACCTTTCTTTGTTATTGTAAGGAGAATAACCTGGTTTGGTCAAAAAAAACCTTTAAGTTGGCTAAACTCAAAAACCTTTGTAAGGTCAGTAGTAATTTTAGGGTACAGGTAACTTGAGAAAGATAAACTGTTGAAGGGAGAACTACATGCTAGTAAAACAAACCTTTCTTTGTTATTGTAAGAAGAATAACCTGGTTTGGTCAAAAAAAACCTTTAAGTTGGCTAAACTCAAAAACCTCTGTAAGGTCAACAGTATTAAACTTGAGTTGAGAAAACTCAAAAATCTCTTGCATCATGTTGCCTAGAAAATTTGAGTTGTCGCAACTATTTATTTTTTTACAGTGTGTCCTTACTTCATTAAAGGTTTTGTTGTTGTTGTTGTTGTTTTTGTTTTTAGATCCAGATCCAACCTACCACCAGGTGTGAATAAGAGAAGGAGACGAGTGGAAGATGGCATTCAACATGCCTACTGGCCACTACGAATACCTAGTTCTTCCGTTTGGGCTCAATAATGCCACCTATGTCTTCCAAAGCCCTGATCAATGATGTCTTATGGGATTTTATTAACCAGTTCATCTTTGTTTATCTCAATGATATTCTCATCATCTTCTCCACATTGGAGGTCCTTCAGTTTCATGTCAGACAGGTCCTGCAACTACTCCTAGAGAACCAACTGTTCACCAAAGCAGAGAAGTGTGAATTTCACAAGCGCACCATGTTCTTCTTGGACTTTGTGATATCCCCTGGAGTGGTCCAAATGGACCCTGACAAGGTCAAGGCAGTCTCTGAGTGGCCTGTTCCGCTTTTTGGGATTTGCCAACTTTTATCAGATGTTTATCAGGAACTATAGCACCATCGCTGCTCTCCTGACCAAACTGACGTCTTCCAAGTGCCCCTTCTCATGGACCAACCATGCTGAGAGTGCCTTCTCTTCTCTTAAGAGCAGATTCTCCATGGCACCAGTTCTCATCATCCCTGACCCTGCCATTCACTTCATCCTCGAAGTAGACACCTCAGACATGGGCGTTGGGGCTGTCCTGTCCCAGAGGTCAGCCAAGGATAACAAGGTGCACCCCTGGGCATTCTTTTATCGTCGCATGACTTCAGCTGAACGCAACTATGGCATTAGAGATCAAGAACTGATAGCTATCAAGCTGGTCCTGGAAGAGTGGAGGCATTGGTTGGAGGTGACTGAGATTCCATTCGTCATATGGACAGATCATAAGAACCTCGGGTACCTTAAGTCTGCTAAACACCTCAAGCCAGATGGTCATTGTTTTTCCCCTGCTTTAACTTTGTGCTCTCTTTTACACCAGGCTCTAAGAATGTCAAGCCAGATGCTCTTTCCAAGCAGTTTTCTCCAGACTCTCAGCAAGGCACCACCGAGCCCACCCTCCCTGCTCATTGTCTCGTGGCCACCGCCCGGGTCGACATAGAAACTGCTGTTCAAAATGCCCTGCCCAGTGATCCAGGACCAGGTAATGGCCCACCCAACTGCCTTTATGTGCCTCCTTGTGTGCACTGCCAGGTGCTTCAGTGGGGGCACATCTCCCTCCTAGCCTGTCACCCTGGGGCAGCCTGGACCCTTGCTGTACTTAGGCAATGCTTCTGGTGACCTACCATGCGGTGGGATGTTAGGACCTTTGAGGCGGCCTGTGACATCTGTCCAGAAACAAGACAAGCAACCAACCTGCAGCCAGACTATTAAGACCCTTACCTGTGCCTCACTGTCCTTGGTCCCACATTGTAGTGGATTTTGTCACCGGCCTCCCCAGCTCCAAGGATAACACCTGCATCATGACGATCATCGATCGCTTCTTTGAGACTGCTCACTTCGTTCCCCTAAGCTGCCTTCAGCTAAGGAGATGGCAGAACTCTTTATCAACCATGTGTTCCAGATTCACAGTCTGCCTATGGACATTGTGTCTGACAAAGGCCCTCTGTTCTCAGCTCACTTCTGGAAGGAATTCTGCAAGCTCATTGGGGCCACTCCCAGTCTCTCATCAGGTTACCACCCCCAGACTAATGGGCAGACAGAGTGTACCAATCAGAAGTTAGAGGTTGCCCTATGATGCCTAATGTCCAGTGATTCTTCCTCCTGGAGCCAGGCACTTCCTTGGATTGAATACACCCACAACAGCCTTCCCTCCTCGTCCACTGGGCTGACTCCTTTCCAGTGTTGCCTCGGTTTTACCAGCCCCCTCTTTTCCCCGAACAGGAGGAGGAGGCGTCTGTCCCTTCGGCCAAAGCCTTCATCCGACACTGTCGCAGAGTTTGGGCACATGCCAAACGTCACCTGTTATGCTCCAATCATGCATACAAGAAGATGGCAGATCAACATCACAGGCCAGCTCCTGTTTACTGCCCGGGACAAAGGGTCATGTTGTCCATGGCCAATCTCCCTCTCAATAATAATCTCATCTCATCTCATTATTCATAACCGCTTATCCCGAGTAGGGTCGCAGGCAAGCTGGAGCCTATCCCAGCTGACTATGGGCGAAAGGCGGGGTAC
>JAODTV010017628.1:0-13554 GCA_025399955.1 Galeichthys feliceps
CTTCAGCCTAGACTTTGTTTGATTATATTTTGCTTATCTTTAATAAATTATTCTTATTTTAACTTTACTTCTGTTGTTGTGTCCCTTATTATGTAGTGGTGTACGAGCCCACCATTACAAACTGGTTCTGGAATTGGATCTGGAATGATGGCATTCTCCGCTGCTGCTGCTGCGTCAGCTTTTGGAAGGGGCTCTTGAGCGACGGCCTCCTCCGCTGCCGCTGCATCAGCCTCCAATGTCGTAGCCCCCCCCCAAAAGAAAAAAAACTAATGGGGATCCTCCTTCTCCAACGCCTCATACAGGTACCAGATCATTACATGAAATGACTGGGCATTTTGTAGGTAAGGGTGTTCTACTCTGATAAGGTAATTGGCCCATCAGCATGCTCGTCCCATGAGCCATGACGTCCCATACATCTGACCCAGACTAGTTCTGGAAGCTTGGGCTTCTCCAGGTCAGCATAAAAAAGGCCCAGACATGTGAAGAATAGGAGAGACTGTTGTCACATGCAGGAAGTGACCAGTACTTTGCCAGATGTTCCTGCAGCTCATTTCATGTTGCTGTAGCTTCCTCAGCAGCCTCCCTGATAAGTTGTCCTTTAGTCAAAGCTCCTCTGCTTTGGGCCGTCTTGTACTTGATGTCATTGTGGTGCTCCATTTTCTCCACTTGTTGATGATGGCCTTCATGGTGGTCCATGGTATAGCTAATGTTTTGGAAATTATTTTGCACCCCTCTCCTGATCCATTCCTTTCCACACTGAGATACTGTACATGCTGTGTAAGCTGTTTGAGGACCCTGGCTTTAGCAGATGCATGAAACCAAGAATATGTCTGCTGAATGATGAGCATGGTGTCACAATCCAGCTCGGAACTTCCAAGTCTTGACCGGGCTTTCGTGTTCCACACTGTGTTTCCCCTGTTCTCCCCATGCTGCGCTAGCACACAAGCTATTCATTTTGCATTAGTTTCTCTACATAAACACAGCATGGAGAATGACACAACATGGAAATATATTCGCCATCACATCTAGTCTAGTTCGTACTCTTTTTCTGGCTTACTACTTGCCGACTGTGCTAGGATTACTCCCTTGGGTTTTTTGACTTTGGATTCTGTTTCTGCCTTGCCATCCTTGGATTTTCATCCAGGAGAATAATGACTGTGTTGCTTTTACTGCTTCCAGCCTGTGTTCTTCCTTACTGCCTTGCTGCTTCACTCGCCAGGTACGTCTCAGTCTCTTTCTTGTGATTTCTGTAACTGCTCATTGGGTGCTAATCTGCACCTGCTACCTTTGGGCCATGACAGAATATTTATGCCTCTCAATTGACTCAGCAGACTATGACATGTTCAAAGCAGCAATGGCTAAAAGCATTGGCAAAAGCTCATAGTAGTCCACCAGAGTATGTCCTCAATTACTGACACTCTACAAAGACACCCCTCCCAGATGGAGAGTCTTCAGGCTTCAATTGCTGGCTGGCCCTGGTGCCTATCAGCCAATTGGCAGCTCCTGCATTAAATCCTCCCTGAGAGCCTCATCTGCCTGCTCCACAGACATATGATGGTGTGCCTGGAACCTGCCGTTCATTCCTCCCTCAGTGTTCTTTACCTATGGAACTTCAGACCTCTGCCATCCCTTCTGAGAGCTCTTGTGTAGCGTATGTCATCATGCTATTAATGGGAAAGGCACATGAGTGGGGGACAGCGGTTTGGGATGCCAAGGCTCCCTGCTGTTTGAGTTTTAAAAGAGTTTTTGGAGGAAATGCAGAAGTTTTTTGACCATTTTCCCAAGGATAGGGAAGTGGCTAAATGGCTAATGGGGCTGAAGCAAGGAGCTTGGTCAGTTCAAGATTATGCCATCAAATTCCAGACTCTGGCCGCGGCAGTAGACTGGAACACGTGCATTTTATGACGCCTTCTTTCATGGGCTAAATCATGCTATTTTGGATGAGATTGTGCCTCATGACCTTCCGGAGAGCCTGGATGGCCTGGTGGACCTTGCAGCTGCAAACTCGGAGAAAAACCCATTGGTTCAAACCTAGGACTGTCACCCTTCCTTCAGAGGGTGCCACCTCCTATGAATCAGAGCCCATGCAATTAGGCAGGACCTGGGTATCTCCAGAGGAAAGAAGGTGCTGTTGTGAGACTAGTTCCTGTTTTTACTGTGGACAATCTGGACATTTCATCTCCTGCTGCCCGGTAAAAGGGTCTGCCCACCAGTAGATGCAGGGGTACGGGTCGGTGTCTTTACATGTTCTTCCTCTGCTGACAGGTCAGCATTGCCTGTCAAGATAATTTTTCAGAATAAGATTCAGTCTGTCAAAGCCCTCATTGACTCTGGTGCAGACCGCAGTTTTATCAAGACTTCCTGGGCAGAGGAGCTGGCATCTCCTTACAGGAATTAGATTGTCCCCTTGTGACCTGAGCACTGACTGGGGCTGAACTCAGTCCCATCTCCCACATCACGGACCCAGTAACTCTGAAGATTTTAGGTAACCATGTTGAATCATTTTTTTTTGATGCCTTGAATGATTCTCTTGAGCCTATTGTGCTTGGTCTCCCTTCATTATGCCTATACAACCCCCACATCAACTGGAGTGATGGGACCATCCTCTCCTGGAGCACTCTCTGCCTGACTACCTGCCTGTGCTTGGCTCAGACCACTCTGGCCTCTCTAATTCCCAGCTCTGCTGAGACCATGGATCTTTTTAATGTGCCTTCCGAATATTTGGACCTTTGTCAGGTGTTCAGTAAGGCTCGTGCCACCTCTCTTCCCCCCCAATGACCCTACAGTTGTGCCATAGAACTGTTACCCAGGCGCATGCCTCCCAAGGGACGTATCTATTGGCTATGGACAAATACATCTCCGAGTCTCTACTGGCTGGCATTATCCATCCGTCATCATCCCCAGCAGGGGCAGGGTTTTTGTGGAGAAGAAAGATAAGTCTCTCAGGCCCTGCATTGACTAGCAGGGACTAAATGCAATCATGCTCAAGAACCGGTACCCCTTACTACTCATGTCCACAGCCTTCAAATTAATACAGGGGGCTCAGTTTTCTCCAGATTGGACCTCCGCAATGCCTACCACCTGGCATGACTCAGAGAAGGGGACGAGTGGAAGACTGCATTTAATACCCCAATTGCTCAGTATGAATATTTAGTTCTTCTGTTTGGGCTTACTCACACCCCCTCCATCTTCCAAGCTCTGATCAATGATCAAACTACGAGATTTCATTAACCAGTTTGCCTTTGTATATATCAACAATATCCTCATCTTTTCTCTAATGCTTGGGACTCATTGATTCCATGTCAGACAAGTCTTGCAATGGCTCCTGGAGAATCAACTTTTTGGCAAGGTAAAGAAGTGTGAGCTCCACACGTGCACCATTTCTTTTCTGGGCTTTGCGATATCCCCATAAGCTGTCCAAATGGACCCCAACAAGGTCAAGGTCTCTGAGTGGCCTGTTCCCTCTTCCTGTAAGGAATTGCAGTGCAACTTCAGGTTTGGTAAATTCTGTCGGAGATTTATCAGAAACTATAGCTCCATTGCCGCTCCCCTGAGTGAGCTCATGTCCTTCAAGCACCCCTTCTCTTAGACTAACCATGCTGAGAGTGCCTTTCCTTCACTCAAGAGCAGGTTCACCATGATGCCTGTTCTCATCACCCCTGACTCAGCTGCCAAGTTAGTCCTCATAGTGGATGCCTCTGACATGGGCATTGAGGCCATCCTATCTCCGAGATCAACCAAGGACAATAAGGTGCATCCCTGCACATTCTTTTCTTGTTGCCTGATGCCTACTGAGCGCAACTATGACATAGGAGATTGAGAACTGCTAGCGATCAAGCTGGCCCTGGAGAAGTGTAGGCATTGGTTAGAGGGGGCTGAGACTCTGTTTATCATATTTATGTGATGATTTGGTGTTGTTCCACATTGCACCACAAGATGTCAGTAGTGGTTTGTCACAAGTCATGGTGACCATAATTTCATGTACGGAAGAAGTAGAAAAAGAAGATATAGGAAATAGGGGGTTGTTGTTGTTGTTGTTGTTGTTAACGGGCCAGCAGTCTGAATAAACGGTTCAATGAGTTCAAGATATGCAAGTTTGTTCATGCACAAATAACGAACAAAACATGGTACCAGGAGTAAAACAACACTGAGGTGCATTGTGAGAAGCAACATGGATTGTTTAAAACCACCGGAAAGTTTGAAACTAACGGGGAATGTCGACAGCAATTGGCGCACCTTCAAGCAGCAATTCCAGCTATATGTCACGGCCATGGGACTGGAGACAAAGCCGGATGCAAGGAAGGTAGCGTTACTGCTAACGATAGCAGGCCCTCAAACCATAGAAGTGTACAACACATTCATATTTGACAGTGAAGATGACAGAGAGAAATTGGACAAAGTGCTTGAGAAATTTGATGCACATTGCTCTCCAAAGAAGAACGAAATGTATGAGAGGTATGTTTTTCGATCTCGAGTGCAGCAACAGCGTGAACCTTTTGATAACTTTCTGACTGACCTGAAGCTAAAAGCACAGTCATGCAACTTTGCTACGCTAAGAGACTCCATGCTATGGGACCAGATCGCGTTTGGTGTAGAGGATAAAACGGTCAGAGAAAGACTTCTGAGAGAAACAGAGCTGACGCTGGAAGGGGCTAACAAGATCTGCCAGGTGAGTGAGCTGTCACAAATGCATGTGAGGACATACAGTGAAATGGCGGCCATGTGAGTGATGGCGCGGCTGTCGGCACTGTCTCAAACCAAGGGAGGAGACATGCACCGATCGGCCGACCTGCGCAGCGGACAGACGAACGGACATTCAGCTGCAAGCATTGCAGCTCACAGCACAAGCCAAGACAGTGTCCAGCCTTTGGTAAGCAATGCTCTAACTGCTAAGGGAAGAACCACTTTGCTAAGCAGTGCTTCTCAAAAAGAAAAGAGGGGAAGACAAACAAATCTGTGAACACAGTGGAAGACACTGATCTGAGTGAGACATTTTTTGTAGGCATGGTTAACTGGGAAAATTAACCAGAAAAAAAAATGTATGCTGTCAGAGAGGATAAATGGATAGCACCACTGCAGATAAATGGGGCTATAATCATAATAAAACTGGACACTGGTGCAAAAGCAAACCTGATCAGCATGTCTGACATCAAAGTAATGAAAGATAAACCAAGAATACAAGGAAAAACAACTCAGCTAAAAGACTACAATGGACAGAGAATTGAGTGTCATGGCACATGTAAGCTGAAGGTAACAGTAAAGCAAAAAGTGCACTGCCTGCTCTTTTCTGCTGTTGCTGAGGGACTTGATTCACTGCTAGGAGACAAAGCCTGTGAGGATTTGGGACTGGTGAAAAGCGTATAGACCGCGAGTTGGCCTAGCGGTTAGCGTGTCCGCCTCTCGACCGGGAGATCGCGAGTTCTACTCACGGTCGGATCATACCAAAGACCATCATAAAAATGGCACCTACAGCCATCTGGCAAGGCACGCTGCAATACAGATGCGAGTAGGGAAGTCAAACTCTCGCGGTTACCAGAGGACTAGCCCTCCACTGTAACCCTAGCTGTATAGGCAAGAGGCTGAGGGCTATGGAAACGGAGATTGGCGCCGCACCCATACGCCTCAAAAGAGCTGGTTAGTACTGGGATAGGAGACTGCCTGGGAAGACCAGATCCTGGTGTGGAAGGGACTTTGACTTGACTTGAAAAGAGTACATCACATAAATACAGCAGCGAGTACACCAAGTGACTCTGTTGACTCTATAATACACAACTTTGTAGATGTTTTTAGAGGGTTTGGTGTGCTGCCTTTCACATACAAAATCCAGCTTAAAGAAAATGCACAGCCAGTTGTGCATGCTGCACGAAGAGTTCCGGCACCTCTGAGAAATTGTCTAAAGAAAGAACTAGACAGGATGATGATGCTAGGTGTAATAAAAAAAGTCGAGGAACCTACCGACTGGGTTAACTCTATGGTATGTGCAAAGAAAAAGAATGGCAACCTGAGAATATGTATGGACCCAAAAGATCTGAATGAGAACATTAAGCGTGAACACTATCAGATAACCAAGCATGAAGAAATCACCAGTGAGATGGCGGGTGCCAGACACTTCACAAAGCTTGACGCATCACAAGGCTTCTGGCAGCTGAAACTGGATGAGAGCAATACAAAATATTTCACCTTTATTACACCCTTTGGCAGATATTGCTTCCTCAGACTGCCTTTTGGCATCATCTCAGCATCAGAGATATTTCACAGAGCAATGGAACACATTATAGAGGGGCTGGATGGAGTCAGGGTTTATGTTGATTACATCATCATCTGGGGCTCCACAGTCCAAGAACACAATGCGAGGCTGACGAGAGTGCTGGAGCAGATACGTAAATATGGACTAAAACTCAACAAGAGCAAATGTCAGTTTGGTGTTCAAGAAATTGTCTTCCTTGGAGACAAGCTCTCAGCACAAGGTGTCCAGCCCAACCAGGAAAAGGACAAAGCTATACAGGAAATGCCAAGACCGACAGACAAAACGCATCATGGGGATAGTCAACTTCATAGGTAAATTCATTCCCAACCTGTCTGCCAAAACATCCTGCATTCGTGAGCTCCTGCACAAAGAAAGTGAGTTCAAGTGGACAGACAAACATGAACATGAGTGGCAAAAGCTCAGACAAACACTGACAACTGCACCGGTGTTGATATTCTATGGCCCGACAAAGAGGATTAAAGTGTCAACAGATGCCTCAAAGGGCAGAATTGGTGCAGTACTTCTACAGGCTGAAGGTGAGCATTGGAAACCAGTGGCCTATGCATCCAGGTCCATGACAGAGACTGAATGGCGATATGCTCAAATAGAAAAAGAATGCCTCGGATTAGTGTTTGGTCTGGAGAGGTTCCACAGCTACATATATGGCCTACCCACCTTCACTGTAGAAACAGACCATCGCCCACTAGTTGCCATCATCAAAAAGAACCTGAATGAGATGTCGCCGAGGATTCAGCGTTTGATGATGAAAATGCAGAGATACGACTTTGAGCTGATTTACACACCAGGAAAGCACCTGATAATCGCTGATGCTCTCTCACGAGCACCTAGGGGAAACAGTATGAGTACAACTGAAGAGGATGTTCAAAGCCACGTTAACATGGTGTCTTCTGCACTCCCTGTATCAGACACAAAGTCCAGACAAATAGCTGATGAAACTGCAAAAGACACAGAGCTGCAATGTGTTATTGAGAACATAAAAAATGGATGGCCTGTAAGTTCCTGTCCACTGTTCTACCACATCAGAGATGAACTGAGTATCATTGATGGACTATTGCTGAAACAAAGCAGAATTGTCATTCCACAAAGAATGAGACAGGACATACTACAAAGGATCCATGAAGGTCATCTCGGTGTCGAGAAATGCAAAAGAAGGGCGAGAGACACAGTTTTCTGGCCTGGAATAAATAAAGACATTGAGAGACTGATAAGCAGATGTGAAACATGGCAAAAACACAAATACAAGCAAACCAAAGAGCATATGGTGGTAGCTGAAGTGCCAAGAGCACCATGGCATAAGGTAAGAATGGATTTGTTTCATCTCAAGGGAAATGACTACTTGGTGATCATTGACTATTACTCCAACTTCCCTGAGATGGCATTGCTTGCAAACACATCATCAACCTGTGTCATAACACATGCAAAATCTATTTTTGCCAGACATGGCATACGAAATATAGTAATGAGTGACAATGGACCATGTTTCAACAGCAGAGAATGACAGGATTTTGCAGAACAGTATGACTTCGAGCATGTGACATCCAGTCCTTTGTATGCACAGTCCAATGGCAAAGCTGAAAAAGGAGTCCACATTCTCAAGCAGCTCCTGAAGAAAGCTGCTGACAGTGGCTCAGATCCCTACCTTGCTCTGCTAAGCTACAGAGCATCACCACTTGAGTGCGGACTGTCGCCTGCTGAGCTGTTGATGAATCGAAAGTTATGCACCACACTGCCAAGCTACAGGAAACAGAAGAAACATCCAAAGCTGGAACAAAAGCTTCAACAGCAAAATATAAAACAGAAGTCATTCTATGATAGGACAGCTAAGCAGCTTCCACTACTTTCAACCAACGACACAGTCAGGATCGAGGTTCCTTATGGATGAGAACAAAAGCTACTGTCCTTCAAGAAATAGCTCAACGGTCATTTGCTGTGAGGACAGAAGAAGGACAAATCTTCAGACGCAATCACCGCAGTCTTCTGAAAATACAAGAGACTATTCCTGAACTCAGTGAAGTCCAGATTGAGTATGAGTCCATCTCCCGACCTCCCACAGACTGTAATGCCAACACACACACACTCCAGATGAACCTGTGGTGAGAAGATCTACAAGAGAAGTCAAAAAGCCTGAAAGACTGAACCTGTAAATATTTCTGTTAAAAAAAAAAAGAAAAAGTTACTAAAAGTTAATGCTAAAAAAAAAAGAAAGGAGTTACATAATACTACCTACACCTGCATTTGTTTATTATTCTAAATGTTTCCTCAAAGAAAGGGGGATGTGATGATTTGGTGTTGTTCCACATTGCACCACAAGATGTCAGTAGTGGTTTGTCACAAGTCACGGTGACTGTAAGTTTATGTACGGAAGGAGTAGAAAAAGAAGATATAGGAAGTAGGGGGTTGTTGTTGTTAACGGGCCAGCAGTCTGAATAAACGGTTCAATGAGTTCAAGATATGCAAGTTTATTCATGCACAAATAACGAACAAAACAATGTGCATATCATAAGAATCTTGAGTACATTAAGTCTGGTAAACGGCTTAACTCATGCCAAGCCAGATGGCCATTCTTCTTCTCCCACTTTAACTTTGTGCTCTCTTTTATATCAGGCTCTAAGAATGCTAAACCAGATGCTCTCTCAAGGCAGTGTTCTCCGGACCCTCAGCAAGGCACAGCTGAACCCATTCTCCCCACTCACTGTCATGTCGCTGCTGCCTGACATGACATAGAAACTGTTCCTCTCGAGGTTTCTTCCTCGTGTCGTCTGAGGGAGTTTTTCCTTGCCACCGTTGCCACAGGCTTGCTCATTGGGGATAGATTAGGGATAAAATTAGCTCATGGTTAAAGTCATTAAAATTCTGTAAAGCTGCTTTGTGACAATGTCTATTCTTAAAAGCGCTATACAAATTGACTTGACTGTCCAGAATACTCTGTCCGGTGATACGGGACCAGGTAATGGCCCACCCAACCATCTTTGTGTGCGCTCCCAGGTGCTTCAGTGAAGAAGAAGAACAACTTTATTTATCACATGTACACTTAAGCAAAGTGAAATTCCTTTCTGCATTTAACCCATCTGAAGCAGTGAAAGCACACATGCGCACACACATGTGAGCAATGAGCACACACATACCCAGAGCAGTGAGCAGCCATGCAACAGCACCCGGGGAGCAGTTGGGGATTAGGTGCCTCGCTCAAGGGCACCTCAGCCCAAGATGCGTGTCTTTGAACTGTGGGGAAAACCGGCGCACCCAGAGGAAACCCATGCAGAACATGAGAGAACATGCAAACTCCACACAGAAAGTCCCCCGTCGCCCACTGGGCTTGAACCCAGAACCTTCTTGTTGTGCTAGAAGTAAGGTGACTAACCACTACACCACCAGTGGGGACACAGCTCTCTTCTAGCCTGTCACCCTGGGGCAGCTCGGACTCGCTCCATTCTCAGGCAACGTTTCTGGTGGCCGACTATGCGGCGGGATGTCAGGACCTTTGTGGCAGCCTGTGACGTCTGTTCTAGAAGGAAGAAGAGCAACCAACCTGCGGCTGAACTGCTAAGACATCTACCTGTGCCTTGACGTACCTGGTCCCACATTGCAGTAGATTTCATCACCGGCCTCCCCAGCTCCAAGGGTAACACCTGCATCCTGACTATCATTGATCATTTCTCCAAAGCAACTCACTTTGTCCCCCTCCCTAAGCTACCTACAGCTAAGGAGACGGCAGAACTGTCAACCATGTGTTCAGGGTTCACAGTTTGCCTGCAGACATTGTGTCTCACAAAGGCCCTCAGTTCTCAGCACACTTCTGGAGGGAGTTCTGTAAACTTATTGGGGCCACTCCCAGCCTTTCCTCTGGTTACCACCCACAGACTAATAGGCAGATGGAGCATATAAATCAGATATTTGAGGTCACACTATGGTGCTTGACGTCCGGTGATGCTTCCTACTGGAGCCAGGCTCTCCCTCGGATAGAATACACCCATAACAGCCTTCCCTCATCGTCCACTGGGCTGACACCTTTCCAGCGTTGCCTCAGCTACCAGCCACCTCTTTTTCCTGAGCAGGAGGAGGAGGCATCTTTTCTATCAGCCCAAACCTTCATCTGACACTGTCACAGGGTGTGGGCACGCGCCAGATGTCACCTGCTATGCTCCCATCATTTCTACAAGAGGAAGCCAGACTGACACTGCAAGCCAACCCCTGTTTACCATCCTGGACAGAGGGTCATGTTATCCACAGTCAGTCTCCCTGTTAAAGCTTCCTCCCATAAGCTGGCCCCCAAGTTTGTTGGTCCCTTTCCTATTTCTAAAGTCATTAACCCCACAATGGTCAGATTGTTGTTACCCAAGTCCATGCATTGAGTCGACCCCTTCTTTCATGTCTCTCAACTGAGACCCCTGGTCTCCAGTCCCTTCTCTCCCCCTTCCAAGACCTCTCCCTCCCCAGAATCATCGATTGAAGGTAAGGCCTACATGGTCAAGAAGCTACTAAAGGTCTGTCAACAAGGTTGGGGGTTACAGTATTTAGTCGGCTGGAAAGATTATGGCCCAGAGGAGAGGTGTTGGGTGCCATCGCACTTCATCATTGACCCTTCACTCATCAGGGACTTCCACCATAAGAAATGGAAGCTCTATCTGGGATGCCTGGAGGTGTCTGTAAGGGGGGGGGGGGGTGTACTGTCACAATCCAGCATGGAAATTACAAGTCCTGACCTGTGCTGTGTTCCACTGTGTGTTTTCCTGTTCTCCTTGCACTGTGTTATCACACTGGCTATGCATTTATTTTGCATTTTACTCTATATAAACACAGCGTGGAGAATGACTCAATGTGGAAATATACTCCAATCATGTCCAGTCTAGTTCGTGTTTTGTTTTTATTTGCTGCTCTTCTCTGGTTTTTGACTATTGGATTATGTTGTCACGAGCTAGCCGGGAACATCTAGGTCCTGATCTGGGCCTTTCACTTCACTCCCTGGTTTTCCCCGAGCCTTACCCGCACTGTGGCCAGCAAACCTGTCTCTCAACAGTTCAGCCACGGCTCTATATTATACCACTCGGAGAGTCTCTTGACACGGGATTGTCTTCACCTCATACTATGTTTTTTGCCTGTATTCTCCCCCTAATTTTTGATTTTTTTTTTTTCAGATTTTTGCCTGGCTGCTGCTCCTCTCTTCCAGTGCTTTGCATTTGAAAGAGCAAAGACTTTTTTCTTCAACTCCTGTGCACGCGAGTCTGCTTATTGGGTCTAGCCAGCACATATGGCCATTTGGCCCATGATATATGTTTTCAGATTTTTTGACTTAGACTTTGACTCTGTTTCTGGCTTACTACTTGCTGGCTGTGTTGGGATTACTCTCTTGGATTTTTTGACTTTGTATTCTGTTTCTGCCCTACCGCCCTTGGATTTTCGCCCAGGAGAATATTGACTGTGTTTCTGTGATGGCTGCCAGCCTGTGTTCTTCCTTACTGCCTCGCCCCTTCACTCGCCATGTACGTCTCAGTCTCTTTCTTGTGATTTCCATAGCTGCTCATTGAGTCCTAATCTGCACCTGCGACCTTCGGGTCGTGACATGTGGAAACCATATTGTTAACTTAAACCAAAGTTACAGTGATTAATGTGAAAATTAAACACTAGCATTATCCATGAAGTAGTATATTAGTGACCTACTCCAGTAGACTACTGTTAGATTCACCATATTCTCATTCATATATCTCATTAGCCTTTTATTTTCATTTTTACATTGTATCTTAATGCTTTTGTTAAACTGTATTGTATTTTATCATCAAAAAACTAACAAGCAAACGTGTCTACTCGAGAAAAATCTGCCAACCCTAGATGTATGAACTACACACAGGTGATTTTAATAATCTGAATGTGGAGATATGTGCATACATTTCCTAGGTAAGCCACCCTATAGTGCACATTTGATAGCTAAAAATAACTTGTACTTGTGGGTGTGGTGCGTGCCCACACACACACACACACACACACACACACACACCAGCTTTTGTACTTAGTTGTTATGATAAAAGAAGGGTGGTGTTGAAATGTGATGAATGAATAGAAAGGTAAATACAGTTTCAGTCAAAAGTTTGGACACACCTTCAAATTCAATGTTTTTTCTTTATTTTTATTAATTAAAAGTCACCTCATGTCTTAAAGTAATGACGGATGTCGTTTCTCTTTACTGAGTTAACCAGTTCTTGATGTAATATGGATTACTACAGTTGTGGAATAGGGCTATTTACTGTATTTTTATTATTTACTCTTTACTGTTTGATCTCAAACACATTAAGAAGGCAATAAATTCCACTAATTAACTTTTGACGAGGCACACCTGTCCTGTTAACTGAAAAGCATTCCAGGTGACTACCTCATGAAGCTGGTTAAGATAATGCCAATAGGGTGCAAAGCGTCATCAAGGTAAATGCTGGATTCTTTCAAGAATCTAAAATATGAAACATTTTGTTTTTTAACACTTTTTTTGTTTATCACATAATTCCATACATGTTCCATTTGTTATTTCATAGCTTTGATATCTTCATTATTGTTCTACAATGTAGAAAATAGTCAAAATTCAGAAAAACCTATGAATGAGTAGGGGTGTACAAACTTTTGACTGGTACTGTATGTCACAGGATTTGAGAACGAGTACAATTATTCATCATTAATATATGAATTAAAGTTTGCAGAATCGAAGGCAGCACACATTGTAGCTCGGTGTTCAAAACATCAGCACAGCTCAACATTCAAGTTCATGCTGAAATGCTAATTATGCTCATTTTCCACACGATAAAAGAATGATGTGCTTTAAAGGGTTCGACTAAAACTATATCGTTGTAATTTATTTAATTAAATCTGCTATTACTTTGAAGTGACCACATCCTAATTTGCTAGAGACTTTTGCTCGTAGTAGTAAAGTATTATTAAGCTTAACAGAGGTTTCATTTCTGATCTCTGCGTTAACACAGGTGTGTAATGTAAGATAGAGTGAAAGGTTATGTGGTCAATAAATTGCTGTGCAGTTTATGAAACTCTCTTTGTGTGTGTTCAATAGAAGAAGTAAGACAGTCAACATCTTCAGAAGTAAAGCTGCTTTTGGTTTCAGTTGGACAGGAACAGGACATGTGACCTGACTATAATTATCTTACAGGGCGGAGTGGAAATGTGAGCAGTGTATAGTACATAATAGTGAGGTGCATACAGTGCATCCGGAAGGTATTCACAGCGCTTCACTTTTTTCACATTTTGTTATGTTACAGCCTTATTCCAAAATGGATTAAATTCATTTTTTC
>JAODTV010019832.1:0-13439 GCA_025399955.1 Galeichthys feliceps
GTCTGCAGTGTTGCACTCGTTGCACTCTTGCACTTTATGTAGATTTGTAGCCCTGTGACGTTCAATGTAACACCATGCTCCTGCACTGTAAAAAGAGAAGCACGGAGCTGTTCATTCAAGCTAATAACTACCATTGAATACATAGTAAAATTATTGACTTGGTTGTGAAACCCAATCTTTTTGCATATTGAGGTGTCAATTTTGATTCAGGCTGAATTAATTTCATTTCTGAAGGAAACAAAGCAAATATTTTAGTTCCTTTCAAAACATACTGAAAGGAAAGAGATAAGAATGTAATATTTTCCGTTTGAGTCAAACATGAATTGCGCATGCGCACTGCCCAGCACAGCAGCACGGCGAGAAGTTGAAGAGAAGCGCTTGATATCAGAGGAGCTCCGTCCATTTCGACATGTGAAAGAAAGAATGATTAACGTCCTAACTGACATTTCATTGAAGAATAAACCTGCGGTGAGTACTACCCTAAACTGGTGTGAACGTGTCTTAAGAAGCCTACACGTTTGTTGATGCAAAAGACGGTTAATGTCACCAGGCTAACAAGCTGAAGGTCTCCGTTAAAATTGGTACATGCCAGTAAACGCTTTCGGTTTTCGCCGTGTTGTGGTGCAATTTCTGAACTTAGGCGTATTTCGTGAGAAATATAACTATGTGTAGGCTACATTGTTCGGGTGTAGCCGGAATTAAGTTAATCAAGGTAGGCATATTATTCGCAAGGTTACCATACCAATCGCTTCCACCACTGTTAGCTCGGCTACACCGTGAACTTGACTAGCTCAACACACGTTAAGCCATATTAGCAATTAAGCCTAGGCTACTTCATCTTGTGTGTGAAAAGTGTGCCCGTGTGTATGTTTAAAGTGCACCCATGTAACACTGTGATTGTAAAAAGTGTGTTTTATGGCAGCGAGACTGCTGAGTGCATGCATATTTGAATGGTATGGTCGGTGATGTTTCTGAGTGGTCGCCATGCTTCGTAGGTGCAGTCACGTTTCTCCCCTGTTTAAACAGTTGCAGAGGGCACTCGGTAATCTCCTTGTTAACTTACACAAGTTAGAACTAAACTTTTTGTTCGGGTCTTCGAGTGGTTTAAACGCATTTCGTTCACGACACGGCCCCATTTACTGTAGGTTAAGAACTACGTTTCCCGAATGCATTGTGTTTTAGAGATATGTCGTGGCATGCTGGCCGGTTTCTTATGAAGTGACCACACGCGCCCATTGTTATAACGTTGAGCCAGTAGAAATGTTGTGTTGCTACGTTCAGAAAAAAAAAAACAAATGAATAGTGGAGACGAGATTAAGTGGACCAAATGATAAAGTGATGCTGGGCGGTCAGAAGCAACATTTGGGGACACACACACACACACACGGTTTTCCCTTCAGACAGCTCCATGTCTTTCTGTCGAGTCCAGTGTAGCCTACTCGCCCATTGTAAATTTTCGCTAGTACGAGCGACGCCCACCCCCTGTGTGTTGCTGTGTGTGTGTGTGTGTGTGTGTTAATTAATTTCTTTGTAAATCTTTAGAATACAAAAAGTGCAGCACAATGTTCTTTACGATAGACTCAGCATTGTTTTAAGTATACACTTTAGATTAGACAGTCAGTCTAAAACTAAACAAAACTTATTTAAGATTTCTGCTCATTGCATTTTCTAAATATTTACTGGTCTGCTTTTCTTTTTTCAGGTTGGATGTGGAAATGCAAAGAATGCAGCAAGCATTTTTCAATAAGATCTGAGATACTGAAGCACTTGAGACGTGACCATCAGTTTCACGGTAGGCGGCGTCCCTATCCATGCATCTACGCACAATGTCCCTGTTCGTCCAAGACATGGAATGGTCTTCAGAAACATCTCTCTAGAAATCATTCTTCTCTGGAGTCCCAACAAAGACACTCTTTCAAGTGTTACATTTGTGGAAACAATCAGCTTTCTACTGAGCACGTTTTTTTTCAACATATCCATGAACATCTGAGGAAATATGAAGTAGTCCCATGTATGTTTAATGGTTGCTCTTTCAAAACCAACATATACAGCAGTTTCCTGAGCCATAAATTGAGAAAACATCAGTCATGCACAATTAATGACTTTAAAAGTGGAATAGTTGTCACATCACTCATTCCCAATCCGCCTGACTCCGACTTGAATGAAGAAATAGAGCCAGCCACTGAAGAGTCAAGAGATTTGGAAAAGGAAGTTGAACTGAAATTAGCTTCACTTTTGCTTAAATTAGAACATACATATTTAGTCTCGAGTGCAGCTGTAAATGAATTGCTCGAGGACCTAGAACATCTCATTGGAGCTGTCTCTGTGCCGGGTAGTATAGCAGCAATTAACCAGCATTTGGAAGATAATAATTGTCATGTGGAAGCATCTGTTGTTCAACAATTAGCCACTGTTCTTTGTTCTTCACATCCAATTCATAAAGCAATAGGGAAACAAGGGCCATTGTCTACTAGTTGGAAGCGCAAGTCGTATTATAAAAGAGAATTCGGCGTAGTGTCTCCCTTGGAATACATTCTTGATAAAAGAAACAAAAAATCATTACAGTATGTATCTGTGCTGAAAACATTGCAGCAAATTTTAAATTCAGATGCGATTTTGGCAAAAACTGTGCATTTGAGAGAGATATCAGTCATCAGAGAGTGATAAAACAGTTTATAGTTGTCCTTTTGATGGTGAATTTTTCAGAAACAACACACTTCTGTCTGCAGACTGTGCTATTTCACTAAATCTTTATGGAGATGAGTACGAGGTCTGCAATCCAATTGGGACATCACGAAGAAAACATAAAATCTGTGGCTTCTATTGGACTTTAGGCAATCTGATCCCTGGTTGTCAGTCTTCACTGTCATCAATTTACTTGGCTCTTCTAGTCAAAAGTGATGATTTGAAAGCGTATGGCTATGAGACAGTACTAGAGCCACTCATAAGTGATTTAATTTCATTAGAAGAGCACGGTGTCTTTTTGCCGAAGTTAGGGAAATGTGTTAGGGGAACCATCCAGTGTGTGATAGCTGATAACCTTGGAGCACACGGTATCGCAGGGTTTGTTGAGAGCTTTTCAAGTGGGCACATTTGTCGATTTTGTACAGCATCTAGGTCAGAAATTCAAACTAAAAGTGTAGATAGTGGAGCGTTTACATTAAGAACAGAACAGATTCACTCAGAACACCTCAAAACCCTTGAACAAGATTCCCTAAGTAATTTCTGTGGTGTCAAGAGGAGATGTGTCCTCTCTGAGAAACTTAGTCATTTCAAAGTTACCACAGGTTTCCCCCCAGATCTTGTCCATGATTTATTTGAAGGAATAGTACCTGCAGAGATTGCTCTTTGTCTCTCTGTTTTCACATCCAAGAAGTACTTTACTCTTGCATATTTAAACGAGTCTATACTAGCTTTCCCCTTTAAGTGGACAGACAAAGTTAATTGTCCCCATCCAGTGCCTTTGAACTTTGCATCTCGAAAGACAATAGGAGGCAATTCTCACGAAAACTGGAGTCTCTTAAGGTTTTTCCCCTTCCTTGTCGGTCAAAAGGTACCTGTGGATGAACCGGCATGGAAAATACTGACTGACTTAAAAGATCTAGTCGATCTTATCGTCTCACCTGTCCATACAGAGGAATCTATTGGGTATTTGAATTTCAAGATATCAGAGCACAGAGTGCGACTTGGAGAGGTTTTCCCAGACTACAATCTGCTGCCTAAGCATCACCTGTTGGAACATTATCCTCAGCTTATTCGTAAGTTTGGACCACTAGTGTGTCTTTGGACTTTACGATACGAAGCCAAGCACAGTTTTTTTAAAAGAGTTGTTCGTTATACAAGATCTTTCAAGAATGTTTTGCTGTCTTTGGCGGAGCGACATCAATTTTACATGGCACAGCAGATATTTATGTACTCTCAAAAACCTCTTTTGGAAGTGTCAACTGTCTCAAGCCTCTCTGTTGATGTGTTAAAAGAAGATATTGCACAAGCTATACGGCTCAAACACCCAACCATGGATAATGTGTGCCTGGCTAAAAATGTTACTTTCAATGGATTCAACTACAGAAATGGAATGATACTTGCACATGGGTCTTTGGAGGGACTTCCAGAATTCACTGAGATCATCCACATGTTTATTCTGGAGGAGAGACTTTTTTTCGTTGTTAAGAAGCTGAGAGTGTGGCACTGGGAACACTTCAGGGCCTTCGAACTTGAAGTGAGCCCTACCAAAGACATAACACTTGTGGCATCAGATGAACTGACTGATCCATATCCCCTGGTAGCTTACACTGTGGGAGGAGTGCGTTTCATTACCCTGAAGAGATATATTCAAGTTTAAGGTCTGCATTGTATTTTTCCCTTTCTTTAAACATTATTTAAGGTCTGCATATTCATCAAGTCATTCTATTTGCATATAATTCATTCTACTAATCACGTTGTAAAATCTGCACTAAACTGACACTGTACTAACTTAAAGGTAGATTATGCATGGTGGGCAGAGAAGCTATTGCAACTATTCAGCCTGTTGCAACTGCATATTTCTAAATGGGATATTTTCCAGAATGTTAACTTTGTATTAACCTTATATTTGCTAGTTGACAAATGTCTACCGGAAATTCAAAATGAATACTTAAAATGTCATGGTGGTGGTAAGTATTTGTGAAAAAGGTAACATTTGTGAACGGGCAGCATATATTCAGGAAATTAACTTCTAAAATAATTACATGATCTACCTCTAATGGGGCATGGATACACTGTGTGACTGGACTAACCTAGAGGGGCGGACATGCTGTGACGATGGACTAACGGACAGGGACGCTGATGGTATAAAAGGGGCATGGACACAATGTTATATTAGACTAACTTAAAAGGTCACTGATGCACCTTACTTATTGCAACTCTAAGCTGTCATCTCAGCTGCATGTTGACACAAGGTGGTTGTGAATGTGAATTAATATTTTCTCTCTCTCTCCTTTTGTTCTCCTGCCATCCAGGATTTGATTCCAGCTTCCTGAACTTCACTGGGCATCTACATCAACACATCTTGAGAGCCAACTTAGCAGTATGGCCACTCCCATCCGACTCCTCATCTTGTTGGGTGGCGAAAGTGCAGAGAGGATGGAATTATCAAGGATGCCGGACACAGTTGAGGAGCTCATTGAACAGGTCAAAAACGTATGCAAACTTTGTGGAGACATCAGGCTGCAATACAAGGATGATGACTTTGGTGGAACATTTGTTAACTTGAGCTCAACCTCAATGATCAAAGATCTCACTACAATCAAGATCATACAAGCTGCTCCTGATATTGTTCTGAGTTTCATTGAAAGTGTCCCATCTGATTTGAGTGACTTAGACACAAGCCTGGTCTCACGAAACACTGATACAGATGACACAGTCATACTCAGCCGCAGCTCCTCTGACAGTGAGGGACTGAGAAAAGAGCCGTGGCCAAAGGAGTTCATTATCCCGCCCTTCTCCCTTGAAACAGAAGGTCAACTTCAGAGAGGGAATTCAGAATATGCACAGAACCAAACCAGACTGACTCCTTCATCAAAAATGCTGTCTGACATACTGGAAAGATTGGCAGAGAAGATTTTTTCCTACAAGGCGTACCCCACTGATGCAGACCTGAGTGATGTTGCAGAGGCTCTGACAAGGAAACATCCCTGCCTGAGACAACCAGACTCCTTCAATGAGAGTTATGGATGGAAACTGAAGCTCAAGAGTAAGATGCACAACTACCGCACTCAGCTGAGGTCACATGGACTTTCGTCTGAGCTCATGGTGAACACACTGAAGTCCAAGTCACGAGAAGATGCTGATCCCTTCCCAGCAAAGAATGTCAAAAAGGCAAGAAGAGGTGAGACCAATTACTATCCTCAACCCAGCGGAGACAGTCCTGAAAACCTCGAGCAAGAAAGAGCATCTCTTCTGACAGAAATAAAGATAAGAAATAATGAGAGAACCATACGGGAGAAGATGGCCAGGACTTTTCAGTTCAGGAGGCAAGAGATTGTGGATCAGAAGCCAACCATCGAAAACCTCATGGAAAGATGGCCAGCTTTATTTCAGATGGGAGAGGTACACTTTTCACAACTTTTTGTATACTTCAGTCAATTTCAACATGCAGTTGTAATGCTCACACTACCCTGGACTTTTTAAATATTTTTTTTGTTTTTCTTCAGCCTTTTCCAAGCTCCTGGTCATTGTAATGGGGGCAGCTGTTTGTTTACATTTTTTTTTTAAAAATCTTGATTTATTCCCAAAAACATCCAAAAGGTTATGCAACACCAGCACACAACTAGCAAACAGAAGAATTTTTAAAATGTAAACAAAAGCTGCCCCCATTAGAATAGCTCAGATCTCGGAAAGGGCTGAGCCGAAAAATGCAGCATCACCGGGTACTGGCAAGTCAAGGGTTGCGTGAGCAATACAACAGCATATTGAAAATGTTGTTACCTTGTGTTGGACAATGCTGTCAGTGTTGCAACTGTACACTGCACCTAGATGTCTTTTTTAACTTTCTGCTACTTTGTAATGCATCGTCCTCTTCTTTACTCTGTGTAGGACAATGCTATCAGTGTTGCAACTGTACACTGTGCCTTACCTTGTTTAAATTGCTCCTTGTAACTCGCTTTGAACAAAGGCATCTGCTAAATGCTTATGTAATGTAAAATGACTGAAGTGGTCCTTTCAGCCCATAGATGTTTTTTTAAAAATTATTTCACATTATTCTTTAATTTAAAAGTGTATTGCGTACTGTTTTCTTGTGTACAGGTTGATGCAGAGTTTCAGCGGATTACTGCAGTTCCCCTCCTGACCAGATTTATGGCGCACCTGGACAAGCACTCCCCGCAGCTACTGAAGATCTTCAGAAAGAAGGGAGGGACCACTAAAGCAAAAACTGCCACGATCCTGGAGTTTCTTGATCAGGTATGATATGCAGTATATAATTAACCACTAACGACAGCCTTTGTCCTTCTACATGAAGTGGAGGTGCAACTGTCATGTATTGGTTTGCTGATGTGCAATTGATGTACATGGGATTTTGGTTGTGTGCCAACTTGTTTTGCACCATATTCACTCAACCATTTTAAAAAATAAAACAAATGTGGCCCTATGAGTTCATTAATATGTAGCTCATAGAAAATAATTTGTGCACCTGTCACTAAGAATTTAAGGTGTCACTGTCATGTAGCATTTGTGGAAAATTATTAATGTATGAGTGTTTTGCACCAAAGTTACTTTGAGGGTATAGAAACCCAAACGGGAGCCATCCAGTCTGTCTTCATATTTAAAGAGGAACTACCAGTGGCCTCTGGCAGATGTAGAATCTCTCCCATGGATTCAATATAGATCAGGCGCACACTGTAAAATCACTGTTTATGGTAGAGCTGGGAATTGTGTTGCTAGACTAGCCTGCACATTGCATAGTAACAGTTTTGATTGTCCCTGAAGGGTGCTGATGCCGATATCAGAAGGGAGTGCATCCTCAAAGCTCTCATCATCTACCTAGGAGAACATGTGGAGGACCTATTAAAGGAATACATGGTATGTCCAGATATATTCTGTCACTGATTATTCAACTTCATTAATCGTGGGAGACCACCTATGCCATTATATGTAGTTATTCATGAGGTGTGCCAGACTGCAGTTGTTCAGTTGCATTTTTCAAATATTTTGCCTCAGGTGTCCCAGAAAGATCAAGCCGTGCAGGAGCTAGAGAGGACCACCATGGCAGTCTTCGTCTTCAGAGAGAATTCAAGCCTTCTACAACAGCCCCAAGACGTCGGGATTATCATTGATGGTGTGGAAGTCCTCAATGAGTTGCCTTCTGTTGCAGCAGGAGTGGTAATGCTCTTTGGACTTTGCTATGCTCTTAACATGGAATATCCACAGGGTTTCAGGTTCACCTTTGAGGCCCTTCAGAAGATCCTGATGGAGCTTGGTTCCAACAAGATGACTTCCAAGATTCGCAAACTCAGTGGTGAACTCAAAACTGCACAGTAGTGTATATGTATGTGTGCTTAGTGTGTGCATGTAGTTGCCACTGGCTTTTATTTAAGAGGTAGTCAACCTCAGCAGCACTTGATTGTACAAGCTCATGGGGTCACTTTCATGGAGTGCTTTTGTTGGAATTTGAGTTGTTTTTTTTTTTTGTTTTTTTTTTTTTGTTTTTTTTTTCCAATATGATGTTAAGAGATGACACTCGTTCCAAAAAAAGAGCAAATATTTCATTCAAGTTAAGTTGTACATGTAAAGTACACAACAATGAGTACATCCAGTTTCAAAATCAACATTTTGAACAATATATCAATAAGCACGCAAGTTATATCCAAAATGCGCATAGGTAAAACATCCGTTTGACTTACAACTGAAAAGTAAGGTTAATTCATCAACACAACTTGAGATCCAACTTAGCACCACTCCGATCTGACTCATTGCCACAGTCAATATCAAGCAATCTGCTCCTGATATTGTTCTGAGTTTCATAGAAACTGAAAGTGTCCCATCGGATTTGAGTGACTTAGACACAACCCTCATCTCACCAAACACTGATAGACAATAGTCATACTCAAGTTATATTCTTAGCATTACTTTTCTGTTGTAAGTGCAACAGATGTTAAACTTCTTCTATGCACATTTAGGAAATAACCTGTGTACTTGTTGGTATTTTTGAAAATTGTACTTTTCAACCGGTTTGTTCATTATCATAGTGCACTGTCTGTTGAGTTAGTATGTAGTTGCCACCAGATTCTAAATTTAGAGGTAAATGTCAGTGGCGATTGGCTGTTTGGGGCCATGGGGTCATTTTCATGGTGTGATGTTGCCTTTAACATTTTGTTGGGATTTGAGTATTTTCAGTTCAGATGTGTATGAACTGTACAACAATGATGGGGTACACCCCTTTTTTAGAACAATATTCAATTAGCACACAAGTTATTTGCAAGAGGTTTCAGGTTCACCTTTGAGGCCTTTCAGAAGATTCTGATGGCGCTTGGTTCCAACAAGATGACTTCCAAGATTCATAAACATAATGGTGAACTCAAAACTGCTCAGTAATGTATATTTTTGTGTGTGCAGTGTGAAGATAAAACATCTGTTGGGGTTACCACAGAAAAGTAAGGTTAACACAGCAAACACAACTTAGCAATATGGCCGCTCCTATCCGACTCCTCATCTTGTTGAGTGGCGAAAGTGCAGAGAGGATGGAATTATCAAGGATGCTGGACACAGTTGAGGAGCTTATTGAACAGGTCAAAACGTATGCAAACTTTGTGGAGACATCAGGCTACAATACAAGGATGATGACTTTGGTGGAACATTTGTTAACTTGAGCTCAACACCCATGATCAAAGATCTGACCACAGTCAAGATCATACAGGCTGCTCCTGATATTGTTCTGAGTTTCATTGAAAGTGTCCCATCTGATTTGAGTGACTTTGATCATGGAGGTTGCGCTCAAGTCAACAAATTTTCTGCCAAAGAATTTACCCCAGTCCGATCATACAATCAGCTCCTGATATTGTTCTGACTTTCCTAGACGGTGTTCTATCTGATTTCAGTGACTTGGACACAAGCCCCGTCTCACGAAACACTGATACAGATGACTCACTTGTGCTCACGTTACAGTCTTAACCTTCCTTTCCTGTTGTAAGCTCAACAGATGTTATATAAACTCAATACACATTTTGGAAATAACTTGTGTACTTTTTGAAATATTGTCAATTTTACTATTCAAAGGTGTGTTCATTATCACTGTGCATGGTACATTGATATAGCCTGTAGTTGCCACTGGCTTCTATTTAAGAGGTAGAAGACCAATGTTAGTGGCAATTGCTTGCATGGTGTCCTTTTCATGGAATACCATTTAATGTTGTGCTTTAAGTTCTGAGTATTGAGTAGTCTCTATGATCTCTAGAGAGACAGCACTCCTTAAGCAATAATAAATACCTCAGTTAGCCTAATGAAAGTTCAGATCAGATGAGCCTGTGGCCCATTAATGTCCATCCATTTCATTTGCTTGGTAAGCCATCTATTTTCATCTATCTTTTGGATGTAACAAAATGTATATGGAGTAACAATTACATGTTTATATTTGTTTCTGAACATGCTACCTCATTTCCCCCCTTTTTGACTTGAGAAATAAATGACATTGAAAAAAACACTTGCTCGAGGGTGTTGGGTGGTGTCTTGTAAAGTGTGATAGGAATGATTCAAATAGTTTTAAATGAAATGTAAAAAGGAATTTCACAGTGCCAATGAATTGACTGGTGTAAATGCCTGAATATTAGTTTGGTTCAATGTAAATATATTTGATTGAACCAAACTAATATTTTTAAATTGAACCAATGTCAACATTTTAGTTTGGTTCCAAAACTGAAATGTAAATAATTTAACTTGAATAAAGCTGAATAATTAATATTGGGTCAAGTTAAGTAATATGGTTTGAGTCAAAATTAAATAATCATGTTGTGCCAAACGACTTAATTTAGCTTCTGTCAAGTCAAATATATTAGATGCATAAAATGGACATCAATTTTTTTGATTTAAGCTAGGTCAATCTTTTTACAGTGTACAAAACTGCTCTTAAAAATGTGTTTGCCACAATGTCAGATAGATGCAGTGTGCAGAAGTTGCTTAATAAGAAGTTAGCTGAGCATCGGTCAGAGGTTTTGAGTGATGACACTGAGCTGCAGTTCCTATTTTGCAATGCCCACTTTCTACTAGGATTGTCAACAGATGGGGAAACCGCTTTGAAGAAATTTGAACATTCCCTAGTATCTGATTTGGGTCATCGTTTGGGGAGGGATGCTGTACCTAAATTTGCCCGGTTCAATTCAAGTTCCGAGTCCAGTGCTGCTAGATATATCCGCACTGCATGTGACTCTTTCGGTGCAAGGGGTGATGAAAACAGTGGTGCTCGTCAACAATGGCTTGCATTTTGTGAGATAAAACTAGAAAAAAAAATCTAGAGTAACATCATTTCGAATGAACCAGTTCAACAACTTCTTTGAAGGTGCTGCAGCTCTTGTGTATCATACTAATGATATCATAGATTTCCTGTCAAATTACCATGGGGATCTCAATCTAAAGCTAGAAAGTGTCCTTCATGATGCCCGTTGCAGGGAAGTCCAAGCTATTGTCAGAGCACTAGGCATTGTGTTTTTCAAAGTTACAGGGCCATTTTGGGCTATGTTAGATGGTAATACTGAATAAGTTGACCAGTATAAATACATACAAAGAATGCTCACTGCTTTCAAACAATGGGAGGTTGATTCTATGCCACTAATAAATGATGGCCCTGGTGTTTTTGGTACTGATTTTGAATTGGAAAAGGATGATGTTCATAAGGCTGTATTTGTAGATGATTTTGATTGTGTAGAGACCACCAAAAATGTGTTGCAGACAATATTTGCTGCTTTTGTAAGGTGCACTGAAAGGCAGTTGGTTGACTTTTTGCATGGAGGCAAGTTTGGAAAAGAACCAACTACAGAGTTTAGAGATAAAATGAGACATTGTAGAAGAACAAATCTAGTCTCTGAAAATGAATTTGGAGACTTAGATTTCAGTCAGTACCGAAGACGCCATGCGTCTTTACATTTCCATTCGAGCATTCAAATGGTAAAACGAAACAAAACCCTCTCATGCTGGTTGTCCTCAAAACCAGTTGATGAGCAGTCAAGGCTTCTCAAACTTGCTCGGAAGAAGGGTCTCATCTTACGTAACAGACAGACAAAGCTGTGGAGCTTGAGATCCCGAAAAGAACAAGAGAAAAACTCGAGCAGAATTTCAGGCAAAAAAAGGAAAAAGAGGCAAAATGTATTGCAACAAAGCAGAAATTACTTGATGCAGTCAAACGTCATGGAGGCCCTTGCTCATCATCTGGGGATGTGGACATAATGCTCAGAGGTGAGAGATCTGAAGCCTCGAGGTGTGCCTGTCTGAAAAATGAAATTAGGTATCTGAAGCAGGTACTTGGAGTGAAAGACAAAAGGCTTATTTTCGGTGCAAAGAATAGTGCTGAACTTGCTAGAGATCTAAAGACTTGCTAGAGTTCTTTCATTAGGAAATGTTACTGATGAAGATGTTGATAATACTGATGTTGAGTCTTTGATGGATTATTCTGATGATACAGACTTTGAGGAACTGACTGGTCAGGCACCTGGAAATAAAAGAAAGAAGAGTAATAATCCTGATGTTAGCAGGAGCCTTGGTGATAAATTTGTGTTTCGGAATCAAGGTACATGGGTGGCAGTAGCCTATGAGGATGGCTTTTTTATAGGTCAGGTACTTGATATTGACAGTGAAACACTTGCCCTTGTCCAATTTTTGAACAAGGGGTATTATAATGTATTTCGGTGGCCTCAGGTGGAGGATATTGCCAAGATTGAAGCAAAATTTATAGTGGCAGCAGACTTTGATGTGATTTCGTCCAATGGTGGCAGAACCTGGTCAGTTCCTGAACTTAACTACTTGAATGAACTCTATGATCAGTACAGTGATCTTTACTTTAAAGAATTAGAAAAAGACTTTTAGATGCATATATTGTATTTTGTATGATTTCTAAAACCATAAGAAGAAACTCTATTTCCGACTCTTGTAAACCCACTGGGCCAATCAAATATTTATGCTCATCAAAACACTTTTTTTTTTTAAGGCTTAGGCATTAAAACTGTCTTCATATTGAAATACAACAATATTTTTCATCTCAGGTGAATAGCTTGCTGATTTCATGAATTACTGTGCTTCGTCTCATCGTCAATTTCAATTCAAGTTCAACAAAATTACAAAACTTTGGCTGATTGAAATGGAATTCTATATTAACTGTGGATAGATACCATAGTAAACTAGATTGAATCTGAAACTTATCAAGCTTAACATATAACTTTTTACAGATTCAGTCTATCATTTTTACTTTGCGAGATGCAGCTAATTGAAATATCATTGAAATGTAGGTTTTTGTGACAAATGACATGCGTCATTTTTGAATAAATTGTATTTTCATTCTCTATTTATGACCGAAGTAATGATACATTATGTCTAGAAAAAAAATAGACTTGTACAAAGTAACTAGCTGTGGCAGGAAATGAAATTTGGGCTTTCTAGAAGCATAACTGAAAAGACTGGTACATCTCCAATATTGCACTTTTCAGATTTAATGGAAATTTCGCCTATGAAAATGTGAAAAAAATCATGATTTTTAACGGTAATTATTGAAAAAACTAAAATACCCACTGTAAAACCCTATTGAATCCTGATATAAAGTTGTAAATGCAGCTTATTCCATGTGGTAATTTGTTATTTATGACTTAATTTTTTATTCCACCTTCCCCTGAAATTGCTATTTTTTTGTCATTTTCATAAGACGCTAAATACCTATATCAAAAAATATCAATTTCTCGGGAACGGGTAGTCCGATTTAAAAAATT
>JAODTV010025835.1:0-11129 GCA_025399955.1 Galeichthys feliceps
GTGCTTGTTATCCCAAGGATGATTCTTCTTCTTCTTCTTATTATTATTATTATTATTATTATTATTATTATTATTATTAAAAGTTATTTTGTGTAATTAATTCAGCTTACAGCAGCGATAAACAGCCAGTCGTTCTCTCACCAGCCTCTATTTTTCTCTCCATTGAAGTTAATAAGACTTGGCGTTATTTGTTCCTGAGAAACTGCAAAGCAGCGTAAACTCCTCTGGAATGTTTTTGTGAGGTTGGACGAAACTGGAGAACCCAGAGGAAACCCACTCAGACACACATACAAGTCCGGAAAGCCGAGCTCAGGATGGAACAGAACCCTGGAGCTGCTGCTTTTGCACACAGCTGTATTTCCCCTCACTCATGTCATGCCAGTTCTCGGTGATGGACTGAGAGATGTTTGGAGATTGAAACTCCAGATATTAAAGCTGAGCTCCAGACTCACTGCTCAGTGTGAGTGACAGCGGACACGCCGAGACCCGGAGGTGATGGACGCCGTGACGTCTCGAGACAAAGCCGTGAGGTCCTGACGGAGCGCTTTAGATGATGTTGTGTTTGCAGGAAATGCAAAAGGAGACGCTTTTTTCGTTCTTTTGTTCGAGACTGGAGTATGACCTTTCTGATATGTCCATGATGCAACATGGGGCGGATCTCTGATTCCCCCAGTTAGCATCCTGATTAGATCTTGATTATTGTGTCCTCTCAGTGTCCCTTTATCAGCAACGTCACGGCTGTTATCTAATCTTGGCGTATCCGTGCAATCAAACTGGTGTCAAGTCGCAGACCATGACTGTTTAGATCTTATTTCATGCATCCTGGATCTGGATTGGAGATTTTTTTTTTTAAAGGTTAACATCTTTCTGCTCCATCATACGTTTATGAGACAAATGAGTTGATTAGATTCCATCAACTTCCTGTTTAGTTCCTTGTTTTTTCACTTGTTCCAGTAGAACATGTGGGCACATCACAAATCATGATGGTGTGTACTGAAGGGAATCAGTTTCTATGGAGAAGGTTTCATGTTGGAGAGAAAATAAAAAATAATTTCCATCGTTCAGTTTTTATGAAAACACACACAGAGGCGTTCTTCTGTCTTCTCATCATGCTTCTGCATGACTCGTGTCGTAATCGTCCTTTCAGCTCACCTCAGCTTCCACAACCCTCTGTTTCAGTCACGTTAGTGCGCTCGAGCTGAAGCACACTGACACGGCAGGAAAACTGCAGGAGGTCCAACGTGATGATGAAAGGTATTGGCAGCTCAGTATGACAAGAAGGTGAGGAAGGATGGCAGCCAGCAGGGGGCGATGTGGGGCGCTAAGACAGCAGGGCGAGGACGATTCTCACCTTAACGCTGCAGTGCTAATAATTCATGAAAAGAAAAATGTAAAAATGTACTGGTGACTGATGCAAAAAACAAGACACTCCGTGGAAACAGCAAGGATCAGATAACGATTACGAGATATCTAAAGTTATCCAGGTGGCTCGCGAACATCAGCCTCAGAGCCATCAGCAGAGTTTCAGCGAGCTAGCGGTATTGTGACACAATGCTGTGTTTTTCTCAACATGGCAGAACCTGTGGAACCCGATCATGAGTAGTGTTGGAGATATTTCAGTCAAACAGAATCCAAGCTCCAGTGAGAGGAAGATCAGACTCCAGAGGGAGATCAGCACTCAGAAATGTATTTTATAAAATCACAACACGCCCATCTCATCTCAAATCTCCATGTTTATCTCCCTCATTTGCTCTGCTTCTGTCTCCTCGAACATCCTTGAAGAGCCTGAGAACAGTGCTCGATCATCACAGTGCTAACGATCCAAAACCGAATCCTTTTCTGATCTCGGCTCTGCATCGTTCCGTCTCTGGGTCCTAAATAAGCCAGATGAGATCCATTGAGTTGGATTGGGACGCAGCCACGCGTTAGAGATGATGGGCTCGACTGAGTCACTCATGAGCTCGTTCTCTGGCGCAGATGTTCTTCGCTGCACACAGCTGTTCTCCTGATACAACAAAACCAAAACACACATCCTGCTGGGGACCGACGTGGTGCGAGAACCGGGTCAAGATCCATATTTGGCACGTTACATAGTTCTGGTTTAAAACGCCATTATTATTTTAAATAATAATGGGCTGGTGAGGGTTCTGCGGTTCATTCAGTACTCAAGGAACCGACAGCAGAGACACTTTTATATTAATTATCTTGATCTGTCCTCATTCATGGCTTTATGGTGGAGTTGGTTCACACTGTGGTCCTCATAACTGACTCATTCATCTCTCTTTGGCCTTGTTCATACATTCCATCACTACATTAATTCAGGCTCGTCCGAGTTCTCGAAATCTTCAGATTGAGCGAGTAAAAGATAAAGACGTCTGTAATTCCTGAACACCTCAGGAACTGTGTGAACACGTTACCATGCCATCGTACTGCAGATGAGAACACGAAGCACTGCAGAACCCGGCGGTCCACACGTTCCATCACCAAGGGATGATTAATCTACTTTACTGAACCGACTCACTTTCATGAACAACCACCAGTCCGGGTCAACCCACAGGGTCATGAGGTCAACATTAATTTCTGCACATTTCACCATTTCATCATGGGATTGAGAAATGGAGAGAAAAATCACTCCACACATCTGATGTGGCTTTTTTTAGGACGGAAAACTGGAGAGACATGTAATCGATCTGACTCTGGGTTTGGCTCATTAACACTCAGGATGGGATGGATCGATCCATCATGTCTGAGATGTGATAAATGAATACACAGGAGGATGAAATCCTGACCAGTTTCAGTTCAAGCTCCAGTTGTTAAGCAGGAAAATGCTGTATATTTGCAACCAATAATGGTGAACGAATACTATTCCAGTTTTATCTTATCCCGGGCTAATTTTGGGGATCTGCGCCACTCCACCGTCAGCTTGGTGACAAAATGGCTTCCAACATGGCGCTTCTCGTGGAGACTGAGTGAGGAGGTTTTCAGCCTGTGAGACACTGTAATATCTTCCAGCGTGTTTGATGATGCCAGTGATGAAGTGTGGAGAGTGAACACATCTGCAACATGAAGCGAGAACCGAGAATCCAAAAGTAAACTCTCGCACGATGAGCTGGGTTCATTGGTGTGGGAGAGCGAGGGCAAAACGTAAACACAATAACGTCTTTGGGCAATTCAACACAAATGGCAACCTTCCCATGGAAAAAAGTCGTGAGCACAGGAACAAAAACTATGTTTAAAACTTTCACTCACACCTTACACTCGTATTTCACTCTACTCCGGTGAAATGATGGAGAAAATCTCCTCGTTTACCCATCAGATATACAGAATAGTGACGGGTTCAGACACGTCACGTCCATCACACTGGGGATTTTCTTCACAAAACAAGGAATATTTTCAAATCTATACTGTGTTCATTCAAGTCTCTTTCACGTTCTCCATCTGACGCGTGTCGTCTTCAACAACAGTTCGTCTGTTTGACGTCACAAAATCCACCGTGACTCGTCGACACTGTACTCAGGAGGGTAAATGATCTCACATGCAAACCGACTCAATGATTCGGATCTCATGGTCTCTGCTTTCAGACATTTTGTGAGCACAGAGGTCACATCCCTTTCTGGAAGAAATCATTGCCATGTCAAACCCAAATAGTCTAAGAACAGAACAAAACACACACATGAGATGATATCCAGAGACACGCAGGAGAAAAAGAGTTGGGTTTTTGCCTTTTTCCTCTCTTTATCCAAATGATTTATTTCCAAGTTGTAGTTACATGTTTATTAATTCATTCTGCTCTCGATTTAAAGCACAACCCCCCCGAAACATGAAAATTTGCTTCATGTGTAGCAACAGTACACTGCTACAGGCTAGCCCATTGCTAACGTCCTCATCCACGCTATAAACTACAGAAGAAAATAAGAAATTAATCCATGCTCATTTCTGAGACCTTCTGAGGACCGGTCCAATTCTGTCATCAATTCTTGCTCATTGTTATGATTCAAGATTCACCAAAGTTTATCCTGATAATGTGAATTTACTAACGTTTCATAGAAATATTCGTGATGTTTTTAAGTGACTCGGTTAATGATCTGAACAGTCTTGGGTCAGTAAAAATAAATCTGCATTTCACCAGGTTTTACACTTCAGCAAATCCCACGACAGTGTGACCATCTGTCCAGGTACGAGAGTCATCCAGGAATCCAGGCTGCACGAGGGACGAGGGGTTAGAGGTCCAACTCTTAGAGGAACATTCAACGTCATCTGATATTCACATGAAGATATTAACATGATGAGATTTCTATTTTATTCTGCCTACTCATCCAGATCAAGCCCCGGGAAAGAGGAGCTCCTGGTGGATCAGGTCTCTGAGGAACATCATACACGTTCTCCTTCCTCCCATCTTTAATTCTGTCATGTAGGAAGATTTAAACTTCACTGATCTCGAACGTTACCATACGCAGAGTTTATTAAACTGGATATGAATTAAATTATTCAGAAATCGTTTGTCGTGAGGGTCGATCTCTCCTTGGCAAAAACAATGGCGTAGTCATAACTCTGGTTATGATGACGTTTATTGCACTCGTTTCTCAAGTGTAACAGTGGATAAGAGGAAAAAATTCACAATATATACACAAAAAAAATACCAAAAGTCCATACAAGAGGAAAAGAAAAAAAAAATAACCCTATTTACACACAGTACTTCTTTTATTGGCAATGTCTCTCCAGAGATGTTACCTCCTATGTAACTCTCCAGCAACTACCACTAACTTGGAGGCAGCCTCCCTTTTATAGGCCCTAGGCTCCTCCTATAACCATGAAAACCTCCATAATCAATAATTTAACCCAGGCATGCCTAATTCTAATAAACAACCCATGAAAAAAACATATATAATAAAATAGAAAAAAAACATAATTCAGATCCCAATACCACTCTCTAATTGACAAAGCTAATAAGAAATCAACAAAAATAAATGTAAAAAAAAAAAAACTACAAAATTGTACTGACGTCACCCACAAGCGCCCTGCCAATGAGGCTTCTTAAGCGCGACGATGACATTTACTCTGTTTAAACAAATACGGCGCGGACGGCAGATTAATTGTGGTGCGAAGTGGTGAGTAAAACACAAAGCTGATTTTATGGCAAGTAAAGTGGTTATTTAGGAAGGCAAGTGTGCACCCTTGGCGACCCAAATGACTAGTTGACCAGTAAAATTAAAACGGGATGAACTGTAAATATTGTGAGCATAGAAACAGGTTCACTTCGGCTGTGTGTGTGTGTGTGTGTGTGTGTGTGTGTGTGTGTGTGTGTGTGTGTGTGTGTGTCCTGCATCTCGTGACGGGCTACTCCGTCACATCGTTCACAGAAACATTTACACAAGAAATGTGGTGTTTGTTTCGCTCCAGAGTTTGTTTAAAATTTCATTTCAGGAAACATTAAAGTACATCCATCCATCTATCCACCCATCCACCAAACCATTCATCCATCCACCTACCTACCAACCCACCCATCCACCCACCCACCCAGCTACTCATCCATCCATCCGTCCATCCATCCATCCATCCATCCACCAAACCATTCATCCATCCACCCACCTACCAACCCATCCACCCGCCCAGCTACTCATCCATCCATCCGTCCATCTATCCACACATCTACCAAACCATTCATCCAGCCACCTACCTACCAACCCATCCACCCACCCACCCAGCTACTCATCCATCCATCCACCCACCCACCCAGCTACTCATCCATCCATCCATCCACATCCACCAAACCATTCATCCATCCACCTACCTACCAACCCACCCACCCAGCTACTCATCCATCCATCCATCCATCCATCCATCCAGCTACCCTCCAATCCATCCACCCATCAAACCATTCATCCATCCATCTACCTACCTACCAATCCATCCATCCACCAAACCATTCATCCACCCACCCACACACCCAGCTACCCACCAATCCATCCATCCATCCACCTACCTACACACCAATCCATCTATCCATCCATCCATCCATCCACCCAGCTACCCATCCACCAATCCATCCTTCCTTCCAGCTACCCATCCACCTACCCATCCATCCATCCATCCACATACCCACCAATCCGTCCATCCATCCAACCATCCACCAATCCATCCATCCACCTACCAACACACTAATCCATCCATCCATCCATCCAAGTTGAGTTCCTGTGATTTTTATATACTTTATACATGCACAAGTTTAAATCACTTATTTAATCCATGAATTAATGTAATGAAGACGAGCTGTTCATTTAGGACAATAGTAATGGCACCCTCTAAAAGGAGGAAAAGTTACTGTTCGTTAGTTAGTTAGAATGCCACACTTAGGAGGTGCTCTTTCACCGTTTAGACACCGTTTTGTTTTATTTCAGTTCTCTTTGTCTTTTTTGGAGTTTTGGGGGCGTGGCTAAATGTAACTAAGCAGTGCCATGAACGTGTTTGGCAATTTATGGCTGTTAGTTTGGCATTTACCAACATACATTTTCACTAGTCTTTACTAAAAGATTGATAAACGAGGCCCGAGATCCGAACACAGTGTGTCCTGGTTCGTGATTCTTCAGATTTTGTTAAAGTGGCAGAAATCAGGATCCACCGTTATGAAGGAACATATCGAATAATATCGAAAGCATGAGATAACATTTGAATATTGAAATTACGCTCAAAATTAATCTCCATGGAATTTGGCTGAAAATGGATTGTAAAGTTCAGGCTGAATGTGAAGAACATTCCATCTGATCATCAAACAAGTTTATTTTTGTGTGATCGTTTCTGTTTACGTCTTTATTTATCGTGTTCATTGAAGTCCGCGTCTGCAGCTCTGCACTCCAGTATGAAAACCCTTCCTTCGTTTCTGTGGTGGAGAAGGTCTCAGTGCTGCACCGTGTCAACTACGGCGTCTATTGATTTGCATATTAAACACAAACACAGAGCTAATCAAACACAATGAGGTGTGAAAGCAAAGCTGTGGCACCGAGAATAAAAACTAATGCTTTTCAATCACTAAATGGACAGAAACAAATTCAGCAATTGTGTCTCAGCTCCTGTGTGTCACATCAAAAAATAAAACATTTTATATGATTCATTTTATCTGAAATATAGGGAGGGAGGGCGCGTGTGTGTGTGTGTGTGTGTGTGTGTGTGTGCCTATTTGATAATAAGGTGTTCCTGTTTGATTAAGTGATTGTTAGCACCAGATTGAATCTTATAACTGAATATCCTCTGGATCTAAACGTTTCTCCGTAACGGTGTGAAGTCTGAAGCTCTGGAATGACCCGTGTCGCTTACGGAGGTAAATCTCGCGAGGAATTCAGTCATCAATCAGTGTGTTACAGAGTGAAGCACAAACTCGTCTCTGATCCATTCCATTCCATTCCATTCCATTCCATTCCATTCCATTACAGGCATTTAGCACACGCTCTTATCCAGAGCGATGTACAACATACCCAGAGCAGCCTGGGGAGCAATTGGGGGTTAGGTGCTTTGCTCAAGGGCACTTCAGCCATTCCTGCTGGTCCAGGGAATCGAACCGGCGACCTTTTGGTCCCAAAGCTGCTTCTCTGACCATTAGGCCATGGCTTCCCCATGATCCAACTGTCTGAAAGTCTGCAGCATCTCAATCAAATAAAATTTCATCCTGAAACAAAATTCCAGGCTTGGAAGCACACACGGGATTCAATTTTGCCGCAGGCGATATTAGAAAGTAAATCCAAGTAAATACATTTAAAAATGAGACAAAAACACAAACATTACAAATGGAAACAGCTTGCTGCATAATGCGGAATCTTCTGGAACTCCTCCCAGAAAGAGAAAGAACAAATTAGAGAGACAGATGCTGCTGTTTGCTATCCGATAGCATCGAGGGAAATGTGTGCAGATCTCTCCGGAGAACATTCCTCTCTCTCTTTCTCTCGCTCTCCCTCGCTCCCTCATTTGTCTGGGAAATTTTCCAAAAGGAAACATGATGAAGTGTATCTCACTGCCTTAAAACGAAATTGAACAGAATCACAGTGTCAACTCTTATTCAGAGAGGAAGTGAAGAAGACCCTCCTGTGATCAGTAATCGCACTGAGCGACTTGAGCTTTGTGTGTTCACAGATATAATGCGTGTATAAAACTTTATGGAGTCAAAATGGAGTTGGCATAACCATTTCGGGCACTTCAAATACCTCACTTATCCTAAACGGGGCGTGTCGGGAAGCCATCATGAACATCACTGAAGGCTGAGATGGGACTGAGGAGCAGGAGTGAAATATTACTGCATTCACTGCAGTGAGTCACTGCGCTACAGCTTTCGCAGCACAGCTCACTGAGATCGAACGCTGCAGCGACACGCTGACACCACACGCCTTCATCCACTCGTGTTCTATCGAGAACCAAACGCTTTTACACTGCACGATTTCAGCAGCGCTTTAAGATTATAAAGGACTGTGTGATGGCGTGTGCCTCTGTGTCAGATTACACGCTGAAGATCCTCTAATGATAGACCTGCCGTTAAACACCACCACTACGTTCTGCTCACATCATCAATCAGCATGATCCGCAAATCAGCTGGTGCAGAGAACGGCTTCACACACACACACACACACACACACACACACTTCACAACTCGAGGTAATGAGATTTCCATGTTTCCTTTACGTTTCTCCATCGCCGCTGCATATCTGTGCCGTGAGTTTGCCGTCATCCGATTGGTCTGCATATCATCATAATCCCACCTTTTTATTCCCTCTGTCCTTTCTCAACATCCATGTAACTCGGAATCAGAATACTCCGATTCATTTCCACAGACCCTCACACAGCCGACTCCCACCTAATAATGGAATTAATGAACACTGAGACCAATAGGACTGTAGAATTGGGAATGCTGGGATTACAGGAGATAGGAGTGTGAATGCTAAGAATCAAGACACTAAGAACATTGTGATTATTGTTATTATTAGGATCGGTGTGAAAGCTGGGATTATAAGTAACAGTGGGATCAGTGGGAATGCTGGGATTATAGGTGCGAGTGGAAACACCGGGGATGCTGGGATTGCAGAAAATAGGGGCAATGGGAATGCTGAATGCAGAAGATTGAAACATTTGGAATGCTGGGATTACAGGTGTGAGTGGAAACACTTGGGATGCTGGGATTGCAGAAGATCCAAGCTTTGGGAATGCTGGGATTACAGAAGACAGAAGTTGTGTGAATGCTAAGAATAAAGATCCTGAGAATATTGTGCTTATAGTTGAAAGAGCGCTGAAAGAGCGCCGGTTTTGGCTGAAAGAGCGCCGGTTTCTGTGCGCTGAAAGAGGGCCGGTTAACCCGCGGTGTGCGCTGAAAGAGCGCCGGTTTCTGTGCGCGAGCAAGATGGCGGTCGGCAAAGTTGGCAGAAGTTTGAGTTTGGCTCTGACATTTATCGTGTTTATTCTAAACATTAGATCGTTTTTTATAAAGAATCATGTCTTATTTCAAGAACATGACTTCTTAGAACAATCGGAGAGCGTTTTTGTGGGCGATCGCTGTGATCAACTTGGACTTGAGCGAGATAGCTTGTACAATCTCCTATTATCGCCCACCCCCAGAGACGGTTTGTTTACATCAAGACGGCGGAGGCGGGAACTCAGGTCGTCTGCTGCGAAGAGGAACAGTTCATCGGCCCGTGGTTGCAGTATTTCCTTGGCTTGTGGTACGTTTTGCTTGTTGATATGCGGGGACATCCACCCTTGTCCCGGCCCTGGGGCAGGTGTCACCAGTACCAAGAGGACTCCGAAGTTTCCATGCATCTCGTGCTGTAAAGCAGTCCGTAGCAACAGTAAGGCCATCTCATGTGACATTTGCGAAAAATGGATTCACATCAGATGCTGTGGTATGCCCGAGGAAGTGTACTTATCCGCAGTCCAGAATGACAATCCGCCTGATTATGTTTGTGACAGATGTTCGTTGGATCAAATGCCGAACTGTATCTCTGATAGTGAAGATAATACCTGGTCAGTAGGGGAACCTACATCTAGAGACAGCATGGGCGATAACGACTCGTGCTCTGACCCCAGTGACCTAAGTTCTGGGAATGCCGCTGATCCGGTCACAGAGACTGAATCCCTCGACGACGACATGTTCTCTTGCTTTCGGGAGAAAGGGCTACATTTTCTTCACCTGAACGCAAGGAGCATCCTTCCAAAGATGGACGAGATCCGTCGTATCGCGCGGCTGTCAAATGCCGCAGTCATCGGCATCACCGAGTCGTGGTTGGACGAATCCGTAGAGGACGCCGAGGTGGACATCCCGGGGTACTCCCTTCAGCGCAACGACAGGAATAGGTGCGGTGGCGGCGTCGGCGTCTACGTGCGGCAAGACCTCGCATTTAACCCTCGCGCGGATATTCACTCGGCGTCGTTGGAATCCATCTGGATTGAGATTCTGCTTCCCAAGACCAGGCCTATCATCGTAGGAGTTTGCTACAGGCCCCCGAAGCAAACCGACTTTTACGAACTTTTGGATAATGTGTGTAATGTTGAAAATAGTTTGATTGAACAAGAGACAGTTGTACTTGGTGACTTGAATACAAATGTTCTTAATTCTTCTGCAAATAATGTGTTGTATGGTGCTTTGTGTAGATTTATGCAATCATGTGGTGTAAAACAACTAATCAATGTTCCTACACGGGTAACATGTACATGTGAATCCATCCTGGATCTTATTATGGTGTCTGATGAGTCAAAGATAACCCAGTCGGGGGTGCTCAGTGTTGGTCTTAGTGACCACTTCATCACGTACTGTACTCGTAAAGTTAAACGATCATTGATTAACAAACACAACACCGTGAAGCTGCGATCCATGAAGCACTATGACGAGGAGAGATGGCGACAAGATCTGAGTGACGCTGACTGGTCCAAGGTGTACAGATGTTCAGATGTATCCGAGGCGTGGTCCGAGTTTAAGTCCGTATTGTTGTCAGCCCTGGATGCCGTGGCGCCGCTGAAGGAGGTCCGGATAAAGCAGCGTACAGATCCGTGGATGACGAACGACATCCTGGAGCTGATCCGTAGCCGAGATGATTTCCGGAAGAAAAGCCGTCAGTCGAGAAGCCAGGCCGATTATGATATGTACCTCTACTATCGTA
>JAODTV010037502.1:0-12812 GCA_025399955.1 Galeichthys feliceps
AAAAAATGAATTTAATCCATTTTGGAATAAGGCTGTAACATAACAAAATGTGGAAAAAGTGAAGCGCTCTGAATACTTTCCGGATGCACTGTATATGGGCAGACAAGCAGGTGGAAGGGGGATGGAGGGTGAGGCAAAGGGACGGACTGTGTTGGACTGAAGTATGGAGTGCTGATGTATACTCACTCACGAAACTGCATTTCTCTCGTGTGTGTGTGTGTGTGTGTGTGTGTGTGTTTCAGGGGATTACGGCAGTGCTATTGAGACACTGGTGACTGCAATTTCATTAATAAAGCAGTCAAAAGTTTCAGCTGATGATCGCTGTAAAGTGTTAATCAGCTCGCTGCAGGACTGCCTGCACGGCATTGAGTCCAAATCGTACGGCTCTGCCTCCAGGTACAGAGCTCATCTGCGTTTATATCTCGCCTCTTGAATGTGAGATTTCTGCACTCCACTCGTCCTGTCCTCTGACTGACCGTTCTGTCTCTCTCAGCAGACGAGAGCGATCACGGGATCGGGACCACAGTCGCTCCCGTGAGAAAAGTCGCCGTCACAAGTCACGCAGCCGCGATCGTCATGAAGATTACTATCGAGAGCGGAGCCGTGAGCGAGACCGCCATCGCGAGAGGGACCGTGACCGTGAGAGAGACCGTGACCGAGAGAGGGAATACCGCCATCGCTAGGAAGAAGAGGTGCGTGTTTTACTTGTTCACGTGTGTTTATCAGTTTTATTACATATTTCTTAATTAAACTTTTCAAAACCAGCTCCACTACACCACGACAGGACACACCAGGTAAGTCAGTCAGGTAAGGCCACACGCACACGCGTGCACTCTCAAACACACACACACACACACGTTCTGTTTTTTTATTTTTACCATACTGAAAACTTTATTTTTGTTTTAATTTCTAACTCATTCCATGCTGAAAATTGATTGGTGGTTCTAATTTTGTACTGATGATTTCTGAAAGGGTATTTAAACTTGTGCAGGGCAGTCACTAGTTTTTGTGTGTAGCGCTTTGAAAGCAGTGTTATTTTTATGCCTTTGTGTTTGTAGACATTACTGTAATTAAATTATGATAAAATATTTGCATTCACATGCAAAATGTACGAAATCAATAGTTGTTCATATGTTGGCTTTTATATGCAAATTGGCTGTAATTTTGTCTGTGGGGAAAACCCGACTCGGTTCTGAAGTATATTTTGTGAGTGAGGAATTAATGAATGAATGAAGATGTGTTGAATTTCGGGATTCTGAAGTGCAGAATGTTAATTATATGCCTTAAAAATGGTGTATTTGTGGAGATTGTACTAAAGTACAGAGCAGTATTTAATTCAGTAATCACTGGTTTTGTTGGATGAATCTGTCTGTAGAAATGAGATTATTGTCTTTGTGCAAAAATACCAAATATTCCATTGTTGTTGGTGTAACCTGTGAAGACAGTAATAGTAATTATATTTTGAAGCAGTTATTCCTGAGTGTAAGGTGATTATTTTAGCAAATTGAAGCTTTAAATAGTGCTACAGCATTTTTTAACACTGACTTAAAAGAACTCTAATTTTCAGTGATAATTTTTATAGATTAAATGTAACACTTGTTTACAGGCCTGGTTCTCTGAAACGTACGTTTGAGTTAGTAGTTTTTGTACATGTACAAAATCCCTTCATTGCTGTTTTGTATTTTCTTCAGCAAACTGGCACAAAAAATATCAGTAAAGCTTAAATATCTTGATAGGTTGGAGTAATTTTAATAAATTAGTCAGTATTAAAGTACTGGCTTTAGTTTCACCTATTGAAACTTGCTATGCGATGAGTTTAGTGATAAACAGTCAGAAAACTGGGATGGGTTGATCCAATATGTTTACCTTTTGGCTGTAACATTCGAAGAAAATAAAAATGCTGATGTTTACTGTTTGAAGAGTTTCTTACGAGACTTAAATTATTCACAATTGTAGCCGAATTGAGAATTTGGTATACTGTGACTCCGTGTTAATGTTGTGGTGATGAGAATTATGTGCATTAAATTCCCTGTATTTAAGAACTATAAGGGGCTTGACTGATTTTAATATTTAATATTGGAATAAATTGGCTATGATTTGTCAAATCATGTATGTATTGATAATCAGCATTTTCTGTTTTACCCAATCTGGTTTGTTTTAAATTGCAGTACTAAAACTTAATGTTCAGGTACTATGTACAGATATTAAATATCACAATAATCAATGATGGATGAAGTTTCTGTTTACTATTTGTATCGACAAATTGTAAATGAATTTGTAGTATTAAACATTTAAATGCTTAATTTCCCTTTACTATCAGATCTTCCAATGAATTTAATTGATACTATGGCTGGTGTAATGATCATCACATGTTGACTTGTTCAATTGGTAAAACAAATTGGCTTTATTCTGTCAACTATTTTCAATTGTTCTGTCTTGGTTAAAAAAAAAAAAGGTTGATGTTTTTAAACTTGCTTTTACTAAATTTCTCGAAGTTATGGAAGTATGCAAGTTATTTTGATGTCATGGCCATCACAAAAATGTAAAATTGTAGTATAAAATGTCCTTGTTGACCCATTAGATGAAAGTTATTGAGGCAATATTTGGTGTAATGCTAATTAAATTCCATTTTGTTAGTACATGTTTTTGGCTGTTTTGGTCCTAAATTGTTCATAAAATTTAAAAACCCTGTATCATTGGTCAAGTGGTGTTTTGGCTATTTGAAGTAATCGTTGTAGTCCTCAACTGTTCTGAAATTTTTGGAATTCTGCCTTTTTGGTCTTTTTGTTCGCATTATGAAGTGACAATATTCCTATTTTAAAATGGTTTTCTTTTCTGTTTGACAAGCAGCGAACTTTGATTTCATACCTTCCAGACATGCTGTAAAATGGCTGGCTTACAGTATGTTAAAAAGTCCCAGTAAACATGGCAGATTTCATCGGGTTGATTTAGCAGCTGTGATGTTCACTAGTCTGTGTTGTGTATATGTAGTTTAGAGGAGGAAAATGGGGGGGTTCCGAGAATCCAAACAATTTGTATTGATATTTCAGGACATTGGCAATGATAACTAAGCAAATATAGACTTGTAGATTGGACTAATGGTAAGTGAACAGTCACGTGTTGCTTTGTCACTTGCTAATGTGAACATAAGAGTAAGTGATCTTGAACTGAATAGCAAACTCGAGTATGATGAGAGATTCTAGTGAAATCTAAAGTTGAGCGTACAGGGTTATTAGTGTTGTGTATTTGGAAGATGTAATGTGTTTTGCTGTAGTAGTTTTTTGCTGTGGTGATTTTAACTTTGCATTGATGTGTGATTCAGAAAGTGTTCAGTCGAACAGGCAAATTGAAAAAGAATATAATGTGCAAGTCAATATAATTTCCATTGACTTCAGGATGAATTGAAAATGTCCAATCCATTTACACCCATTGCTCTTAGTTTTAAGAGGAGTAAGTTGGACATTTTCAGATATTGGAAGTGTTTATAAATGTTAAATATAGCACCACTACTTCTCCATATATACACTTGACTAGACATTTTGCGCTTTTACTCTAAAGTGGGCTTTGGTTCACTTGACTAAACATAACTGTTCACTCGAATATGAATGGAGTAGAATTTATCCTTTGATGGAGTAGCCTTTTGTGATTTCTGTGTACACTTTCATTCAACACATGTAGTTTTGCCTTGTTTTTACATTTATGGCGAATGAAATTCTCATTATATCTCTAAAATGGATAAGGTGTGAAATGCCAATTAGAGTTAAGTCATTGTATCAGTATCGGAAATAGTTTTAGAGAAAATGGGCAGATGTATCAAGTCAAGTTTAAGGTTAGACATCAGCCAATTTATCTGCTGTACTGATGCATCATAAGTTGAAATGCCTGTAATACCAAACTATCATTTCTATTAACTAGATGTTTTATGATGGATACTAAAGGGCCTAATAAGTAACTGTTAACAAATTGATTTAAATAGTCTCAAATTTTTTTCAAAATTGTCATAGCGTTCCAACTACAAACTTCATGAAATACATAATGTATTTTCCCAGTGTTGTAAAGCTTGATGAACCTGCCCTGTGGGTTGAATATATTCTGTAAGTCGATGAGTCCATGAAAGAGCCAGTCAATTGGTTATACTTTTTTTTTTTTTCTTTCCCTTTTCCCCCTCCTTCCTTATATATATATATTAATTAATTAATATTAAAATATTCCAATAGATGTAATGGCTATGTAGAACTCATGAGGTACCATTAGTGCGTGTCACATATTTACCTACATTTAGCACAAAACATTCTTTGTGAGTGTGTCACAATTCAGATTGTCATTGCATTGTCAATATACAGGAAGCTGAAAATGTTTTTATTCTGGGGGTCTGAGCAAATTCCTGCTTTCAAGTTAATCATTCAAAGCCAACATTACTGAAAAACACAGACACAAGTGTAAATATCAGCGAGTTTTTAAGGAAATGTTAATGAATTTTGATGCTAAAAGTTCTCTTGCACATTTATATTATTGTAAAATGGTGAAGTTGCAGTTAAATTGCTTAAAAAGTAAGATATTTAGCTTGGGAAGGGTAAGGGGACTAATTTGCAAGCTTGATGGTTCATTTAAAGTAATTCAACTGCAACCTGATGATTTGAAGTAAAAATTCAAGTATATGGCTTTGAAGAGCAGGGATCATAACACATTTAAAGGGTTTTTTTTTTCTTTTCTTTTTTTTCCTTATAAATTGCTTCGCTTTAGAAGTTGCTACCAGGTTTGTGCCCTTTGTGTACACTCAACAAAGCATGTGCCGATAATCTGTTATTCAGTAGATACCAGTGTATGTATCTAATTGTATTTTGAGATTTTTAAAAAAGACTCTTTAAGCGAAGGATAATTATCAAATGGACATTTTATTTATATGCAGATTGTCTATCGGCCCATGCCTTGAGTTCTGTGTCCTTTCTGTTCTCATGTTTTGCAGCATGTGTAGGTTTAGTTGTATTAACGTCAACCATTATAAGACGGAATATTTATGCTTTGTAGAAAATTTTTATATAGTTTTCACTGGTGGAAGGGAGCTGGCCTATTAATTTTTTTAGGGTTTGTTTTTATTTTCAGCATTTTTCTTCCTGTTACAGGGTTGGACAAATTCTCTATCTGTACAGTGGATATTAAACGTCTGAACACCCCTGTTAAAACATGTCAGATATTTTTCCACCTTAAATGTGAAGGAACATTCGAGTGAATGTTTTGGGGGGGGGGGGGTGGAATGTACAATAAAATTTTTGCATAAGTACGCGCACCCTTGAACGAATACTTTCGCACCTTTTGTATACTTTCGCACCTTTTGCATAAGTATGCGCACCTTGTTTTTGGGTCAGGAGCAAAACATTTTTCATGATCTTCATCTGTCTAACAGAGGCCTGCAGCTTCTGTGCTGAAATAAATTGGTCTTTGGAACTAAATATGATTCCCAGTCATTGCTGAAGTGAAGCAGAACCATTGTGTTATCCTGCCATCACCATGCTTCACCATGGCTATTGTCCTTTCTTCGGTTTTGAAGGACGTCCTCTTCTTGATGTCACTGTGGTACTCCATTTTCTCCACTTGTTGACGGCCTTCAGTCTTCTATGGTACATGTCCTGTTTTGAAAGTGATTTTTATACCTTCCTTCTGAGCGATTCCTTTCCACACTGAGAATCCTGGACATGCTTTGTAAGCTCTTTGAGGACCACGGCTTCAGCAGTCAGATGAAACCAAGATGTCAAACAGCTGGCGGTTAATTTGAATGTGATTGTGCTCAGAATGAACCAGTCACATGACCCATTATAAAACACTTTGTACACTTGTGCAACCACGTTACTGTAAGGTTTTTTGTGGGTTTTCCTTTGGAACCCCCCCCCCCCCCCCACACACACACAAAAAAAAAGCATGTAATTTTAACAGGGGTGTGTAAACTTATGTTCATAAACCATTGATTAAAGGCTGTATGAATCATTAATAGGTTAAAAGAATGCCTTCACAATTTGTAATTAATAAAAATTGAGCTGTCAGTTGAGCCATTAACGACCCAGAATGACTTAACTTTAGGAATTAATCCCTGATGTTTATTTGTCCAGCCCTGATTTTTGTCTTGTTCTGCTGTCCAAATTTTACCATCTCCAATATTTAACTGTTATGTTCACTTCATTGACAGCATTACAAATTATTTATGAAAGTTTAAGGTTCTAATCATGACATTTTTGAAAAAGTTTCTTGATAAATTTTAATCAGTTCATTATCGTAAGGATATAAAAGTAGCCTAATAGCCGGTGAACTATAATATTTGTCCATGAAAAATTTTCTAATTTTGACACAAATGGTCATGTTTTTCAATTTTATGGATATATTTTATCCATAAAAATATATGGATATATTTTGTTGACTGATGAATTGAGGTTTTGCATGTGTTTTGAGGATGTGATGGACCCCTTAAACAATGTTTTATCAACTAATCACAGGTTTAATTCACAAGTATTTTGTTGGTAAAATAATAATTTTAATTGGCTTTAGTTGACCTGTGTAATTAATTATAAATGGCCACTTCCAATTAATGCTTAGGGTTCGAACAATATTTAACATTTTTATGCGTAAAATATTGTGGAAATAAGGTGAAACGTAATATCTTATGGACGTGTTACATAGTAACACTAGCGGTGTTAATTTCGGTGATGTTTTAATTGATGTTACCAATTATATTACTCAATAATAACTATTACCACTCCTTATATTTGAAAGCCATAGTTTTGCCCAAAGTCTTTTTGGTTTATTTGTGATGTGTGTAATGTATGTGTGTGTGTGTGATGAAGATTTTAAATAGTGACGATAAAAGCTGTCTCAAGTGTTTAAATTTGGATGTGTTGTAGGTAAATTAGTGAATGATGGTTCCCTAAACTTGTGTTAGTTTGAAATGAGGGGAACTCGCATGCCTGTGTGTGAGTATAGTGTGTGTATGTGTGTGTGGGTTTGAAACCCCAAACCAAACTGCCACCTCCGTTTCTGACACCTTTCAGCTGAATGGAAGAAAATGAGGAGGAGAGAGAAGAAGCGACCCGAGCACTTCACACTCGTCCATCAGTGCTCTTCATTCCTCCGTCACCAAGACGACTGGACTCGGCCACACAGCGCTCCAGTACAGATCTGTATAAGACGTATATATACTTACTCACTCTTAATTCCCAGCAGCTTATTTTTTTATTTTCTATATTTTATTTGAACTGTGTAAATTGGAAGAAGAAAAGTAAGTTCAGCTTTTTCGTCATTAGAGTACATTTTGCCTGCTCGGTCCTTCACCAAAAACGTAACTGTTTTGATGACTGTAAATTGCTAGACATTGTTTTTATCGGGAGCGTTTGTTTTCATCGCCCTCTTCCCCTTGTTTTTCCTGCCGTTTGTCTGCATCTTCGTCTGTGAATGTCTCTGCCTCGATTTATTAAATAGATTGTGTTGTAATAAAGTGTTTCTGGGGTTGCGACTTGTTTATACTCTGTATTTCTTGATGCATTTTTCCATGTTGTGCATTTTTACTCATTGCACTAAAAAGCAACATTTGAAAAGATGATCTCTGTTTAGACATGTGCTGATGAATCATAGGTGCTTTCATTAATATTACTTTACTGTTTTTACTTTATAATTGCTATGAGTGCTCTCCAAATTTGCACCAGGCATCTTTAAGCTTCATGGTGAGCTTACGCCTACGCAGTTGACATGTTGATGCAGCGTGAGTGTCGGCTGATGATCTTGAATGTATCTACATTCCAAATTTAATAATTGTGGAACACTGTCAGCACATGCCTAAATTTGATCTGAACCGTTGAATGCGGAAAAAAAAAAAAAACATTCTTTGAGACTTGCATTTCTTACCTCATAGCTAGGTGAATAGTGTCTGATTTTTGTAAAATTGTATATTTTTGTACTTTTCCATGTGCTTAATTTTTTGATGATGCCTTTTTGAAATCACTAGCTAGCATCCAAATGTTAAATTTGTAGCTTTTGCTAGCAAATTTGCATTTAAATGGAACACTGAAGCAAGTGTTCACAGTTTACCTTGATTTTTATTTCTTTTATTGTGTTAGAATGTGACTCTTGTTACAGCAGCAACACGAGCGTAAACTATACTTTTATTTAGCAGTTGTAGCTTCACGGTGAGGTGTACGGTTAATGGTTTTACATGTCCGACTGTTAATCCTGCACGTAAGATTCTCCAGATTTTTAGAAGTTTTAGATGTGCATTTTGTAGAGGGTGGTGTTTGCAATATGCAAAAAGCTTGAATAAGGGGTTGAACATCAATGTTTTTACAAACGTTCATACACTGTGTTTGAATTGTAGCTGTAAGAAGATTTGTAAGCTAGTGCAGCGTTAGATGTGCATTTCATGGATAATAACTTGTACAGAGTTGATGTTACTCAGGTTGCTTGATTTGGTAAACTTATGACTGTGAATGTGAATAGATTTTTAATGCAAGCATCAGGTTTTTAGTAAGAAAACTTTAAAGAAAATTTAAGTGACAAGGTCAAATTGTTAACTGAATTAATGTGTCCCACCAGGTTTTTATTTTTTTTTTTATTTATATGCATGGAAACAAATTGAGTGTGATTGGATGCAAGTTGTCACTGATTGAAAGCTTTAGGTGTGCAAGTTGATAGGGATTTTAATATTAACTGAATCACAGTACATTTTATTTTTGTTCTTGGGTAGTAGGGCAGTGAGGAATCATGATCATTTTGTATAATCATTTGGTACAGGTTTTAATGCAGTGAGGAGTAATGGGAATGTGTAAAAACTGAACTATTAGCTCATTTTCATCAACATGTAGAAAGTACAGGCTGTGGATGGAATTATTTTTTTTTTCCCTGTTTAATAGAAATAGTTTTAAACTTGGTGTAGAATTGTTTCACACGTGTAACATTAAAGGTCAAGAAACAAGGAAAAAGTTGCAGAAGTATCCTGAATGAAAACCTTTTTCCCTGAAAAATCTGGTTTATTGTAATTTGGTTTTTAGTTTCTAATCCAGACTTTTCTTTGTTGTTAATCATGACACCTAAAGCATATGAACTGAAAAGAAGAGGGGGGTAGATAGTTTAGTCTAAACAGTTGAAATATCAGTGGGGTTAATTGTGTGAAAATGTTTTCAATGTTAAATGGATAATTCACCTAAAATTACACACACATGCTCTGGAAAAAATTAAGAGACCACTTCAGTTTTTTCTGAAATCAGCATCTCTATGTATGGCAGCCATTTCATTCCAGTGTCTGTGCTGGAATTCCAACACAAGCACACCTCATTTTACTTAATGAGTTACGGATTAGATCATCACCTGAACCAAATCTTATTTAATGAGGAAAAGTATAAAAACCACTGCTGTGGTCCTCACTATCCACTTACAGTAGGACCAGGTTGGATGGCAGAAACCGTGCTAGTAGGACCTTCCATTTAATTGGAATACAAAAATATCTATTCATCATGCCAAAAGAGTTAAAGCGAAAAGTTTTGAGTGAGAAAAAGAAGGGTTCAGTTCTGGCTTTACTGGCAGAGGGATACAGTGAGTGTCCGGTTGCTTCCATCGTCAAAATTTCAAAGACGGCAGTTCATAAGAACAAGGGCGAAAACGACTCTCCACTGACCGGGATGATCATCAACTCCTTCGAATGTCACTCAACAACCGTAGGATGCCATCAAGTGACCTACAAAAAGAATGGCAAATGGCAGCTGAGGTGAAGTGCATAGCAAGGACGGTTCGAAAGAGGCTCCTCTGGGTGGGGCTGAAGTCATGCAAAGCCAGAAAAAAGCCCTTCATTAATGAGAAGCAAAGCAGAGCCAGGCTGAGGTTTGCTAAAGACCATAAGGATTGGACCATAGAGGACTGGAGTAAGGTCAGCTTCTCTGATTAGTCCAATTTTCAGCTTTTCCCATCACCTGGCTGTCTGATGGTTAGACAGAGACCTGGAGAGGCCTACAAGCCACAGTGTCTCGCACCCATTGTGAAATTTGGTGGCGGATCGGTGGTCTGGGGGTGCTTCAGCAAGGCTGGAATGGGGCAGATTTTTGTTTGTGATGGACACACGAATCAAGCCATGTACAAGGTTATCCTGGAAGAAAACTTGCTACCTTCTGCTCTGACAATGTTCCCTAGCTCTGAGGATTGGGTTTTCCAGCAGGACAATGCTCCATACCACACAGCCAGGTCAGTCAGGGTGTGGATGGAGGACCACAAGATCAACACCCTGTCATGGCCAGCCCAATCTCCAGACCTGAACTCCACTGAAAACCTCTGGAAAGTGATCGAGATGAAGATGGACAGTCACAGGCCATCAAACAAGGCTGAGCTGGTTGAGTTTTTGTACCAGGAGGGGCATAAAGTCACCCAAGAGCAATGTGAAAGACTGGTGGAGAGCATGCCAAGATGCATGAAAGCTCTGATTAAATGTCTGGGTTATTCCACCAAATATTGATTTCTGAACTCCTCCTCAGTTCAACCATTAGTATTGTGTTTAAAATTGAATATGATCTTGATTTCAAGGTTTGAGAACATTTCAGCTTTTTTTGTTATTTTGACCAGTTGTCATTTTCTGCAATTAAATGCTCAAAATGACAATTTTTATGGCGAATTTGGAGGAAATGTGAGTAGTTTCTGGAATAAAACATTCGTTTCTCAAACACACACCTATAAATAGTAAAACCAGAAAAATGGTAATTTTGCAGTGGTCTCTTGATTTTTATATTAGATATAGTGGAGACATGTGGCATGGATCATCATTTGCTGTATTGTTTTCCGAAATAATGCATTTTTTATTCAAACTAAAAAAAAAAAAAAAACTGAGTCAGAAAAGATGGGTTTTGGGTGAATTTTCCTTTGTATTCAGGTGTTTCCCTTGAAGTGAGATGAAATTCCCTTATTACATCTAATGAATTAGGAGTTAAATGTTTATCATGTGACTCAGTAATTCCAGTAATTCTCTCTGGGACAAACAGGTAAGTGAGTTTTACAGGTGTTTGTTTATTTTTTAAATGTGTGTGTGTGTACTTTGCCAACCTACACGCAGAATAAATAAACTAAGGTATAATTATGTGATTACTGAGTTGTTGGGTGTTTTTTTTTTTTTTAAAGTTCATATAGATGTCAGATGTTTAATGAAATTGTTAATGTAGATTATATATAGATGAGGTATCTGTATATTATAATAATAATAATAATTTAACCAACCCCCCCCCCCCAAAAAAAAGGCAGGAGGTGCATGGCTACATGTTTTATAGACCCTGCCTATGAGGAAATATAAAAGTTTCAGTCAATGATGTAATTTCTTCTACTTAGAAGCCACTGAAATTTAAAGGGAATCATTTAACTTCCAACGCCCCATGAATAATTTATACTTAATGGACTTTAAAAGTTACTGCAGTAATAGTCGTGATGATAAATTGTTGATAAAGGGCAGCAATGTTAACTTGCAGCATATAAATTAAGTTGTTGGGATTGTGTAACAGGCCTTGTTAAATTGATCTTTGTATTTTAGTGTTATTGCCTTTACATCCCTGTTTGGGTTTTCAGAGACTGTAGTGTCCTATCCAGGTCTCGATAAAGCCAAACAAAACCCAAAAACAAACTCCTTTATACTGACCGATAATCTCCATACAAGACATGTTCGAGTCTTCACTTGGTCATATTTATACCTGTATACTGTACAGATTTTATTTTAAAAGAAAAACCATGTCCCCGAGCGCTGCCATCTTACTCTCTCTGAAGTTCAAATAGCACACTCGGAGTACAAATCGTGACGTCACTTACACACTACATGACTGAGGCTCGTGGAGCTCATGGATGCATCACTTCTAAATGGTCGTAAACAGCCCTATAGATACCAATGTCAAGCGTTTGGGTGTAAAAATAAGCCTGATCACTGATCATTTTATATGACATGCTTTTGTTTGTTTTTATTCGCTGAGAAAAGTGATCTTTTTAGATGGCAAGAATCTTGCTGCTATGACAACGGGATTGTTTACTAGTATCTGTGTCAGTACTGCGCATGTTTTATCTAGCCAAGTGAGATTTAAAGTTCATAAAAGTGAAGTCTGTTGACTCGCAGAGTTTGTTGCCAGTAAAAAAAAAAAAATCACATGGTTGCAGAAAATTTTGATGAGAGTTTTAGAATTGGAAGCTTTTATTTGTCACAGATACATTACAGCACAGTGATGTTCTTTCTCGGTATTTAACCCTGCTGAAGCAGTGAAAACATGTGCGTGCGCACAGGGAGAGAGGGAGCACGTAGTGGTGCCTGGTGATTATTTATTTGTTTATTTTTATTTAAAAAAAATTTAGTATAAAGAATTCAAAGCCTTTATTTGATGGTTCTGTGTAAGAAAGGTAAACAGTGTTCGAGGATACCGTTAACGTCCCGAACAGATATTCAGTTTCAGTGCAACTGGTTGCGGTCAGGTCAGACTATTTTTGCAACTTTGCAACTTGTAAAATGGATAAATTGTAAGAAAGTTTTATTTTTTAACTTTAACGTGTGGTGGACACATCAGGGTACTTTGCCATGATCGGCACACAGCGTTTATTTTTGGGTTTTGTTTGACTTTTAAAACCTGGGGGTGTCTTGGGAGTAGAAAGACATGTTTATATCCTGCCACCTGAGGGCAGCATTGTTAGGTTTAATGTTGTGCTTTACAGTGTCTTTGAAAAGTATTCATCCCCCTTGGTGTTTGTCCTGTTTTGTCGCATTACAAGATGGAATTAAAATGGATTTTGGGGGGGTTAGCACCATTTGATTTACACAACATGCCTACCAC
>JAODTV010040564.1:0-12737 GCA_025399955.1 Galeichthys feliceps
CTTGATATGTATACAAAGTTTCATGAAGATATCTTCAGTAGTTTTAAAGATATGGGCCGGAAACGAAAACGTGACCGGACGGACGGAACCCGTTTCTATATCCCCTGCCAAACTTCATTTGGGCGGGGGATAATAATGAGCCCACACCCTTGTTAATTATCTCAGCACGCCATAAATTGCTATTCTGAGGTTTTATGCGAATTGAAACCCTTTAACGAGCTCTCCAGGTCCCCATGGCTCCTTTAGCAGTTACGCTCAATTACCTGCTACTGGACCTCTGTAACTCAAATAGCTCAAGGCTAATGACTGATGCTAGTTAGTTAGTTAGTGCTTCCTGCTGTTTGGAAGCTGTGGAATAATGAGTGACCGTGAGAGATTTGGTGCAAGTCTAAAGGGTCTATGGGACTGTTTTTCATTCTGTCAATTATCCTCACCCAGTAATTGCAGTACAAGTGTCTCACTGTATTTGGGTTTGTCTTAATAACATGTTAGACTCTTCAGTCTTGAGTGTGTGTGGTTATATAGGATTGAACACACAATCATTTGTCTATAATTTCATGTCAGGAGCCAAATGACACACCCCGGCAAAAAAAAAAAAATTATATACAGTATATCCCGTCTTCTTGTCATCACACCCTCCAGTACAGAAAAACCCTGTTCCCCTTCTCCATTTCCTCTTCCTGCTGGTTGCCACTGGGGGTTGTCCATGCACGTAGCCAGTCCTGTTTCATTCACGCTGAGCCAAAACACAGCTCTGCTTAGCTGCATGCACAGATGTGAACATTGTGTACCCATGTGAGCTGCGAGTGGTGGCTCAACACTGACAGAACTTGGGTTGGATCCGGAGAGCGTGACTTTGATGATCATTATCCATTACTGAACAAGTCATCTGAAGTGTTTCATTTCTGTTATACCACAGCAATTTGCAGCACAAACTTTTTTTTTTTGGTTTATTCCAGAACGACACATTTAATGTTGTGGAATGTCCACAAAACAAGTTGTAACAGCTATAAAAGTTCCCTCACACTTCAAGTTATGTTTTTGAGGAACTGCAAAAACCATCCTGAAGATATTCATGTGGCGGAAAACTTACTAACGAACATGAGGTTTCTTCCTCATGTTGTCTGAGGGAGTTTTTCCTTGCCACCGTCGCCACAGGCTTGCTCATCGGGGATAAATTAGGGATAAAATTAGCTCATGTTTAAAGTCTTTCATTTTCTGTAAAGCTGCTTTGCGACAATGTCTGTTGTTAAAAGCGCTATACAAATAAACTTGAATTGACTTGACTTGAAACGTTTTAGTTTACATATGAGTCTAGGATATGTTATGTATTGATTTTGGTTATTATTGCTCCATGCCAATAAGTGGTACTGTTACTTCTCTGTTACTTCTACGCTTGTAAAAAAATAAAAACTTCAGACAATATAGATGCACTGTTCATGCACCAGTCTTCACGTGTGTCGGCTGCGTTATTGAATGTGAAACTCATGTTATCCAAGACATAACATATTTGGCGACAAGGTGCGGACTTTCGCATCGGACCTGAATATGTAGTGAGTGAGACACTTCATCTGCTCGTAGTGTAGTGGGCTAACTCACAAAAAAAAAGGATTAGTTGACATGGCAGCTACCATTGGCCACATTGAAGCCTTCGATGAAAGCGTTGAGCAGTGGACCACATATTTCGAAATATTTCAGCACGTAATTGGAGCTAATGACATCGTCTCAGACAGGAAACTGCCTGTGTTGTTAAGTGTTATGGGCTGCAAGGTTTATGGACTGCTGCATAGCCTACTGGCTCTGGACAAGCCGGGCAATAAAAGTTATGATGACATCACGGCAGTGCTGCAACAGCACTTCTCCCCCAAGCCCCTAGTCATAGCAGAATGGATTCATTTCCACCAACAACACCAAGAGGAGGGTGAGACAGTGGTGCAATATGTGGCTGTGTTTAAGAAACTTTCTGAACATTGTGAGTCTGGCAGACATCTAGAGGAGTCCCTCCATGACAGACTTGTGTATGGATTAAAGAGTGAGGCCATGCAGAAATGCTTGTTAATGGAGTCCATGCTCACATTCAAAAAAGTGGTGGAAATAGCGACGTCAATGGAGACAGGTAAATGCTCTGTCAGTATTGCCAAACCAATCTGTAGCCAAATGCAAATGATGTGGAAAAGCAAATCATAGTGGAGATGATTGTTGGCACAGAGAGAAAAATTGCAACTCATGTGGGAAGGAGGGGCACATAGGTCATGTCTGTCATACCAAAAAGACTGAGAATAGAGAAAGCAAAGTTACACAAAAAGCAGAAATAGGCAGGACTAAGCCACAAAAACAGAACAAATGTGTACACCTTGTGGATGCCATTACAATGTCCAGTGATGACACAGACTCTGACCTAGCACTGCATAGTGTGTCCCAAATGGGAGAAAACTCAAGCATTACTATTATGCCTAGGATTGAGGGGATTCCATTAAAAATGGAACTGGATATCAGTGCAGCTGTTTCCCTCATCTCAGCTGAGAGGTATGAGGTGTTGCTGCACCATGTACCACTGCATCCAACCGATGTGATTTTGAGAACATACACAGGTGAGGCATTGCAACCACTAGGGGCCATTCATGTGCAAGTCAAAATGAATAATCAGAGCGCTTTTCTTCTACTATATGTTGTAAAGGGGGATTATCCAGCATTATTTGGCAGAGACTGGTTACGCCAAATTAAGCTAAACTGGAAAGAGATAAAGTCAGTTCAGCTCAGCACATTGGAAGCAGCGTTACAGAAGCTTGCTGCAGTTTTCTCCAAGGAACTGGGTGAGATGAAGGGCATCCAGGCAAGGGTGCTACTGAAACCGGAGCATAAGACAAAATTCTGTCAGCCTAGAATTGTCCCATACACACTATGTCCAAAGGTAGAGGCTGAATTGAATTGCCTCACAGAAAATGGAGTTTTATCTCCAGTTCAATACAGTGACTGGGCAACATCCATTGTCCCTGTGGTGAAAAAGAATGGTTCAGTACACATCTGCGGTGACTTTAAAAGTGACTGGGCAACATCCATTGTCCCTGTGGTGAAAAAGAATGGTTCAGTACACATCTGCGGTGACTTTAAAAGTAGCCATAAATCCTGTTCTTCACATTGAGCACTATCCTATACCACGCATTGAAGACCTCTTTGCATCACTAGTGAGGGGGCAATGATTTAGCAAGTTGGATTTGTTCAATGCGTATCTCCAAATGCGGGTTGATGACCAGTCACGACAGCTCCTCACCATCACTATGCAGAAAGGGTTATTCTGCTACAACCATTTTGGGATTGCCTCAGCCCCAGCCATATTCCAATGGGCTATGGACCAAATATTGCAAGGACTACCAAATGTGCACTGTTATCTGGCTGACATTCTAGTGACTGGATGTACTGATACCAAGCATTTAGAAAACCTTGATGCAGTCCTTGGTCGTCTGAAGGAGTTCGGGTTGCATGTTGAGAAAGGTAAATGTGACTTTTTCAAAGACTCATTAGAGTATCTTGGCCACATTATTGATTCTGAAGGCTTACATAAGTCACCTAAGAAAGTGCAAGTCATAGTGGAGGCACCAGCACCTTCCAATGTCAGTCAGTTGAGGTCATTCCTCGGCCTAATTAACTATTATGCACGTTTCATACCCAATCTGGCCACCATTCTAAGCCCATTGAATGCCTTACTGTGCAAGGGAATATGGTGGCAGTGGTCAGATGACTGTGATTCAGCTTTTAGGGAGGCAAAGGCACAGCTTGTGTCAAACAAGGTCTTGACACATTATGATCCACAGAACAGCATCCAATTGGCATGTTATGCATCACCATATGGGATTGGAGCGGTCATCTCCCATGTACTCCTATGGGACGAAAAAAAACCAATAGCCTTTGCCTCGCGAACGCTTAGCAGAGCCGAACAGAACTATGCACAAATAGAGCGGGAGGCTTTAGCGATCATATTTGGAGTGAGAAAATTCCATCAATACCTCTATGGAAGGAAATTCACTCTACTGACCAATCATCGCCCACTTACCTCCTTCTTCGGTGCAGAGAAAGGGGTTCCAACCATGGCCGCAGCACGTATGCAAAGGTGGGCTTTAGTTCTTGCTGCACATAATTACACCATAGAATACAAGAAGGGAACTCACAATGCCAATGCTGACGGACTGTCGCGATTGCCACTTGCAGTGGAACATGACGACAAGGTTGACACGGTGGATGTGTTCTATCTAAAACAAATAGAAACACTACCAGTGACTTCTACAGAAATCTATTGTGAGACACGGACTGACCCCATCTTGTCAGCAGTTCTGACATTGGTGACAGAAGGGAATCAGGCAGTGGATCCTGTTGATAAACTTGAACTCTCCCCTTTCTTGTCTAGATGCTCTGAATTGTCTGTGCAGCAGGGATGCCTACTGTGGGGCATGAGAGTTATTGTCCCACCAAAGCTACGCCCACGAGTCCTGGAAGAGCTACACACTGGCCATCCGGGTGTTGTAAGAATGAAGGCTATAGCACGCAGCTATGTTTGGTGGCCTGGTCTTGATAGTGACATTGAGCGACAGGCTAAGAGCTGCCACTCTTGCCAACACACCCAGAAAATGCCATGCCATGCTCCTCTCCATCCATGGGTCTGGTCCAGCAGACCATGGCAAAGGATTCACGTGGACTTTGCGAGACCATATGAAGGTCTTATGTACATGGCTATTGTTGATGCCCATTCAAAATGGCCAGAAGTGCAGATCATGGACTCCACAACCACAGAAAGAACCATCCAAGTGCTGCGAAACCTTTTTAGTCACTATGGGATACCAGGGTTCTAGTTAGTGACAATGGACCCCAGTTTACATCACAGGAATTTGCAGCATTCCTGAAAACAAACAATGTTAAGCATATTCGCTCTGCCCCGTACCACCTAGCCACCAACGGGCAGGCTGAGAGATTTGTACAAACCTTCAAGCATACGTTGAAATCCTCCAAGGGCTGTAAGACTGTTCAACATAGGCTAGAAATGTTTCTTTTGGTCTATCACAATACCTTTCACCCGACAACAAACGAATCACCATCCATGCTGTTTTTGGGCCGTAAGCTGCGCACACGTCTAGATGCTCTTAAACCCAGTGTGGAGAATGCTGTGAGGAACACAAGGGATGTACAAATCCTCCGCCGGTCTACACGATCGAAGCACAGGCGGTTTACGGTTGGTGATGCAGTTCTTGCTCGAGATTACAGGGGAAGTGAGAAATGGACACCAGGGGTTGTGACTGCTCAAAGTGGCCCTGTCTCTTACAGCATCGATGTTGGCATGTCTGAGGACTGGAGATGTCATGTTGATCAACTTTTGCCTTGTGTGACGCAGCCAGACTCAGGACAGTTAGCTGCTCCGGAGTTGCCATCCTTACCGGATACAGTGGCAACACCGTCTACAACTGCAGGTGGAAGCTTTCCCACAGCAACGGGAACAGAACAAAGCACGCCTAAGCTGGGTGACACTCAAGAAACCACTCCCACTCCTCACAACACGACACATCCAAAGTTGTTGGGAGGCTTTACCCAGTATGGAAAACTAAACCACCATATAGACCATTACACCATTACAGTTTAACACTGTAGAAAAAGTAACTGTAAGGACAAAAAATAAAAAATGAGAGAAAACAACACCAACAATTAAAAAAAGATTGTATGTAGTTATCTTAGTGAGCCTGTTCCAACAGGATGGCAGAATAATCCCTCCAACTGGCTCGAGGCTAGGGGTAGTCTACCCCCTACCTCTAGATAAGTTTAGTGTTGCCCAAACAAAGACAGAAATGTTACATTGTTAATATGTTTTCCTTATAAGGGGGGAGGAAAGTGTTATGTATTGATTTTGGTTATTATTGCTCCATGCCAATAGGTGGCACCATCAAAGCAAAAGATATCAAAATTAGACATCAATTCCTACACCCCACAATCTGGTTTTAGCAGGAACATCATTAAATTTTGACTTGTAACGATTATATTGCTTTTTTGCGAGGCATAGACACCTCTAGTTTCAGCAATCAAATAGTAAGGAAAAATCAATGCAAATAACAGATACAGGTATTTGAGCTACTTATCATTTTAAATAATTTCTTCGTCTACAAAAGGTAGGCTATATTCTTCATCTGTCCGGTCTGGGAATTCACCTGGGCCTATTTTCACCAGGACTTGGTCTTGCAAATGTATGGCCATTATCCTTTGCATCATAGCTCACAAGCATTGCATCATACATGGAGCACACAGACATATCAAAACTACCATCAATATCACAGGGATGATCATGTTCACATGTGTTGCCCACCATCCAAACAAACTGGATAGCCATCCCCAAGTGCCCTCTCTGTGCTTGTCCAGTCGTAATTGTCTTGCCACTACCTTCATTTGCTTGATGGTGAGTGTGATGTTACCATGTTCTTCATCATTTGCTGGGACATAGGTGCAGCATTCTTCTCCAACCATTGTGCAAACTCCACCTTCTATAGCCAATATAATGTCTAACGCTAGTCTATTCTGAGTTGTCATCAATCGTACTGCTGCCAGTTCTTGTTTAACCCCTTCTAGCACTAGAGTGGTGGCATTCACAAATGTGGCAAGTCTGTAATGCATCACTTCCAACTGATTCCATACCTGAGTGAGGCCATACTGAGGGAAAAAAGCATGCCAAAATTTCTTCCATGTAGACTCTAGTTGGTGGTCAGGAGGTGGAAGTCTTCATCAGTGTTTGACCTTCTTATTCGTTGCGATGAAGCTTGGTAAACATGGATGGTCATAGGAATTTTGAGTTGAGTGGACTGTTGAGTTGAGTATGTGGACTGGAGCACATACTCCAGTCCACCCATGCAGCAGGTGGTAATATACTCGTTCTCCACATACCCAGTACCAGTTGGATTTGTACCCAGTGTACCTCGGAGTGTAAACAGTGTCAGCTCGTCCGTGGTTGCCAGGCTGTGCCAGCGAACATGCAGGATCCAGGCAATAACATGACTTGTTGTACACTCCGTACGTGATTGCACAAGAGGCACCCATAAGGCTGCCCAATGGGTGCAACAGATGTGCTCCCGTCGACTTCACACACACAGGGAATTTGTAACCCTTAGTCAACACTCGCCGTCCTGCATCAGGGCTGCCAAAGACCTTAGGTCCCCACTTGAATTCTCCTGAAGCTCTTAACATTTGCAATTCTAGACTGTGTATGAGGTTCGGTGTGGTAGAGAGGCAGTTGTCCACATATAGGCCAGCAATATTATACTCAGGCCCTCCGACATTTCTGGAAACCAGGACATTTACCATGGCCCTCAGAGTATCATTCAGGCTTGTTCTTGTGGGTTTACATGCAAAAGGCTGAGCCGATGTATGAGGGATCAGGGTGCACACTACACACGGTTCTGTAAGGTTTAGACTCTTCAATGTGTAGTTTGTATATTTCCAAAACTCATTGTGGACGATGGGCGCATAATGATTAGGGCCTGTTTCACTTTGTCTTTGTTGCAGCATTTTTGGGAGCAAGCAGGACAAGGTCACTGCAACCCCAAGCACGATTAGTGCAGCCCATACAGCTTTTATTTGGTACTGGAATGGATTCTTCATGATGTCAGACACATAAGGAAAGGCTCCGTACAGTAAAACCTTGCCTATAGCTGGCACTGACTGGTGCTCCGAGTGCAGGCATGCCCGTTTATGCACTCTTCCCACAGTCACTGAGGCGCAGTAATACTCTACGCAGCCACTAACTTACTGCCTGTGTCTTGTCCTCTCCTTCAGGGGTGGTGCTTTCTTGCAGTAGCTGGTGTGTATCCACGTGGCTCTTTCCTTCACTTTCACAGCTGTCTGAGTCATGAGCAACACCTGATACGATCCTAGCTACCTTCAATCTCTCCAGCTTCTCCTAGCTCTTCGATCTCATGTTTCAGGTCAATTCCCAATGTTTCTCCCACCTGTTCCAATGCCTGATTTACAAATGGAGTTCTGTTATCATGACTAATCTTCCTAGGAATGCCTCAGCTGAGAATGATTTCAGTTAGCAGAGCTTTTGCTACAGCTCCTGCATCTTGTTTGGAAGTGGGGAATGCCTCTACCCGTTTAGAGAACATATCTACTATTACCAGACAGTATTTTTTCCCTTCTGCGGGTGTCAATTCAATAAACTCCATCTGCAAATGTTCAAACGGTGTCTGTGGTTGTGGGTGTGCAGCCTGTGCTACCTGTTGCCCCTGACCTATGTTGTGTGTGGCGCAAGTGACACACTTCTCACAAAATTTTTGGGCAAAATTCGTGAATCCTTTTGTAAACCAGTAATGCGAAATGGTGCTGCTCATTCCCCCCTTTGACACATGGTCACGACCATGTGTCAATTTCGCAAAATAAGGGAAATAACACTTGGGCAGACATGGCTTGAATCCATCTGTACCATATCAAATACCTTGTTTATAAATACAACCTGCTCTTCTCCAAATCTGGCATTCTTCTGATGTCGCACTCGCCTGTAAATCATGTAGGTCAGCAACATGTGTCACAATAAGGTTAGTATTGTTAGTGTTTGTGTTAGCATTCAGCATGAGTTTGGAAGGCTCTTGGGACGCGGCTCGCTTGGCCGCTGCATCTGCTGCTGCATTTCCTGTGGGGATAGGATCTGAATCGTTACTGTGAGCATCACACTTACAAATGGCAAGTTGCTTAGGTAATAATATGGCTTCCAGGAGTGAAGCTATTAATGTATGATGGGTAATTGACTTTCCTGCAGAAGTAAGGAACCCCCTGTGCTTCCACAGTGTGTCAAAATCATGTCCTACCCCAAAGGCATACATACTGTCAGTATATATCATGGCTGTCTTCCATCATGCTAATTTGCATGCTTCAGTGAGGTCAACCAACTCCGCAGCTTGAGCTGAGTAGTTGCCCGGAAGTGAACCAGAAAGCAGGGTTTCATGATATGTAACAACAGCATACCCTACCTTACTCAGGCCTGTAGCCATATCCCTCGAGGCTGAGCCATCTACAAAAAGGACAAGGTCAGGGTTGTGAAGAGGAGTCTCTCGTAAGTCAGGATGAGGAGAACAGACCTGATTGACCATTGCTATACAACAGTGGGTTTCCCCATCTCCTTCAACAGGAAGCAGAGTAGCTGGGTTCAAAACGGTACAGCCTTTTACTGTGATGTTGGGCATTTCCAGGAGGACAGCATTGTATCTCAGCTACCTAGCAGCAGATAGGGGAGATGTTTTCTGTTCAAGCAAGGGCATAGAGACAGCATGTGGGACCAAAAGCGTTAGTTCAGAATAACCCACAATATCACGTGATGCTACAACAGCCTTTTCAGCAGCTGCGACTGCCTGTAGACAAACTGGCAGCCCTGCTGCTACCGGATCAAGTTTAGCGGAGTAATAGGCTACTGGTCGTAACTTACCTCCATGTTCTTGCAAGAGAACAGACGTCATACAACCCTTTTTCTCGTCTACTGTCTGAATGACCGGACGAGACAGATCAGGAATGCCCAAGGTAGTTGTGGATTGGAGTGCCAGTTTGAGTTTGACAAAGGCTTCCTCAGCTTCATCTGTCCACATGACAGCATCGTGTGCCTGCAATCCTTTCCCATGAATCAGACTGCTGAGGGGAGACTCAAGAACAGCATAATTAGTGATAAGTTCTGCAATACAACCATATGCCTAAGAATGACATCATCTGTTCCTTTGTGACAGGTTTTGGCAAATTCTGGATCGTGGCCACCCTATCTTCTCACCTTGCGCAGAGATATCGTGACCCAAAAACTTAACCTCGGTTTGAACAATTTGCAATTTGTGCAGACTAGCCTTAGCATTTCATTGTAAATGGTGGGCGACTCACAGTAGCCCTGACACAAACGCGTGAATGTGGATGACTTGCCCTCAAAGTGAAATGCAAACCAGAATTCACTATCTGGATACACAGGAACGCTGAAGAATGCGTTTGCCAGGTCTACCACAGAGAAGTGTGTGTTTCCTGGTGGTATTTCTGACAAAATAGTATATGGATTTGGTACATTAGGGACTCTAGGCTGGACCACAGCATTTACTGCTTGCAAGTCTTGTACAAGACGCCACTCTTCAGGTTCACCTGGCTTTGTGTGCTTTTTTTTTTTTTAACAGGAAAATCGGAGTGCGTACCGGTGAGTGCGTGCACGGAACAATTACCCCTGCCTTCAGCGATTCGAACACTGGTTGAATTCCCCGTACTGCTTTGGGTTTCAGCGGGTACTGTTTACATGGACAGAAGTCAGACTTAGGAATTGTTACTACTGGCTCAGCACTTTTAATAAGGCCTACATGTTTACCTTGGGCCCATAACTCAATTGGAACTTCAAAGAGACATGGGGAGTCAGCTGTCAGCTGTGTGAATTGATAACCTACATGTTTGCCTGGCCAGGCTCTATCAGATGTTAGTTCAGTGTTTCTTTTAGTTAGCACCACATTTTAACTAGTTTGGTAAGCTTGGACTATATTTCACGGATGGGTCAGAGGTGTGTTCCCAGTCAGCAGTATTCAAACACTGTCTTATCCAGGGCCCCAAATCTTTCCTGCTGTCCCTTTGCCAGGGATACATGTGGTACACAGTCTGGCACTGTAAAAGGATACATTTCTTTCAACTTCGCATATGCTACACACCTATGTCTGTCCCAAAACAACCCATCTAATACCAATTTCTTGCTTTTACTCTGGGGCTTAAACCACACTTGTTCAAACTGCTTATCTGGACCCCCCTTTGACACATGTGCAGTGTGGTGCATCTATAAGCATGTGCTCGGTGCCAATTGGGTTTGTGCATTCTTTTGCCATCTGCACCAGTGAGATATTCACTGATCCCACCACCGTGGGCACTAAATGCCAGGCATACACATACAGCGGCGGCTCACAGCTGCGCTTTACTAAGATTGTCAATTTCGTCCCTCTCTGAGGGACCTACCACCCATAGCCCCTGTGGTGTGCTAGTTAAGCTAATACCCAATTTACACATTAAGTCACAGCCTATTAGATTAATCGGACAGCAATGTGATAACAAAAATGAGAACTTAAAGCTTACCTTCCCAGCACATCTACAATGTAGGGGCACGCTGAATTTTTCATTCACAGCTTGGCCTGACGCACCCATGGTGTGCAGGAACCTCCCGCTGAGCTTCAGCATCTCTGTGAACTTGGAGGCTTTAATGAGGAATGACTCGCCCCTGAGTCGACCAGGAAATCTATATCTTGGTCTAAAACACTCAGTGAACATAGGCATCTTAAGATAATCAGAATCTGTGTATTGTGCATATGTACACACCATCTTTATCTGTTCTAGGTGAGTATTCGCATCAGTAAGTAGTGTAAAGGAATTAGCGGAATCAGGGGATGATTCAGCAAGCATGTCTTCATTGCAAGAAAGCGAGATAGGTAAATTCGTAGAAAGTGCAGCAAGCATTAGAGAGAGATATTTATTTATTTGCACTTGCTTCAGGGCAATCCTTTTTCCTGTGCCCCATTTTACCGCAGTTGTAACATCCTCGTTGGCCACCCACATTCTGTCCTCTCCCATGTCCAACATGTGGATGCTCAGGGTGGGTTAGGACCATGGTGAGCATGACTTTGTGCAGTGTCTTCTTTCTTTCTGTTAGCCTGTTCAGTCTGTTCTTTTGCTCGCTTCTCTGCGTGCACTACGTGGCTAATTAGTTCTGTCAATCTGCACGTTTCCCAGGTGATGCAGCTGTCTTTGCATGCTCGAGCGAGCTCCAGCCTCATGCCATTCAGCCAGGCATCCTTCAGGTGTGCATGTCCAGGCCCAGCTGCAATGCATAGATGCGCCAGACCTCAAAGGATGTGGGCTTAAATTCAGCACAGAAGACTCACAGCTGCTCTCCAGCCTTCTCTCCGCCCATGGCTCTGAGTCCCTTTTTGCTGTGGGTGTGGTTTACCACAGGAGAAAAAGCTGTCCAAGCCTCTGCTGAATACGGTGGCGGGTCTTGTTCTGGTGGCACTTCTACATTTTCCTGCTGGGGAGGGGCCTAAGGCAGGCATGAGTCTAATGAGCCTAAGTCTGGATACAGTCTGGAGGATGAAACCTGCTTAACACACAATATGGAGGAAAAAGGAGAAGACAAAGTGAGAGCAAAAGCAGCAGTAGCACCAACGACCCCTTTCTCTAGTGGTTGTGAGCGTCTATTTCTTGTCTGCTTCTGCCATCCACATGTCAAAGGCGGGCCAATCTATACATACTTTTTTTTTTTTTTTAACATTTCTCATTATCTTGTTCAACTTGTTTTAATCCATATCTGAGTGCATTTAATTACTTCAAACTAAAACTTCCCCCTTCAGGGAACCCAAAAAATCTGAAATCTGAAATGGGAAACATGACTCCGGCCCATAATTGGTGGTTATAAAAATAATATTGGCCGACCATGGTAACAGAACCAAACTTCTCTCCTGCTTGGACTCCTTCTGTCCAATTTTCTATTATGCCAATTCAATAATACCCTAGCATTTATTGTCTGCTATTTGGAATGTGAAAGTTTATTCTCTGTACCATGTCCCAGACATGTGTGGCCACACCAATACTGTATCTTTGTCAAAATACAGGCAAGATTTCCACAAACCTTAGCTTAAAGAACAGCGGAGCTTTTCTCTCTTTATATACATGTACCCATTCATTCATTCATTCATTCATTTTCATACACACACATACACATTATATAT
>JAODTV010080190.1:0-12444 GCA_025399955.1 Galeichthys feliceps
ATTGTGTTGCAGCTTAAATGTTAATCCTCTTTTGTAAGTCGCTTTGGATAAAAGCGTCTGCTAAATGCATAAATATATATATATATATATATGGATCCTGAATCTGTCTACATACCCAGATTTGCATCAAAATCTAATCAATTGTTCCGTGGCCCATGGCTCACTTTTCCTCAAAATTTCATCAAAATCTGTTCACTACTTTTTGAGTTACACTTGGAAAATGTAACAAAGAAGCAAACAAACAAAGGTGAAAAGATAACCTCCTCCAACAAAGTTGGTGGAGGTAATAACTGTGATAGAAATCTAGGACATATTATTTTCTGAGTGTGATTTGGTTCATGTACAGATGTGATCAAGATCACCTTTTAGTTAATTTACACTCAATATATTATGAGAGAAGTCACATCAGGTTGAATATGTTATCATTATGCCTTTTTTGCTCAAGAAAACAAAAGTTCAGACAATGCATCAAACCTTCGTTTTATGAGTATTTATTCGGTGATTATGAGCAGTATGTTATTAAGATGGTTTAAGCAAGAAGTAAATAGTTTTCCAATTCATTCCAACAACAAAAACATGGAATCATACCATAATCTATTTGGCCAATACAATGATGTTTAATAATATTTCACTTCGAGCATTTTTTTTTTTTTTTAGAAATGAGCAAGGAGTGCTCTCTACAGGTTCACAATTGTATTAGAACAGCATCTAAGGTGGAGCTGAAACAGAAAAGTTAAGAAGTTGAGAAATACTAAAGTAAAGAAACAGCAAATAAGAACTTAACTTCAACCTCATTTTCTGGAGTGAGGTATGAAGGGATAAGCAAAAAAAAAAAAAAAAAATTCAGCATGAAGTTTTGCTAATTTCTGCCAGACTCACATTTTATGATGAATGATGTTTTCAATCAGGTTTTATTTTTCTTTCAGAAATCATGGCAAATTTTGTGAACTCTAGATTTCTTAAAATAGCCAATTAACAGACCACTTTTTCACTGGATCTTTATCTAAAACCTGGGGAAATTGATTTGTTTAAAATCCACTGCAGTCATTTCTGCTGCAAAGGTGTCTCTATATATGTAGTTCATATATAATATAATATATTATATATGTAGACTAATACAAATCAGCTGTATTATTTATATTAAAAGGTACAATAAAACTGTAAAACTAGCACAGAATGTATAGTGTGTTAATTTTTAACAGTAAAAAGCAACAAAACCTCTTAAGAAAGACAAATCATGTCCATGATCTGTCCATGAATTCTGATATACTTGAGAGCAGAGCAAAAGAAAATAATCTCTTAAAATGTAGTCAATGCTTCAGTGGTGTTTTGCAGTCCTCAAATGTTGGCAGGCATGGTGGCTTTCATGGTAACGTTATATGCCTGGTAGAAAAAAGAAACATCTCTTTACTTTCCTGTTCGGCAAAAGAACTGAAATGCAAATTCATTTGTGACACAAATATTAAGTGTTATAATTTAGTTGCGCACTTTTTAAATAGTGAGTGATTTGATTTGGTTTTTTTTTAGAGTATCATGTCCTTATAACAGATGAGTGTGACAAAATGTACAATGCATAAGGGTAGTACGTCACTCAACATGACAGTCTGATATTTTCTCATTATACAAAAGACCAACAATGCATGTGTGTGGAATAAATACAGTAAGAAACTACTCTAAGACTACATTCACACAGCAGGCAAAAGTGGTCCATATCTCAGATCTTTTTCTTCAAATGTGATACAGATTTGTTACATGTATGGCTGTGTGAACAGCAAAAAACACATGGAATTGTGAAATTATTATTATTATTATTATTATTATTATTATTATTAACACCAATTTTTTTTGCAATGATCGTTTCCCCCATCATCATATCAAAATGACTTACTTCAATAACCGCAAACTTGTTTATGAAGACATTATGCAAGTGAATTGAATTCACTTTCTCGGGTGGTACACGGTGTTTGAACGTGTAGATTCCCAGGCCATTCACTACCATCTGAACAAATAAAATAGAACCTTCATTAATCCATTTGCTTAAAGTCTTGACCCTCTCATTTCATTTCCCATAATATCACACCTCAAAGCCTTCGGTTTTCATAACGATGAACATATCAAAGGCTCCTCCTTTGACAAATGGGCTACTTTGAATACGTTCTTCCCTTTGCCACGCTCCATTCTTGCAGCTGTTCAGAACTACTACGCCCGGGCGGATGCTGATGTGGAGAGCAATGTCATAACCAAACCTCGGTCCAGTCTGCAAATTTATGGAAAAGCTGCAAGAAAGTATTTTAACATTTTAGTGACGACACCAGATTGTACTGAAAAAATTTTAAGTAATCCATTACATATTGGTTTTGGTTGTTCAAACTGTCATGCAATGAAAATACAGTTAGCATACTTATCACTATCTGAAGGATAAACCCCTTGGAAGAACAAAGCCACACCAGGTCTCAAGGCTGCTGGGATTTTGCCAGAATAGACTTTTTGCTGTTGTGGTCATAAGCATTGTTGGTTTATTCCATGATAAATCTCCATTATTGTAATTGTATTATCATTAACATGCCAATGTTAAATTTATTCAGTCTTTTTTTTTTTATTACATGAAACTTTATTTATAAGTGACTCACAGGGCTGCAGACTGGATGTGGCACATCAGACTGAATGTTAGAAGACCTTGTGCGTGAGATGCCAGGATTTAGTTCCTTAGCAAAGGTAGATGCGTTCCAGTTCTGGAGAGAGCAGATATTAAAAATGTTTATGATACTGATGCTTATGAAAGGTTCTGAAAAGAAAAACACACACATAACTGAAGAGCTCAAGTATACAGTATCACTTACTGGAACAGTACCAAAGATGTTTAGGGTGAGGTCTCCATAAGTGCTAACTGTAGTCAGGTTCTCCAATGGCATGCGGTGCTTGAACAGGTAATACTTCTTCCCATTTACATATGCCTGGAAAAAAAACAGATATGCCATTTTTATAAACATATTTACATTATTATTATTTACATTGTGTGCATCCACTTACTATTTTAACCTTCATACCTCAAAGCCTTCTGGTTTGATCACCAAAAAAACATCAAAGGCTGATCCTTTAGAAAGGGGACACCCTGGTTCGCGTATCACGCTATGCCAGCTGTTATTCTTGCAGGTGTTATAGGCCAAATAGTTCTCAGCAATATGAAAGTACATGTGAAAAACGACATTGTGACCTTCGTTTGTCGGCGCTACAAGATTTAGTTCAAACCTGTGTACAGAATAAAAACTTCATATCAAACTCAAATTCATACAAAATACAGAACAACATTCTGGAAAGATTATGAGAAAAGTCAGATGTGATCTTATACTTTTATTAGATCAATGTTTCCATTACTGAAAATTGTATGTCGTGTGGTCAGCAACATGAATACATACGTTTTTCCTGTGGACAAAACAACCCCTTGGAAGTACACAGCCATTCCAGTTTTCAACCCTCCAGGAACTGTACATTTGTAATGTATTCCCTGTAGTGAGTATAAGCATGTAGCATACATCAAATTGTCATATAAGGTTTTTTTTTAAAATCTCAACCAAACAATACTAAATTAACTGAGGCAATATCATTTCTATAAATTCTGCTTTCCAAATTCAATAAAGTGCAGTCAAAAATTCAATTTCAAAGTTTCATAGATTTTGTTTTTAAGTTTCCTGAACTGGACCTTTTTGCACATAATTTATTCTTCAGTTTTCAGTTCAAACCTAAAATTCACATGTAAAACTCACAGTCGTCCTTGAACAGTGTTTATAGTGATTTTGGGATTGATTTTGAACTGTTGCTACTTACAGGATTCTCGGCAATATTTGTAACCTCTGATTCGATAGTAGAGGCAGACCATCGTGACATGCCCTTGTTGGTCATTAGTTTAGTCCTTAGGTTATTCCAGAGGGAAGATATGGAAAGGTCCTGTGAGAAATAAAATTATGTGTGAAAATATATGTTTCCATATTACTGACAAGCATAACTATTAATCATTTGATTGATTCTTATATCTAAAATTAATTAATTAATTAATTACAAGAATCTATTAATTTATCAAAGGCTACAGTTTTATCACATTCTCCATGTAGTTATAAACACCAATATGAATGCATGAACAAGAATAATTAGAAATCTGATAAATTCTTAACTGACCCATGGATCCACTGTGAAATCAAGCTTTCTGCTCAAGGTGAAGGGGACAATGTCGCTGGCTTCACTCATGCCCACATCACTAACAGCTCTGTACCGGACCCAGTATTGGTCTGCTGGCTTTAGTCCAGTCAGTGTGAAGCTGGATTGTGCATCTGAAGTTTTGGTGACGGTCCATACCCCACTATCAGCTGAATCAGTTGGTGGTGTCATCCTGTATTCAACTCTAAAATGAACCGTCTCTCCGGTTGGGGATTTTGAAAGCTTCAGGATCACTTTCCCATCACTGGTCTCCACTATGGGTAGAGAAGGTTTGGATACAGGCTGGAACTTAGGGTTTTTCAGAAGGCCATACTGAAAAAGTCGGATGGCGGTTCCTGGATTGCTGGAGTCAGGGATGGAGGCAATTATGAACTTTATTCTCGTCTCATTTTTATTGACATCTGAAAAAGTTGTAAAGAGAGAAAGATTCTGCCTCGTGTATTCAGAAATGTCAGGAGCAGCGAACCAAGGCTGAAATGCTTGGAGGGAGAAAGTGTTTGCATTTCTTTCCCCCAAATTTGCAAACCCTTCGGAATTCACAAAGTCTTGTAAAGCTGCCAAGTAGGAGTCTTCATTATTTAGAGATGTAAATGTCAAGCAAACCACCGCATCAACATCAGGATCAAAGAGCATGGAAGTCAATGATCCTGCTGATGTCACAACTGTCATATCCTTCAGCCCACTGGTATAAGAATTCAGAATATGTAATTCAGTCATAATGTTGTCTAGCCAATTGTTCATGTTGCTAGCTGTGAAGGGTGATGAGAAATGTTTGTTCAGGATGTCTCCCAGTGCCTTGTTCTCCAGTTCCCCACTCCGAATGCCTGGTAAAATGCTGACCAGTGCCTTCTGGAATGATATCTTATAATAACTGTGTAATTCCTGAAACTGTAGCATCTTGTCTTTTACATCAGGGAACTCGTATGTTATTGGGTTTTTCATCAAATCATTGCATCTTCTCTCCACTTCATCGAGCTCCTCCAACAAATTTTCTGTTTTAGACACCAGGCTCAAGCTGATTTCTCTCACCAACTTAGCAGCCTTATCATCCAAAAGTGCGAGAGGATACAGCCATACAGTCACCGGTACACCTTTACTTTCCCTTTCTCTCAACAGACTGGGCAACTTCTGGCATGCCCTCAGAGCCTCGCTGTATGTGGTGGGGTTTTCCTCAAGCTCATAGTCACCATAAAAGGTGACATTCAAATTCTCAGTTACTTTATTTTCCTCGTCATTCATCTGTACGGATGCTTCCCCCTCTATCGAAATGGTAGGGATCTTCTTGACCACCGCACGAAGGTTTCCTTCAATAGCCTGTTTGCTCTCATTTTCTGATCGTGTATAATCAAACACCATGAAAGCAGAAGCTCCGTACAATGCAGCTGTAACTACATGAGTGGCTGTTTTCTGTTCAAATACTTGTGGATAGGCGATATTGCCAAGCTCCTTCATAGTGAGTTGTTCAAATTTTGTTGTCTGGCTGTACTGCATAGTAACTCTGCTCTGACGTGTTGAGGATTTGCGATCAGACAGATACCTGGCTGATCCTCCAACCTCCACCAAACCTCCAAAGAAACTAGCTTTAAGGGAAGCGCTCACATCTAGGAGGCTGGCCTTTTCACCGACACTATCAGAGGCAGCAAGCCTAACATATGTTTTAGTCTGGTCATGCACATCAAGATCATTACGCAAAGCGTCCTTGTCCCATAAAGTAACACCTGAAACAAGAGAGTGATGAGAAATGATAGAATATTTTTTGAGAAGTAATAAGTTATTTGTGATACATCTATAGGCATAAATGTGATATTGCAGTGTTAAATCATCTGACACTTGACATGAGTCACACTGGATTCTGATCTTGTATTGTGCAGTCGATAGTCCTAGTGTCTAGGTTTAGATGGTTTAGTTAAATATTGAATATGAATATGACTCTCACAATAACCACTGGTGTAATTTTGTTTTACAATGGTTTAATAATGTGCTAGTTTTAGCAGTGATGAGTTTCCATCCAGATTTGATGGAATATGCTTAAGTCATATTTGAGTTGGACTAGATTTACATGGGCAAGTGGGGTAATTACTGGTGTCAAATCCATCACGTGAAAACTTTTCCATACTGTTATTAACTAGGTCATGTGACCTACTATTGATCAGCACAACTTATGTAATCATGCATACTACATCAAGTGCTTATCATAACGGACAAAGCAATCCATTTGTATTAATATGAAGTGTATGTCGTGTGCATGGAATTTTAATGTGCCAACCATCTCTCGTTGCATCTATCGTGAAAACACTCCCATCTCTGTGTTTATACAGAGGTTCATTTTCCTTGTTCAATTCGATCACAATTACTATAGACTTCCGCTGGCAACATTATTTAATTACCCTTACATTACAAAATAGTCCTTACATGTATAATTATGTTAGTTTGCCCATTTTTTAAAATTACTTTTGCCTGTGAAAATGGAGGGTCCTTGTAAAATAAAAAATGGTTGTAATTCCTCAACAATTAATTCAATATTTTTGTTAAACCCCAAGAAATAAGGTTTTAAATCTACACTTCACTTACATTTTGATTGCTTCATTTCAAATCTACTGTGGTGGTGTACAAAGGCAAAATTACAAAAATTGTATCACTCCCCAAGCACTTATGGACTTGACTATCTATATTAGCTCCATATACACAGACTATCTTTGTATCTCGGTCATAATGGTGATCCATTGATATTCAAAGATGCATGCTGATAGGAGCACAACTGTCTCTTATCAAACCCATTACCTGCATCTGCATGAACGCAGGACATTTATACAGGAAATTAAAAATTAGGTCATGCTTCCCTAAAAATATTGGTACTGGTGAAGGATTTCATTAATTGTCAGCCCTAAATTACCATTTAATTTCCATAACACCAAAACTGAAAACAGTCGTGAAGTTGCTTTATTTATCTTTTCATTTGTGTCATCACTGTTGATTTTCTAACAGCATTACCCAGTACGACAATAAAGACTATTACACATTTTTGTTTGTTGTTTTAACTTAACTCATATAGGTAAAAGATCTCATAAAAACTCAGATAAAAAGATCTCATAAAAAAAGATGGAGTGAAATTTTTAAAAGTATGGTCTTTGGATCAACTTGACCTTATTCATTATCGAAACATTTACCTACAAATGAACACGTTTAAGGTGCAACTTAATATGATGGACCAACTGCTAATATGACAGATGCAAGTTGCCATTATAAGCTTCCTCAAGCCTTCTCCAGTGTTCAATGGCGAAATCAGATTTCTGCAGTCGCTGAAACTATCCATGATTTTGTCACTAATATGAAGGAAGCGTTTACTGGAATTATTTAGCCACATAAGCGACAAGCTCACTACTCAGCATCCTTGTGCTTGCGCATTTCACTTTAATGCCAACAACAACAACAAGAATAATTTTTTTTCAGATTGAACTCTCAATCATTTTATCTACACACCTACTTCTAATTAATATCGTGTGCTCATCATAAACTCCCACACATTTTGAGAAAAAGCATGAATGTGAGTAAAATTATTTTTGCTTTAGCATGGATTGTAATAAACATTACAATCTACGTAATTACACTATAAATGAGAGGTTTACCTGGAATAAAAGAATCACTGCGGCAGTCGTACAACATGCCAGGATACAGGGCCCTTCCCAGGGCTGCCATCATAATGACTTTGGGCTCCATGGCTGTCAAGAAAAACACAGTATTATTAAGATGTATTTCTGGATTATCTATGATGAGTATCCTCCTGATGAAAGAAGCATATTTTTCTCAACATTTATGGACAAAAAAATTATATTAATATAAACAGATAAATAGACAGATAGATCTACTTATGTATATATAAGTGAGGATATGAGACCTGTTGTTCCCAGCTGTGTTCTTCGATTCTTCTAATCTGAACCAGGTTCCTCTGAAATTTATTTTGGTTTTGGACGTATTTATAGCCCTAGTTTAAAATCATGCATGAAATTAAGGCAAATAATCTGGGCAAATGATCAAACGATGACATCTTTATCTGGCTCACTTTGTGTGATCCACCCTGTGTATCCAAATGGGCTGATAATAATTGTTATGATGCTTCAAGGTAAAATAAAGTTCACAGAGTACACATAAGTATCGCAGAACATGAAATGCAAAAGAACCTCATCTTGTGATTCTGAACATGTGCTGTTCCTGCATGTCCATACCACCTTAAGCCTGCTTGACATACAGACATATCTTCTGCCCCCTGTAGAAATTCAGTTTAAGTCAGATACATTATGCAAAGTCAATACTGTGGGAGCAACTGTTTGTCACTTACCTTCAGTTAAAATTAGTTTAACAATTTGAAAATGATGTTCCAATATCTGTTCTCTCTAGTTAAATTGAGAGAAAAAACAGCATTGACCTAGAATGGTTTACATCATAGCTTTCCAACAGAACTTGGTTTGTCAGTTTAGGCAAATTTAATCATACACTGTGCCTATCACTCAAGGGATGCCCCAAGGTTTTGGACATATTTGTGTTCTCTTCTCATCAAATTATCTGTTGTCATGGTCTCATTGCAATGGCATTGGACTGGTGCAGAGTCAACAACCTGTCTCTGAATGTAGACAAAACAAAAGAGATGGTTGTTGACTTCCAAAGAATATGGAGTGACCACTCTCCGCAAGACGCTACAACGGATAGTGAGGACAGCTGAGAAGATCATTGGAGTCTCTTGTAACAGTTCTCTTACTTTGGGAAACAGAGGAACAGGAAACAGGCTTCAGAACAGGTGAGTTCTTTTTATTGTGCACACTTTTCAGTGACTATTCACAAAACACAAACACTCACGCAACAGGGTGTCACAGCTCTCTCTCTCTCGTTCCTGACTGTCTGAAAGACACAGAGACACAGGTTAATAGACAGTCAGTAATTTGACACAGATGCACCTCATCACATGTTACCTGCTGGTTCAACCTGCCTCCTTGCCGTTCACAGCCAATGCTCGACCATGCCCCTGCTGCCACATACCCCCACCGTCCGGCCTGCAGCTGACTCCCCCCCAGCAGGAGGGGTAATCCGCCACCACCATCTGTGCCCCCGGCCTGTGGACCACCTCAAATTTAAAGGGCTGAAGGGCCAGATACCAATGAGTGATCTGCGCGTTGGCATCCTTCATGCATTGGAGCCACTGGAGCTGGGCATGGTCAGAACAGAGGGTGAATGGGCATCCTAGCAGGCAGTAGCAGAGAGTGAGGACCGCCCACTTGATGGCCAGACACTCCTTCTCTATCATGCTGTACTTTGACTCTTGCATGGAGACCTTGCGGCTGATGTACAGCACTGGACGCTCCTCCCCCTCCACCACCACCTGGGACAAAACAGCCCCCAGCCCTCTGTCCGACGCATCAGTCTGTAAAACAAAATGGAGAGAAAAGTCAGCAGAATGCAACAGCAGGCCCCACACAAAACCGCTTTTACCTGAGCAAAAGCCCGTTCGCACGGCTCCGTCCACTGGACCAGATCTGGCGCCCCCTTTTTAGTGAGGTCAATCAGTGGGCTGGTGACTTCCGAAAAGTTAGGCACGAACCGCCTATAATAGTCAGCCAGCCAGCCCCAGGAACCGCCTCACCCCATTTTTGGTCTTAGGTAGAGGGCAGGCCACAATTGCTGCAGTCTTATCAATTTGGGGACGCACCTGCCCATGACCCAAGTGGAAGTCCAGATACCGTACTTTAACTCACCCAATTGCACACTTCTTCAGGTTTGCTGTGAGCCCAGCGCGCCTCAGAACCGCGCTGAGATGTTGTAGATGCCGCTCCCAATCATTACTATAAATGATTATATGATCCAAGTAGGCCGCCACATATGCATTGTGGAGATGGAGAATTCGGTCCATGAGACGCTGAAACGTTGCTGGAGCCCCAAACAACCCGAAAGGAAGGGTGACAAATTGGTGTAAACCAAACAAAGTGGAAAAGTCTGTTTTCTCGCAGGATAAAGGAGTCAAGGGGATCTGCCAAGATCCCTTTGTCAAATCCAGTGTTGAGTAAAAGTGAGCCGTGCCTAACTAATCGAGCAGTTCATCAATGCGGGGCATCGGATATACCTCAAATTTAGACACCACATTGACTTTTCTATAGTCTACACAGAACCGGACAAACCCGTCGGTCTTGGGAACCAAGACCACCGGGCTGCTCCAGTCGCTGTGCGACTCCTCAATTACTCCCATCTTAAGCATCGCCTGGAGTTCATCCCGAACCACATTTTTCTTGTGTTCGGGGAGCCAATACGGGCAGCTGCGCACCACTACCCCTGGCGGAGTCTCAATGTGGTGTTCTATGAGATTAGTGTGACCAGGGAGGGGCGAGAACACATCGGAGAATTCCTCCTGCAACGTAATTACCTGTGCTCTCTGGGACGGTGAGAGGTGGTCTCCACAGGGGACTGGGGTGAACTGGGCCGCACTTTTTAGACTTGCCTCCGGTCCCAGCTCTGCCCTCTCCGGAACTACCATCACCAGAGCCACAGGAACCACCTCTCTCCATGGTTTCAGGAGATTGAGGTGGTAAATTTGACATGTCGCCCCTATCTGGCCATTTGACCTCATAGTCAACCTCCGCAATTCGCCATGTGACCTCAAAGGGCCCTTGCCACTTGGCAAGTAATTTTGAGCTTGAAGTGGGCAGTAAAATGAGGACTTTATCTCCCGGTACAAATTCCCTTAGCCGTGCCCCTCTGTTGTACAGGCGAGATTGACGTTCTTGGGCCTGTAGCAAATTCTCCTGGGTTATGTGACTCAGTGTGTGGACTCAGTGTTTTGCTCTCAGGTCAAGAACGTACTGAATTTAATTTTTACTTTTGAGAAGGCCCCTCCCCCCAATTTTCTCTAATGATGTCTAAGACACCACGGGCCTTGCTTGAGATGGAGGTGGAGATAGAGATGGTGGTGGACATGGAAATAGACATAGAGATGGAAACAAAGATCAAGATGGATGTGGAGATAGAGGTGCAGACAGAGATGGTGATTGAGATGGAGGTGGAGACAGAGATGGTGGTGGAAATGGTAGTGGAGATGTAGTTGGAGATGGAGGTGCAGATGAAGGTGGTGGTAGAGAGGGTGTAGGATTTTGAGGTGTAGGGAAATGTGATGGTTGAGATGGCAATGGAATTGAAGATGGAGAGAATGGGGATAAAGTTGATGAGCATAATTGTAGGAGAAAAAAAAATCAAATGTATACCTAAATATGAATCAGATGCTGTAGCTTTCACACTCAATATACCACTCAACAGATATGCGCGCACACACACACACATTCACCACATCTCAACCTAACTGAACACCTCCATCATCAGAGTGAGGTAAGATCTTTTAGAACCATTCTCCATCGGTGCAGTACGGTTCCACAGATATATGCAATCTGTGACAAGGAGCACCAAACCTACTACTTACAGCTTCTTCCTGGATTCTTGTAGTGGTGTGTGTTGAGCAGAAGGATTTCCCTTAACATGACTCAGATTGCTCTTTATAGCTCAGTGAGTAAACGAGCTGTATCCTTTAGTTGTTTATGTTATTCGTTGCTAGGTGATAAAAACAGTAGCCATGGAAACCAGCCGTCTGTTTCTAACGTATTTACAAAATGTGGTTAAAGTGAACTTTGTCTCTGAGATATCTCTCTCTCACACACACACACACACTGGTTAACATTCAGAGTGAATGAGAGACAGAATTGCAGTTTTACTGAGCAGCAATTTATTTTTATTTTATTTATATGTCACTTACCACAGTGGGTGTGGCCAGCATCAAACCGTTCAACATTAAATAGCTGAAGTATAGACTTTTAGGCAACTTTTTTTCTTATTGCTTCTTGAAATTTAATTCTTTAAAATTTACACATACCGTCTTGGGTTAAATTTATTATTATTATTATTATAACAGTGATAAAAATAAATGTATCAAGGTTTAATACTTTAAATATATTGTTTAATTATACAGAAAAAGTAGTGTTGCAGTGTACCATGTACTCAAATACTGTAACAAGAATATTTACATGTAGTTTGGTTCCATTTCTGCATATCAGATGAACAAAGTGACTCAAATCGAGCACAGCATATTTTTATGATGTTTACAGTGCATCCGGAAAGTATTCATAGTGCTTCACTTTTTCCACATTTTGTTATGTTACAGCCTTATTCCAAAATGGATTAAATTCATTTTTTCCCTCAAAATTC
>JAODTV010131928.1:0-12075 GCA_025399955.1 Galeichthys feliceps
TTGACCTTCACCTTGACCCGATTACCCCCAAAATTTAATCAGGTAATCTACGGACCATTGCCCACCTACCCTGAAAAGTTGAAGTCAATCGGTGCAACCGTCTAGACGCTAGATGGTTAAAAGTCAGACACACACACAAACAAACAAACAAACCGCACTGATTACAATACCTCGCCCCGCTTACTCCGTCGCAGGCGAGGTAACAACAACAAACAAACTGCACTGATTACAATACCTCGTCCCACTTACTCCATCGCGGGGGAGGTAATAAAATGGTCTACATCTAACAGTCACAAACTCCACTAGTGATGAGCAATAAACAGAGACTAGCACCGAATTCCTGCACCATTCTGTGTTGATATATATATACAAGCTACCTCCATGAGTTTTATGACACAGATCTGCATTTCTGTCAGCTCAGAACAAAGCTAGCCCATCCAGCTGACTGGCGGTGTCTGGAACTCGCTCGCTAAGCCACATCTCCATGCAAACAAGGACGCAGCATTTTCTAAACTCATGCTGGGTAGTCCACTGGAGTCAGATATAGTCTAGTTTAATTTCCAGGGAGCAAACATTGGAGAGTACAATGGATGGGAGAGCCGACCAGGTAGGGTTATTGGTTCGCCTAGCACAGACACCGCCACACTTGCCACGTTTCTTCCTCCTTACACACCATTTCCGAACACGTCTCCCCATGTCACCAGCCTCAGGCGAGGCAGAGGACTAGAGGCCTGTTCCTCGCCCCAGGCAGAGGTCACGTAGTTTCTCCAGCAGATCATCTTTAATGATATTTTTTGCATGGTTTCTGTACTGAAGGAGTGGCTGGCGATGATAAACATGAACACCAGTTGATCCAATGTCCTTGTGCTGTACAGGGTCGAGAAAAGGAACAAAATGACAAAAAAAGCACCATTTTGGATCCGGAGAAGCTGCTGCGTGCTATTGCTGCCGTGCTATCTTGGAACACATCTTGGAAGACATCTTGTAAAATATTCAACTGAATATTTGACTTCACAAAACAAATGAAAATGGCATGGACAAAAATGATGGTCCCCTTAACTTAATATTTTGTTGCACAACCTTTCGCAGCAATCACTGCTAACAAGCAATCTCTGTCGCTCTGAATAAGACTTCTGCATCTGCTGAAAGGACTTCTTGAGCAAACTGCTGTAACTGTCTGATGTTTGAAGGGTGTCTTCTCCACAGTGCATGTTTCAGCACTTTCCAGAGATGTTCAATAGGATTCAGATCAGGGCTCATCGAAGGCCACTTCAGAATAGTCCAATGTTTTGTTCTTTGCCATTCTTGGGTGATTTCAGCTGTGTGTTTTGGGTCTTTATCCTGTTGGAGGACCCATGACCTGTGATTGAGACAGAGCTATCTGACACTGGGTAGTATGTTTCACTTCAGAATTCCTTGATAGTCTTGAGATTTCATTGTGCCCTGTACAGATTCAAGGCACCCCATGCCAGACGCAGCAAAGCAGCCCCAAATCATAATCAAGCCTCCTCCGTGTTTCACACTAGGTATGGTGGTCTTTTCTTTCAAAGCTTCATTTTTTCTTCTGTGGACAGAGAGCTGATGTGACTTGCCAACCAGCTTGAGTTTTATCGAATCTGTCAAAAGGACAAGCTCACAGGAGCATTGTGGCAAGTCAGAACACATTTTAGTAAATTCCAGACTGGCTTTCAAAAAAAAATTTTCTTTCAACAATGGAGTCCTTCCATTGAGTCCGCTGTCACTTAAAAAGTGACAGATGGTGCAATCAGACATTGATATTCCTTGATCTTCGAGTTCAACTTTTATCTATTTGGAAGTTGTCCTTGGCTCTTTGTGTACCATTGGCACTATGCTTCTGTTCAATCTGTAATTGATTTTCCTCTTATGGCCACATCCAGGAAGGTTGGCTACAGTCCCATGGAACGTAAACTTTTTAATAATATTTGCAACTGTCGTCACAGTATGTCACACTTTTGTGTGCTCGAGCCTCACGGTGCTCGAGCAGCTGCGCGGGGCCATGCACACGGAGTGCATAGCACATGCCCTTGGGATAATTCATCATTGCACACACGGGTTGCTGATTTAGAGCGCAATCAGCACACATTTAAAAGGATGCTGCCAACAATTACACTTTGCAAAGTATTGTATCTCTGTCTCACTCTTGTCATGATTTCTGTCACATTTGTTTCTCACCATGTTTAAGTACTCTGTTTTAATGATTCTGGTTGATGTTTCTGATTTATGACTCGTCTTTCTGTTTGTTTTGTTTCATTTCCATTTGTCTAAGTTTTGTTACGCTGACCTTGTCTCAGGATTTGTCTGTACATAGCTCGTTTGGAAATAAAAACTCACTGCACTTACGTCTGTCTCAACGCTGCATTACTGACAGAATACTTCACCTACACAATGGATGTAGCAGGAGGATACAGGCGTGCCACACAGTCCCATGCTGAGGTCAGGATGCTTATGCCGGGATCCGTGTGCTTACTCTAGCACATCCAGCTGGACATTCTGGCACCATCTGACGGGGTGGAGCAGCCGCCCAATGGTTTGCTACTGCAGTGCTGCTTCTTTCACAAAGACCTGGTGGAGCCCAAACCTCCGGAGACCTGGTGGGTTGGCTGCATGATCTATTGGCTCACCAGACTGGCATTCCTGTGGGCCGAACACCTTGTGAGAGTGCAGCACCCATGCCTCCGGAGCTCCAAGTCATTTGTGGAGGAGCTCAAGTCCTGGTTAAAGGCTTTGAGGAAGGAGTGGCCAACACTGTGGCCTCCACTCCAGAGCCAGCTCCAGAGCCTGCGCCGGAGGCTGACAGCATAGCCTCTGCTCCAGAGCCAGCTCTGGAGCCAGCGCCAGAGGTTGACAGTGTGTCCTCCACTGCCCGCTCGAGAGACTGCCCCAGAGGTCAACGGGGCAGCCTCCCCTCCACTGCCTGCTCCAGACGTCAATGGCATGGCCTTCGCTCCACTGCTTGCTCCACTACAGGGCTTTGAGGATGTCATCACTCTGCCTATAGATTTCAGTGGGGAGGAGCTCTTTTCTTTGCTGCTGGGCTTCAGGGAAGACATCATATCTTCATTGCCCCTGCCAAGGTTTAAGCCCATGTCCAAATCCATGCCCACATTAATACCAGTGCCCATGCCAAAATCCAAGCCCATGTCATAGTCCATGCCCATGTTCATGCCAGTACCTTGCCAAGATCCAAGCCCATGTCCCAGTCCATGCCCATGCTAACTCTGGTGCCCATGCCAAGATCGGAGCCCATGTCCAAGTCAATGCCCATATTAATGCCAGTACTCATTCTGAAGCCCAGGATCATGCACGAGTCCATGCCCATACTGACACCTGTGTCCAAGACCATGTTTGAATTCATGCCCATGCCGACACCAGGGTCCATGCCCTTGCTCCAGCCCATGTCTATGCCTGAAACCATGCCCTGTCCAGAGCCCATGTCCATGCCCTGTCCGGAGCCCGAGTCCTTGCCCTGTCCAGAGCCTGAGCCTGAGTCCATGCCAAGTCTGGGGGCTGAGTCCATGTCCTGTCTGGAGCCTGATCCCAAGTCCATGTTCTGTCCAGTCCATGACTAATCCAGAGCCCAAGCCTAGTCCAGAACACAAGTCCATATCAAAGCCTGAGCCCAAGTCGATGTCTGAATTCATGTTCATGCCTGAATCCATGTCCACACCCAAGCCAGTGTCTATGTCTGAGCCCCCATCCATCCTCATGACAGTGTTCAAGGCCCAAGCCCAGGTTTCAGTGCCACGTCTGCCCAGAGCCAGAGTGGAGCTCTGAGTGGACGTTTCATTGGGGCAGGCCCTTTACCTTGAGTCAGACAAAAGAGGACTTTCACTCCCAGAGGGAGCTCTTTTTTGGGGGTGCGCGTTCTGTCATGCCTTTGTGCGCTTGAGCCTGATGCTGCTCAAGCAGCCACACGAACCCTTTGGGATGATTCATCACTGCACACACCTCTTGCTGATTTGGGGCACAATTAAAAGGAAGCTGCCAACACTTGCACTTTGCAAAGTATTGCATCTCTGTATCAATGTTGTCTCAATATGTTTTCCTCAAATTTCCTCAGGGTTTAAGGAAGTTGGAGTTAATCCATTATGTTAGACCATAAATACACTTGGCTTGGAAATACCCAGGGATTCAGCAAGTAGGGGTGGAATCTGTGGCCCTGGAATAAAGTTGTCTGGGCTGGCATTCTAAACCTTCTCACCATGACCACCACTGGGAAAAGTGGAAAAGAATGAATGAATACATTCTGCAAATGAAGTAGGAGAAAGTGCTTTCGTGGATACAGAACTGAGATAAATGTGAGTTTCATCTTCAGAACAGTGGCTGCCTTTTCTGTTCGCAATCTGGTTAATTAGGATTCAGATATGCAGAGAAAGGGAGGGGACCAAGGATAGAACCTTGAGGGACAACATGTATACCAATGGCAATAGAGCATTTATGTTTACCAATGGTTAATTAGTAGTATCTATCTCAAAGGTAAGATGCAAATCAAATCTGAGCCAAGCCAAAAATAGCAACAGAGGAAAGGCAGAAGAACAGAATACCATGGCTAACAATGTCAAAATAGACACTAACTTTGAACAGAATAAGAATAAGAATTTTGATGGCACCAGCATCAATAGAAGGGACTAGATCATAAGTGACATTTTCTTCAATGGGTTTCATTGAAGAAGGGTACAAAAGGCTGAGACCACTCATGAAAATACATCTTTTTTTGCCTTCCTTTGTAGTTTAATACAGAAATTTTATGACATTATCAGCAATAACATTTCTACTGAACAGTAGAATGTTGTAAACATTTAGATGAATATCAGAATTTCTTTGTGTTTGATATGTTCCCCTTAAATGTCTGTGTGTACTCAATCTAGCATGGAGTTAGAATAAGTTTCCCCCATGTTTCTGTAAAAGCTGATCATCCACCTTAGATCAAATCCATTGGATTGTTGTCTGAATATGTGCTTGAATGAATGGGATAAGACTCAAGGATAATATGACCTTTTATATGAAGTCAACATGATCAATATCACAAATTTGTTTAAATTCAAATACTGACCTGCAAATAGTGCAGAATCAGGAACACTGAACATTCAAGGTATTGAACATTTTCTTTCTTTGTTCTGAAACATTGATACTTTGAATAATTCCACAGTTAAATAAAAAGAAAAGTAGATACACATACATACCTATTGTACAAAACATTTTCATGAAATAATATTAATTAATGCAGAGTCGGTCTGGAATATTTGCAGAGTTAGAATTGATTTAAAGCACCTCCTAAACCACGGGTAAAACAGAGCATAAATAACTGGATTAATGGTTGAATTAAGATAAAGCACGATCTCAAATTTCAGAAATGTTTCTGTCCGTAGTTCAATAACGTCACCTAATAAACTGTAAATAAAATACGGAAGTAAACACACCAGAAACATAGACACTAGAATGCCAAGGACTTTAGCTGCTTTTCTCTCAGATTTCATCGAGTGTGAGGTGATTTTCTGTGTTTCAGGCCGTGTGTGATTATTAAGCTCTCTGATAGCAGTGGCATGTTTCTTAGCAATCACAAAAACCCGAGTATACAATATGATTATGACAGAACATGGAAAGATAAATGTTATTACAAGATCAATTACAGTCCAAACCTCATTCAGAAAAAGAAAACACTCTCCAGGACACATTACAGAGCTTGTGAAGTTTCCATTGAAATAACAGAGTGATATGTTATACACCAGAGAAGCACACCAGTTAGAAAAAACCACAATGCTCATGGTCCTCCTACAGATTGTGTTTATGTAGAGAAACGGGTTTGAGAGAGCCAAATACCGGTCCACAGCGATGAGGGCAATATTATAGATGGATAGACTTGTGAGAATATAATTAATAATCAAAAAACAGATGCAGTACCCCTTATCAAAAATCCAGCATGACTCGATGGCCCAGATTAACGCTGGAGGCATCACTAAAGCACCAACAAAGAAATCCGACACCGCCAGGGAGAGCAGGAGCATGTTGGTTGGTGTGTGAAGCTGCTTGAAGTGATAAACAGACACAATGACAAGCAGATTTCCACACACTGTTAGCAGAACCACAGCAGTCGCACATACATACAGTAAGACATAAACTGTAGGAGATGTAGATTTTTCTGAACAGGAGAAATTCACACAGCGATCAGATTGGTTCAAGTCCGTCAGGTTCATGAATATGGAATTTCATTAATGTCTACAGAGCTTCAAGTAAAACAATAACTGCAAAGAGTCATCATGAAATGACGCATGGCCCAAGCAACTCTGGAGCTTTTATAGTTTCGAAAATGATCACAGCCCTCTAATTTGAGTGACAGCATAATAGATATGATGTCATGCCTTGTTGGAACAAAAGGTCTAACTAAATATCTACAGAATGTTTCCCCCGTCTCATGTGCTCTTGACTGGACTGATGGGAGTTGTGGACTGCCTTTGATTTCTGTGAAGGTAAATAGTGAATATATAGAGTTCGTTAGTATAAAATCAAATACATCAATGTATGTTCAATGTAGTGAACATTAGACATGTATGTCGTAAACATCAGTTAATAATATCTATTGGAAATATGACAAAAACAAAAAACTAAATAACTCCACCCAATTAAAAGTCATGGTGTTAATAATTAGAAAATGAATGAACATGCCTTTTTTACCTCCTGTGCTGCTCAGTGGTCAGACATGTTTAAACACTTTGATCAGTAAGAGAACAGTGAAAATGTTTTCCATGTGGACTAAATTTAGGTGCCAAATTTAGCTGTTAGTGACTATCCAGCACTCAATAAGGCTATTCATCTCACATTACACATTATCCTCAGCCATGGGTAAAACAGAGCATAAATAAACTGATTCATAGTGGAACTAAGATAAAGCATGATAAATATGTAAGTTTTATGTTTCTTGTACAAAAGTGAGCATTGTAGATTTTGTGTCAATAATTAATATACACTAATCTTTACAGAAAAAAACCCCCAACATTCTGCACTATTTTATGAGGTGCAAAAAGGTGCTTCTTTATTTTTATTTTGCTTTGTGGGGTGAGTCACTTGGTGTGGGGAATGAGCTCCCAAGTGGGGGAGGCTTGCTGGAGGTTCCCAGGATGTGAGGACTGACAATCTTTCCTTAGAGTTTCAGGGGATCAGCTTTAGAGATTTTCCACTGAGGGAGGGCGTCATCCAAACTGGTATCTTATCGTAAAATACCACAACAAGTCAGAAAAGGCATCCGGAGGGACATACTCACTGTGTACTGTGCGCAACCCTTATATACTCTCCTGCTGTCTTGTGGAGGGTGAATGCATGTGTCATCATTAATGGCTGCCAGCCATGCTGCATTAAGCCTCTCCTCCCCTCGTGTGTGCGCTTGGTGCTGTTTTCTGCCGGTGGTGCTGAACTGCCACTGCTGAGATTTGGCACGGATAGCGGGGCGCTGTTTGTTTAGCACCACGGCAGCGGTAGAGTGAGGAGTGCCTGAGAGAGGGAAAAGATGGCTGCCGTTCCACTGTTGTTACATTGCCCCTCCCTTAGACTGTGGCCAGAGCACATGCTGTCGGGAGAGGCCATACGTATTGCCATTGTAGGCCCCTGCTCAGTTTTGTTCCTGGAACGAGAAGCCTGTAGAGAGAGAAACCAACAGCTTATTTTATGGTTAGAGTTTTTGTCTTTGGCCAACCACTGGAGTGGGGCATGGTCGATGACAAGGGTGAAGTGTCTTCCTGTTCAGCAATACTGGAGTTCTCAGGAGTATGTCCATCAGCCTTTGCAATGTTGCGGGTACTCCATGGAGCCCGAAACGGAGGAGCCTGTACTGCCAGTGCCTGGAGCTGATGCTGAAGGCCGTCTTGGGCCATGTCTCATGGCCCAAGACGGCCTTGTGTCTTTGGAGAGGGCTACCTGCCAGTACTCTTTGGTTAGATCAAGGATGGATATGAACTGGGCCCTCCATAGGCTCTCGATGAGGTCATCAGCTCATGGCAGAGGGTAGCTGTCAAACTCCGATACCTCGTTCAGCCTCCGGAAGTCGTTGCACAGCCGGAAGCTTCCATCAGGTTTGGGCACGACCAAGATGGGGCTAAACCAGGGGCTGGTGGATTCTTCAATGATGCCGTCCTGCAGCATCCAGGCTACTTCTGCCTCTATAGCTTGGCGGTGGGCCTCTGGGACTCAGTAGGACTTTTGTCGGATGACTGATCCAGCGGGGGTCTTGATCTCATGTTGTAACAGATGGGTCCGCCTGAGCTCGGCAGAGAACATGTCCCTGAACTGATCTTCCAGTTCTTGCAGCTCTTGTAGTTGGGCAGGTGTCAATTCCTCTCCCTTGTGGACCTGCTCTGGCTTGGATGGACCTGAGGAGGGAACAGGAAAGGCTGAAAGCTCCGGCACCAGCTCAGTCCAATGCTTTAGCAGGTGTATGTCATAAAGTTGAGTGAGGCTTCTCTTACCTGGCTGCTGCAGGTGGTAGTTCATGGGATCTAGTCACTCCTGGATGACATAGGGACCTTGTCAGCAAGCAAAGTAGTTGCAGCTCACATTTGGGAGGAGCAGCAGCACACAGTCACCTGGCTGAAACTATCAAGGTTGGGCCGGCCAATTATAGACTCATTGCTGATCTCTCTGGGCCACCCGCATCTGCTACTGTTTGATGGAGCCCACCCGCTCAATCCGCTATTGCATCTCTTGGACCTAGTTGATGAGGGAACGGAATGGGGATGGCTGTTCCTCCCAGGCTTCCCTGATGGTATCCAAGAGACCCCTGGGCTGTCGGCTGAGAAAGTGCTAAAAAAGAATGAACCCTCTAGAGGCCTGGGGAGTCTCTCACACAGTGAAGAGGATGTAGGTGAGGAGTAGGTCCCAGTTTCGTCCAACTTCATGTACCACCCTTTTCAAAATTTGCTTGAGAGTTTGTTTGAACCACTCCAGAATGCTGTCATTCTGAGGCTGGTAGATTGAGGTCTTGAGGTGTTTGACCTGCACCAGCTGACATAGGTCCGACATCAGCTTGGAGACGAAGAGGGTGCCCTGGTCTGTGAGCAAGTCCTTGGGGATTCTGACCCAGCTGAAGGGGAGCATCAGTTCCCTGGCAATGTTTTTGGACATGGCTTTGTTGAGAGGGACAGCCTCTGGCTATTGGGTGGCGACAATCACCAAGATGTAGTTGTGGCCCCAGGCAGACTTAGGCAGTGGCCCTAAAATATCCATGCCAACCTGCTCAAAGGGGACCCCGATGATGGGAAGGGGGATTAATGGGGCCGGAGCTGGCCTGTAAGGGGAAGTCTGTTGGTACTGTGAGCACCATTGGCAGAAGTTGCAGAACTCAGCTACCATTCCTGGCCATTATGAAGGTAAACCATACTGTCAGGTGAGGATTGTTGTTTTCCTTCTCCTTCCCATTCTTTCTCACCCATTGATGTTCCAACTCTGCCTACAAAACTCACTTGCTTCACATCTGTTGACTTTCTGTCACTGAACACATCATTAATTCTAATCCTTCCTCCTGTCTACTTGACCCTGCCCCCACCACGCTGCTTAAGACACATTCATCTATAATCAATACTCCTATTGCTATAGTGATAAATACATATTCCTGGTGGTATTCCTGATGTGGTTGAAACACTGAAGTGCGGGAGATGGTGTTCACACAGCTTTACTATGAATTTTCTTTTCTACCGCTTTTCAGCTTTTTTGTGATTTATTCATTCACGCACACACACACACACACACACACACACACACACACACACACACACACACACACACGCATGTGCTCTGGTCAGGAGAGATCCACTCTCATCACTCTCTCCCTCCTTTTTTACCTTCCATCCTCACTGCAAAACACACAGACACAACATTAATTGACAACAGGTGTACTGACTTTGCCACTCACCTTCCCTGACCCGGGCCTTCATTTACAAACCGATGCTTGGCCACGCCCCCGCTGCCACATACCCCCACTGCCTGAGCTGTCCGGCCTGCAGTGGACCCCCCCCACGGGAAAGGATGTCCGCCACCACCATCTGCGCACCCGGCCTGTGGACCACCTCAAACTTAAACGGCTGGGGGGCGAGATACCAATGGGTGATCCATGCATTGGCTTTCTTCATGCAATGGAGCCACTGGAGGGGTGCATGGTCTAAACAGAGGGTGAAAGGGTGCCCCAGCTGGTCGTATCGGAGGGTGAGGACCACCCACTTAATGGTCAGGCACTCCTTCCCGATGGTGCTGTACTTACTTTCACCCATCGAGAGCTTGCAACTGATGTACAGCACCAGACATTCCTTGCCCTCCACCTTCTGGGACAGAATGGCCCCCAGCACGCTGTCCGATGCGTCCGTCTGTAAAATAAAGGAGAGAGAGAAGTCAGGATAGTGTAAAAGTGCCCCGCCACACACAGTGCAGCTTTTACCTTGGTGAAGGCCTGTTGGCACTGCTCCATCCACTGGACCAGATCTGGTGCTCCCTTTTTAGTGAGATCAGTCAGTGGGCTGGTGACGTCTGAATAATTAGGTATGGACCTGTGATAGTAGCCAGCCAGCCCCAGGAACTGTCTCACCCCCTTTTTGGTCTTGGGTCTTGGGCAGGCCGCAATCGCTGCAGTCTTGTCAATTTGGGGACGCACCTGCATATGACCCAAGTGGAAACCCAGATACCTTACTTCCACCCGCCCAATCACACACTTTTTTGGGTTAGCCGTGAGACCCGCACGCCTCAGCGACTCCAGGATGGCCCTAAGGTGTTCTAGGTGCCGTGGCTAATCATTGCTATATATAATAATGTCATCTAGGGAGGCCACAGCATAGGCAGTATTGGGGCGGAGAATCTTGTCCATGAGCCGCTGGAACATAGCGGGAGCCCCAAATAACCCAAAAGGAAGCGTGATGATTTGGTGTAATCCGAACAGTGAGGAAAAGGCTGTTTTCTCTCAGGATAGAGGAGTCAAAGGTATCTGTCAATATTCATTTGTCAAATCCAGTGTCGAATAAAAGTGAGCAGCACCTAATCGATCGAGCAAACTCATCAATGTGAGGCATTGGGTACGTGTCGAACTTAGACACCATGTTGACTTTTCAATAGTCCACACAGAACCAGACCAACCCATCGGTCTTGGGGACCAGGACCACCAGGCTGCTCCAGTCACTATGGGACTCCTCAATTATGCCCATTTCGAGCATGGCCTTGAGTTCATCTCGAATCACCTTTTTTTGTGTTCGGGCAAGTGGTATGGGTGGCTACGCATGACAACCCCTGGGGGCATTTCAATGTGGTGTTCTATGAGGTGGGTGTGGCCGGGAAGGGGCGAGAACAAGTTGGAACATTCCACTTGCAACCTGGCAACCTCTGTGAGTTGGGCTGGTGAGAGGTGGTCTCCACAGGGGACTGGAGCAGTTTGAGTGGTTACTTTTGTTTTTACCTCCAGTCACAGCTCCGCCTTCTTCAGAACTACCGATGCCAATGCCACAGGGACCCCCTCATTCCAATGTTTTAGCAGGTTGAGGTGGTATATTTGTAGTGCCACGCCCCTATCAATTCACCTCACCTCATAGTCGACGTCCCCAATTCACCGTGTGACCTCGAAGGGCCCTTGCCACTTGGCAAAAAATTTGGAGCTCAAAGTGGGCAATAATATGAGTACTTTATCTCCCAGGGTGAACTCTCTAAGGCACGTACCCCTGTTGTACAGCCGGACTTGACATTCTTTTGCCTGCCGTAAATTATCTTGGGTTAAGTGCGTGAGGGTGTGGAACTGGTGGCATGGTGGTGTAGTGGTTAGCACTGTCACCTCACAGCAAGAAGATTCTGAGCCCAGTGGCTGACTGGGGCCTTTCTGTGTGGAGTTTGCATGTTCTCCCCATGTCTGCGTGGGTTTCCTCCGGGTGCTCCGGTTTCCTCCCACAGTCCAAAGACATGCGGTTAGGCTAATTGGTGGCTCTAAATTGACCATGAGTGTGAATAGTTGTGTGTCCCAATGTGTCAGCCCTGCGATGATCTGGCGACTTGTCCAGGGTGTACCCCGCCTCTCGCCCATAGTCAGCTGGGATAGGC
>JAODTV010132550.1:0-11745 GCA_025399955.1 Galeichthys feliceps
GCTTTCGGTCACTAAACAAAAATAATTGGGTGTCGGGGAAAATTCTTTTTATGACCTACACTTGAAAAATCTGAAAGGCAGTCCAGCTTTAAGAGAGCAGCCAGTGAGGGAATGACTCACTGTAATGAGCTCTATTCTAATTGGCCGTTTAGCTACACAGCTGATCTAAAGGCTTACTTTATATTCCCACATACCACAAAGTGATTTATAGTTTTCGATAAATAAATCATGATTCAATAACATGACCATATCACTGTGTGTAAATATTTTGGCTTGCCTGAAACTCGCTCATGATGTTCCTGTAAAGCCAGAGACACCGCCATGAGAAACTAACACTGCGAATAAGGCTTGAGTGATATTTTTAGAAAGTGTTAAAGTTCTGCCAAAAGCTATTATATAATAAGTATTTTTAACAGAGTACATTTGATGATGTACTCTTTTTGGCCAATTCCCATCCATCAGTCAGATCTCCCCTATCATATGATGGCTACCAACTGGGGAAGGTGAAATCGAACACCTTCTTCCTCCTCAATCAGTGAAATCTAAGGTGCAGAAATTAAGCAAATGTTTACATGTGTTGCAATTTCTTAAGGGTATTATCATTTCAGTATTAACATGTCGGTGCGTCCAGCCGGTTCTTCTGGCTTCACATCTCGGAACTATGAAACCGCAAATGCAAAACATCTTGTTTTTCTGCCTTTGTGTTCCCCAGTCGCGGCACGTTAGGAGGTGTTTGATAGCCGATCTGACTCAGGATGCAGGATTCTCTCGAGGTTAGAGTTCAGGGAGTCGTATTCAGCGCCACACCACACCCCCGGTATTTTGTGTGTGTGTTATGAATGAAAGAAGAAAAAAAAAAAAGAAGCTCGCTCATTACCCTCGTGACGCAGCTGTTGCTAGGCGTTTCACTCCAAACAGCTTGCTGAAACACTGTCTTCCCTTTTTTTTTCTCGTCTGGCCTCTAATCGCAGATCCAGATACAAGATGGTTTTGTTTTCAGCTTAAGCACAGTCACATTTTTCCATCTCTTTCTACACTTTTGGTTTGGGGTAATGGATAGATTCCCCCCCCCTCTTCTTGGGATTAATAATTGCATTTTAGGGTTCGAATCTGCTGTATAGTTTAATAGTGTCATTTAAAGTGTACATCATTACAACTTTGGCACAATCAAATGATTAAACACGTTTATAACACGGTGCTAGATTCTAATTGGTCAGAAGGTATTAGATTGATTTTCTATAACAGCATCTTTTAATAATGGTGCAGCTGCAAATCAGGTTCATCTGTTACCTTGTACAGCTTGTGAAGATCGACAGCATCATTAATTCTGCTATAAATATCGGTATATTTTAGCCCTGGTTGCCTTTGTCAGCAGGTTATGACTTGGCTGTAGATGATCTTTCAACCCGATAACAACCCTAAACATGCGTGTACATCCAAATCAAGGAAGAAATGGTTGCAGGATCACAGTGGCTCAGTGTTCCACGTTCACAAATGCAAGAATCTAAAGGCGCTTAACATTTTGCATCGAGAAATGGTCAAATCCTCAAGAGATAAAAATAAATATTAGTAGCTTGATTTTTGCTCCTTTTTATCAAGATTCCAATAAATCTAAAGGTGAATGTTGGTGTATATAATAAAATGGCTATTCGGTGAATACCATGAGCACCACTTGAAGAGGAAGTAAACAGTAGATTGTGGTGTTTGGATCCACATTAAAACCATGTTAAGTCAATTTATTTTTTGGTGCTTTTAACAATAAACTGGCACATATTACTTGTGAACCTGATTTCCTCTGAATGGTGATCTTCCCAGGGGCTGTGTTCGTCCTAGGGTTTGGCTATACAGCTGCTTGGAATTGGACAGTCTACCCGAGCGCTGTAGGTCCCGTGACAATCGAAACTGTCAGGGAGGGGATTCCCCGCTGAGGCTGCGCGCAGTGTTAGTGTGAGCATGTAGCCTATGGGAGATGAATAGTGTGTTGGATTAGCACTAATCCCATGTTTTGGAAAATTGAAAATGTCTTGGGGCCCCTCTGGCGTGTCACCAGTCCATGTATGGAGTATGTGCGTCCAGCCATGTCGATTTGCATAGGTGAATGAACAGACAGATAGACAGCCTTCCTTTAGTAGATATTAAAGGAATTGGGTAGATATTGTCCCAATGCAGCTTTACAGAATAATGTAGAATTTAAACACAAATTAATAAACTTATCTGTAATGAGCAAGCTTGAGGCGAGGGTGGCAAGGAAGTCTCAGAGAGCTTGACATAAAGAAACCAGACTCAAAAGGGAACTCGTGTCTCTTTTTTTTTTTGTTTTTTTTTGTTTTTTTTGGTACGTTGACTTACCCATTCTACTAATGCCTTTGAGGGTCTTTGTGGAATAGATTTAGCCTGCTGTTTTAAGCAAAAGTAGGCCCACGTTTTATAGAAATCCTACAAAAAGACCTGGGTGGATGTTTTATTAGTCAGCAGAGACTTCACACGCGGAGCAGAAACCGGAAGTGGTTTGGATGCAGGCAAATAGTCCTCTCATTTGAAAACTCTGCCTTTCTGAGGAAATATGTTTAACGCCATTCAATCACTTCACACCTGTCATCTGCAAGTGTGCTTATAGGAGAGTAATCAAAAGGATGGGAACTGTTAAGTTGTCAGTTGAACCTTTCCTGTAGTGACTCATCTGTTGAGTCTGATTTCAGTCCGCAAGAGTGGTGGTCGTTTGACTTTAATCCTACCCTCGTAGATCGTAGACCATGTTTCTAACAGCTCTTTATATACTCTTGAGTAGAAAAAGCACCTTGGATTTAACGTTGCCCAAATCCAAGTTTAATAAAGCACTGACCTGCTGTATGTTATTATTCACATACCTGCTAAAGACCAAGGAGAAGTCTAACTGTTGCTGTGGTTATTAAATGATCCCTTCTCTATCCAAAGGGGGAAACTCCATCTACCTGAAAGACTTGTTTCTTTGTCCTCTCTGAGTTTATCAACCCATTAAAAGTAGGTCATGTTTGTTCAGCAAAAGGTTAGAGCCACTAAGTCGGACAGCTGGGAGTGGGAAATCCCTTCCTGGATATCCAAGGAAATTCACACGAGTTCTTCTGTTTGCCAGGAGGAGGAGGAGGGTCTTGGTCCATCCATCCTAACCTGTTTTTTTTTTGTTTTTTTCCCCCCCCTCTCTGCTGTGTACAGAAAATGTGAAACCAATTTGATTTCAGCCAGTCCACTTCAGCATTTCAAGTTAAAGATTTCTGCAGGACAATGTGGTACCAGATTTTGCCCACAATATGATTGATGCAACACTCTTTGTTGTCTATTAAGAGACAAAGATATCCATTGTCTTATGCTTTTTGATTGTCATTATTACATTATGTGGCATTTAGCAGACGCTCTTATCCAGAGCACCGTACAATGAGTGCAAAAGTCAGGTACACGAAGTGCTGAACTTGTAGACAAGAAAGTTCTAGTGCCAACCGAACAAGTGACAATACTTCGTGCAATATTCTGCTGATGTACCAATACTCAGCAAACAGCCAAGGAAACAAACCAACCATACAAAGTACAACTGAGTTCTCTATTTAAACGGCTAGCCCCAGGCTAGACGTTACACAGCCTGGGTTGGTCTAGACTGAAACGCAGTTACACAGTGAGCAGGGAAGAAGGGGAGAGGTGCAGCCTGAAGAGGTGAGTCTTCCATCTGCGTTTGAAGGTGGTCAGGGAGTCGGCAGTTCTGACCTCAGTGGGAAGGTCCTTCCACCAATGGGGAGCCAGGACAGACAGCAGTCTTGAGCGGGCTGGGCAGGAGCGGAGAAGAGGAGGGGCCAGGCGACCGGTAGTAGCGGAGTGTAGGGATCTGGCTGGCGTGTAGGAGCGGATCAGACTCTGGAGGTATGCTGGCCCTAACCCCTTGACAGCCTGATAAGCTAGCACCAATGTCTTAAATTTGATGCGAGCTGCGACAGGTAGCCAGTGCAGGTCGGCAAGCAGAGGGGGGGACATGGGAAGAACGAGGGAGGTTGTAGACCATTATACCACTTTCTGGCTTAATTGAACAAGAATACCAGGATTTCAAACTTCTAATTTAGGGATGAACAAGGTCACTGATTAATATCTGATTTGCTGTCATTTAATACTGAAGTGCTGCTTTTTTTTTTTTTTTTTTTTTTTTTTTTTTTTTTTTTAAATCCCTTAGGCCTTTTATTGCATTAAGGGCTCTGCAGACGTGCATCAGAAACTCTGCTGTGTTGTAAAATAGACCTGTGATTTCTGTGTAGACCGTTACATCTAAATCTGTGCATCAAGTTGGGCTTTGTTGCTGGTCCTTTACTGTGCCTCAGGCTCGATCAGACAATTTGGGAACAGCACAACTCTCACACAATACATGCTGAAATCACATTATAAGCGTCATCCTGGTCCTGAAATCCAGACAAACTAGATTTCAGGGTCTCGAACATTCCATTATGCTCCATAACGGCTCTTTTGTATGCTCTCCTTGTTGATGATGGGAAATATCATTTGGGTTTCCTTTTTTTTTCTGCTCACAGACCACAAGTCTGGTGCCACATCTTTGGACATATTGCTTGCATTGTTGCAGGCAGAAGGAGCCAAAATTGAGGAAGAAACCGAGGTAACCACTTCCACCCACCTTTTACCGCATGAGCCTTGTGGGTGTTCAGCACCGGTCCTAATTCTTGTTTTCTCACGGTTTAAGGGTTGGATATATAACTGTCACGGTATCATCCACAGTCCTTGGCATTGTTTCAGCCATGAGATTCTTCTGAAGGCCAGAGAGATTAATAGCCTAGATAACGTGACTATGAACAATAACCTGTTATGTTGTTAAACACGGAACAAAGAATCTGTCCTAGGAAGTACATTTCCTTAACTGCATGGAAAGTGTTTTATCATTGTAATGGCCATTTGTGCAGATATGATGGTACTATGGTGATATAAAATTTGTGATGGTTCTTCATGTTCATAAGGTTTGTTTGCTAAGAAAGATTGTTCTTTTGTGGAGAAGTGAGCTTAAAAATAGTTATCTAATTTGTATGCATCAGAGAAGGAGAATTATGTTAACCAAAACAGTAAAGAAAATAGTTGCTTAGATTTTCAGATGTCATTTTGTCAGATAGCAAAAGGGCAATTCTGAATTGTCCATAATGACAATATTGCGAGTGCGGAATATTGACCTTGATGTTTCCTTTCCTCCTTAAATAGAACATGGCGGAGTCTTTCCTTGATGGTGCTGTACCCTTGGACGGCTTTATTGATGAGTACCAGAGCAAGCGCAAACTGGCTCACCTGCGGAGGGTGAAGATCGAGAAGCTGCAGGAACTGGTGCTGAAATTGCCGGCAGTTGCCCAGGTCCCTCGTCACACCGAACCAGTCTCCACACCGGCTCCCCTCCAGAGAGAGCCTGACAGTACCCCAGTCCCACAGCCCAGACGAGCCCCTCCGCTTCCCCCCATCAAAAATCCCAGTGCGCAGTCTCCGCCAGCTCCAGTGGTGGCCTACCCTGTTGCTCCTTACCCACCAATCCCACCCCGAGTGCGACAACCCCAGCCTGGGTACCCTTCTCTCTGCATGCCACAATCCCAGCCTGGGTACCCTTCTCTCTGCATGCCACAATATACCCCACCAGTGCCACAGAGATCTGCCCCTCAGATGGCTCCTCAACCAGGCTTCATCTTACAGTGATCATCTGACTCTTTCATCCACTTGGGAAGGAACAATCTATGCACTGGATGTCCAGATGTGCCTTTCTGAAGGTCTTCTTGCCTGAGAATATCGTGTCAGGACATGCTGGATGTCTATTTTAAATGAGGGTTGTCTGGACATTTCTACAGTTTAAAAAGTAGCGTCAGCAATGGTACCTTTTTTGTTTTGTTTTAATTCGCACTTTAGACTTTTCTTCTTCTGGCGTTGGGATCTAATACAAGATGTCTGGCTATCTTGCATCTCACTCCTGACTTTGTGCTTCCCCTTGGTTGTGTTTGGTGTAAATTCATTTCCTGTTATCAACTCTAGGGTGTTAAGGGCCCAGTGGAAAGCAGATGGTCTAAGATATGGTCAAGCTTTGTGTTTCCGTTTGTGAATCTTGGCAATTTTATGTAACCTCTCACCTTCTGTCGCGAAAAATTTATTCATCACTGGTAATGGCATTGACGATAAAGCCTATGCAAACAGAGACCGAACTGTCTAGCCTGAATGAGAAGTAAAACCACTTTTTCCTTTCACATCCCAGGTTATATGCACCAACATTTAGCCAAAGATGTGTTCGACTTAGCAGATTCAGTTCTCGTCCTGGTGCTTGACTGAAGTTGAAATCAGGAGTACGTTTCCAGGTAGAATATAAGGAATGATTATGAATATTATGGTGTCTGTGGAATGCATTGGTCTGAAGGAGTGTTTGCCATGGTGATGAGTCATGGACTGATTAATGTCTGAGACATAGCCCTCTACTGGCAGATCCTGATTGACCGTGTCATTCAGTTCAAGGCTAGGCTTAAAGGGATACATTGGCCAAACAAGTTTGCATGGTTGAATGGACACCGACAAGTAGCAAGTTGTATGGGATTAACCATCTCGTTATGCTACGTTCAATAGCAGTCCTGTGTGAATGAGGAAGGACCTAACGAAGCAGATTCATAGCGATGGGGAAACACACCAGCACACCATTTAAAAAAAAAAAACACAAAAAAAAAAAACAGGTACACATTTGGTGAATTATGGTGCATACTGGGATGAATCGCTCATGGTCACTGTGGGAGATGCGAGTTTCTTGCACTGTCTATTATTGTGTACTAACACTGAAAAGCTAACACTTTGACATGTTCATTATTTACCTGTTAATTATTTGTAGAAAACATTATATTATTGGGCAAACTTTTGATTCCTGGTAATTAAGGTGGTGCGCAAGTGCTTGCTTTAACCTAAATTGAATATCAATTACATTTTAGAAAATTAATATTATTAAACATAAAACAGTAAATATAAAGCTTGCAGCTTTCATTTACAGCCATACTAGCATTGATTTTATAAGATGCTTTAAAATGTATGTTTTTGCTTTCATGACCGCTAATAAGGATAACGTGCTTGGGAAATGTCTGCTTTAGAAACTTCCACCGGTTTCGAAATGTTTACACCGCTTCCTAAAAATACTGTGGAACCATTTCTAAACCAATTTCTTTACATCAAGAGGATTATCAGAAAAGCGTGTCAACATTTTCACAGATTGTCGTTGCTGTGAACCAGAATTGTGCATTTTTTTTTTTTTTTAAATCTACTTATTTTTGTTTGTACATGCCCTCAAATTTTGCTAATAAATTAAGCAGAATAGTAATGTAAAGAACTGAACCTGGACAAAGCATTTCCTGAGGTTGAATTAATGCGGTAAACGTGTTCTGAGATCAGACTACACAAATTAGCCCGATTTTGACACCATTTTGTCATGTCTGATAAATTTCCAGCACTGGGCCAAAATACGAACGTTCGGAATGATGAAAGGAGACATAATTGAAGAACAGTGACGAGGCATCTGGGATGCCTCGTGACACCCTGACGAAGTCTAGCATGTCAATTTTTGTATTTTCTCGCCTAGTTTGACAATTTCTCCAACGTGTTCCTTGGCGTTCCTTCTGTAGCCAGGATTGACACTTTTCCCTCCATGATGACACTCAAGGAGGTGAATGATGATTGGTCAGAGTCAAACTTGTAGTGTTCTAACCAAGACACCATATTTATGGCACTATGAGTGTCTAATCTGACATGGTTACCATCCTGAATGTCAAAAATACCGTGTAGTCTGATCTTGGCATTACACAACACCGAACTATGTTCAATATGTTCCTATGTGAGTGAACATGGCTTTGCTTTGTCCTGTGAGCTTCATTCCTTACCAATTTCCCAATGCACACCTCTTCTGTGAAACTGGATAACTTGAAGTAGCCATCTAATGCCTGCAGGGTCGGACACCACTGTGGTCTCCTCTTCAAACCTGTAATCTGTAACTCAAATGTCTAAATTTAAACAGGCTCTACATGTCCATTTTGCTCCTGCATTCTATCATGTGTATAATTACAAGTGTCCTTACTATATGCTGAGATTATCATACTCTATGCTGCATGGTCACACAACTTGGGGGTTGAACTTGTATATCTATGCCACAGGTTCCTAACCCTGGTCCTCTTTGCAAATTTCAGTGTTTTCCCTGCTCTTAACTCACACACTCAACTTAGGAAGGGCTATTAATTAGCTCGGGAGGTGAATCAGGTGTGTTGGGAGCAAAGCGTTGAGGCTGTCTGAGGCTGTCTGTCTCTGATAGATCGGGGACCTGTCCATGGTGTACCCTGCCTCTCACCCAGGCTCCAGTTCACCTGTGACCCCTGGTGAATGAATGTTGGGAGCAAGAAAACACTAAAATGTGCAGGGGGTACTCCAAGACCATGGTCAGAAACCTGAGGTATATGCAGAAACGTACTAATCCAGATCAGAGGCCCTCTTTATGTTCTAATCGCCGTGGTTCTATAGACCTGACCGGAGATCAGCTGTCTTGCCCTAAGACATAGGAACCTGTGCCTTAAAGTGCCTAGTGGTCTGAAATGTGAATCGTGTTAAACAGCCCACTGTATCATACTTACACAGACGGGAGAGAGCAGCTCAGCTTTCAGTTGGGAGTATGTGCCATTCTGTTCCTCTAGAGCAACGTGGCTCAAGTTTTTATCATCAGCACTTATCACAATGTTGTTTAAGGTTATTTGGTACACGTCATGCTTGGAAAGGACTGATCAGTGGTCTTAACTGCAATGAAACGCTGACATGGCTGCCAAGCAGTGGCTCGTCAGTAATCTTAAATGAGCCAGCATTTCCCCAGCATGTGAGTTTTTGTGTATTTTGTACATGGTTATTTTTTATCTAACATGGCTGTTTGACCAGTCATCTGTACACTCCTCATGTAAAATATACTGATCATTTTATTGTATTAGATTGTTGTATTGTTTGTTTGGGAAATGGGTAAAAATTGTCAGATTGGCCCATATCTATTTTAAGTATAATAAAGACTATAGTAAAAGAATGGTATGGTGTCAGGCATCCTGTTGTTTGTAATGCTTTTCCTCTGGACATGTCCCTATGATCTGACTGCTTTGATTTTTTTTTTTTTTTTTTTAAACATTGTGATAAAAGTGGCATATGAATCAAATCACTCAAAACAATGCCCTGGTAAAAATATCTAGCTTGGTCTGACCACCTGCCAAAACAGGCTGTGCTGGGCAAACTGCTAGACTGCTTGCCTGTGCCAGCCAAGATATTTTCCACTTTTCATGATTACTAGAGTAAACAAATGTTTGTATTTTCAAACTGCCTTACTGTTGTGTTATTCCAGACAACTTGTCTACCATGTAGCACCAGTAGCAGTAATTCGGTCGCTGTTTACTTTCTTACGACCAGGACTTACTAACTGGTAAAGATGGTCTCCCAGTTTGATTAGCTCAGCCTGTTCTTGGTTAACTGGTATCTGGTCAGACCAAGCTGGAATTTTTTTTTTCACTAGGGTGAATGTGGCGCCGCCTTGTGGACACTTATTCCATTGTGGTAATATAGAATATACCTACTCTGTCCATCCTACCAGTCAGAAGTTTGGACATACCTACTCATTTGTAGGTTTTTCTGTATTTTCTACATTGTAGATCAATACTGAAGACATCAAATCTATTAAATGACATATATAAAATTATGGTAAACAAATGTGTTTACAGTTCATTCTTAAAGTAGTGATTCTAACTGATCTCAGACAGGGAATGTTTTCTAGGATTAAATATTAGGAATTGTGGGGAAAAACTAAGTTTAAATGTACACTGCCTGGCCAAAAAAAAAAAAAAAAAAAGTTGCTGTTTAGATTTTAATAAGCAAATAATTAAGAATTTTTAATTGGATAATTACTGCAGTGATTAACGTCTTCCAGCTGCAACAATTCTTTATTCGACTGAATAAAATCGACTGGCGATTTTTGTCGCAGAATATCAAGCAGGTTTGATACCTGCGATCTGTCGCATGCAACAAAAAATCGCCGTCGCAAATATCCGCGCACACAGTGATTTTTTTGCTTGCGTCAAAACGTTGCGCGACCAAGCGACGGAAAATCGCCCGTGTGTGCTGGGCTTAAGCGATGCAGTGAATAGCTTCTCATTTCTCGTGATCGTGGAAAAGATGTTACTGTGTTTCAGAAGAGTCAAATGATTGGAAATGGGTTAAGAACTGTCCAACACATTATTAAAACCTGGTAGGATCGTGGTGCACAGTCCACTTCATGGAAGAAATGTGGTCAGAATAAAATCTTCACTGACCATGATCAGAGATCACTTAAAAATACAAAATCATCCAAAAAATATAAATTGACAGTAGAACTCATGACTGTTTAATAGTGAAAGTAAGAGCATTTCCACACCCACAATGTGATGAGATCGCTCAGGATTGAGACTAAACAGCTGTGTGTCCAAAAGGAAACCACTTGTTAGTGAGACTAATCAGGTGAAAAGGCTTCAATTTGCTAGAGAGCATAAAAATTGGGCTCTGGAGCAAAGGAAAAAGGTCATGTGGTCTGAGTCCAGATTGACCCTATTCCTGAGTGATGGGCGTGTTAGGGTAAGAAGGGAAGCGCATGAAGTGATGCATCCGTCATGCATAGTGCCTACTGTAAAAGCTTCTGGAGGCACTTCAGTTGGTCAGGATGAGACTCCGGAACATTATGGGGCAATAAAATGAAGTCAGCTGATGACCTGAATTTACTGAATGGCCAGGTCATTGGATTTTCTTTCTTCCCTGATGGCCCAGCTATATTCCAGGACTACAATTCCAGGATTCCTCGAGCTCAAACTGTCAAAGAGTGGTTCAGGGAGCATGAGGAATCATTTTCAGACATGAAAGTCTTTAGGATGTGCTGGAGAAGACTTCATGGAGTGGTTCGACCCTCCTGTCATCAATTCAGTACAAGATCTCTGAGACAAATGAATGCAACTGTGGATGGAAACGTTGCGACGTTGCATCATGATGTTGAAACAAGGAACACCATCAAAGCTAAAGGTGATCCAATGAAATATTAGTGTGCGACTTTTTTCTTGGCCAGGCGGTGTACTTGGCTAAAGTACAACTGTGTATGTTTATTGTATAAATTGTACTGCTTGAGTTTGGGTTACTATTAACATGGTAATATAGAAATTTAAGATGTTTAGGTACAAATTAGGAGTCAAGTGATCACTGAAATATAAAAGTGAACTAAATATGTATGGATATTTCAGGAAAAGACAAGGTAACAATAAAAAAAAAACTTTTGACAAATGTACTACTACTGAAAGTGGTTTTATAAAAAAAATTCTTACAAAATATTGAATAATAAAATGATTTTAACAGAAAATCCTTACTGCTAGTGACCTACCTCAATACGGTCTGAGGCTGAGATAAAAAAACAAAACCCGAACAGCTCACTCTGTTAAATATATAAAATTAATACATACATATGATACTGTAACTTAAGAAGTAAACAATTTAAATGTACATATTGTCCTATTTAGGCCATTATTAACATTATTGATATAGAGATATATGCTGTTTAAAGCGAGACGGCCTTTCGATTTCATAAAATCGGTGAGATTTAGTTCCCTCTGAAATGTGCTCATTGTGATATGTTTATTTCTGTAATATCTCTCAAAATATCAGGCCATTCTGTGGCTGGGAAGTTATTTAATTTGA
>JAODTV010132590.1:0-17063 GCA_025399955.1 Galeichthys feliceps
AAGTTCTCTGAAGTCTGGTCTAATTTTCTAGTGTACATTAAGAAAGGAATATAAAGGATTAGAAATATTTACATGTTATGTGTAAAGGTGCTTTATACCCTCCATTTTCTGTCTTTGTTTACCTTATTATTTACTTACCCCCCCCCAACTTTTTATTTAAATTTTTTTTATTTTATATTTCTATTTATTTATTTTTGCTTAGTGCCAGGATCTATTATTGGTTGTTTAATTGTTCTTCTTCGATTGATTGTAGTGTATTTGTGTTAAGCTGTGATAGTGTTTGTTTATAAAACTGAAAACGGCAATAAAAAATTTTGAATTAAAAAAAAAAAAAAAGCGCTGACACTTTAGACTTGTTCCAAAATACTAAATAAATGTCTGCTCACAGAAAACTTCACCATGTTAAACATTACTGTATGTGGAGTGCTCTCTGTGTAAAATAATAACCTATTAGAAGCAGTGCATTCATATGAACCTGTGATTTACCTCGAGGCTGGCACTATTGTCAGAGCTGATGTTAAAAATTGAACCAACACCTCCTGAAAAGTTAGAATCAAACTTCCAGTCAACTTTTCTGTGGTGTAAAGATGTGAGCTCTAAGTAAAAATCTAGTAAGGTTTTTTTTTTTTAATGTTCATAAGTTGGTAGGGACTTTAACTGCACTGTGAGGTTATTCTATTTACTAAAAGTGGCAGACAGTGCTCAGTTAAAAATAAAAAATAAAAATGAATAAGACACTACTCAAAGTGCATCCAAGCAGTCAGTGCAATAGCTTTAAAGTCAAACAAAACCCCAAAATAAATGCTGGCTGCTGATCACGGCAAGTGCCCTGATGTAAACCCCCCCATTTAAATTAAAAATAAAACTTTATAACAACAATTTATCCATTTTAATAGTTATGATATTGCTAAAAATAGACTTACCTGGCCACAACCATTTGCACTGAAACTAGATATCCACCTGTGACGTCACCGGTTGACTAGTACGCCAGTTACCTTTGTTACACAGAGCTATGAAATAAAGGATTCTAATAAAAAAAAAAAAAATCCCCAGGCGCCACTGCTCTCTCTCTCTCTCTCTCTCTCTCTCTCTCTCTCTCTCTCTCTCTCTGTGTGTTCACTGCTTCAGATGGGTTAAATGCAGTGAAAGAATTTTACTGTGCTGTAATGTAAATGTGACAAATAAAGGCTTCTAATTCTAAAAATCTAATCAGAATTTTTCTGTAACCATGTGATTTTTACTGGCAACAAAATCCGCGAATCAACAGATTTCACTTTTATGAAGTGTAAATCTCACTCTGCTAGATAACGCATACGCATTACTGACACAGATCCTCGTAAACAATGCCTGTTGTCATAGCAACGCGATTCTTGCCATCTAAAAAGATCACTTTTCTCAGTGAATAAAAACAAACAAAAAAAAGCATGTCACATAAAAATACAAGGAAACTTTTAATAAAAAAAAAACTGATTAGCCGTCGATATAGCATTTATAGGCAGCAAAAGGCTGCCAAAGGCTGGGTATGGGTCTGCTCTCTGTTTACTTGTGTGTGTGTGTGTGTGTGAGTGTGAGTGTGAGAGAGAGAGAGAGAGAGAGAGAGAGAGAGAGAGAGAGAGAGATCACTGCTTCAGTGATCAGGCTTATTTTTTACAGCCAAACGTTTGACACTCATGCATTTTCAGAGTTATTTACAACAATTTAGAAGCAATGTACCCACTAGGTCTCAGCCTTGGGAAGTCATGTGTCATGTAAGTGACATCACAATCTTGGATTCTATCGCATAATTTGTACTCAGAGCGCAATATGTGAACCTTGGCAAGAGTGAGATGGCAGTACCCAGATGTTTTTCTTTTAAAATAAAATCTGGACACAGTATACAGTTACAAATATGAACAAGTGAACACTCGAACATGTCTTGTATGGATATTGTCTGTCAGTATAAAAGAGTTTATGTTTTGGGTTTATTTGATTTTAAGAGAGACAAAAAAGCCTGTGAAAGAGAGCTCAGGATAGAAATGTGTGCTTGCTACAGCAGCACATATACGAAAAAATCAGATCAATACAGAGAAGATTAGCATATACCCTGTAAAAGGATGACAAGCAAATCTGTGAAGTGCTCCTGTGGCTCTTTCTAAAGAATTCCTCAATGAGAATCACAAAAGGTTCACAGCAACATGCATGGCTGTTATTATAAGGAGGAGGAACTGAAATGATAAATTAATTCTGCAAACAGAGTACCTCAACTGCCATATAATCCAAACACAGACCCACACACTGGAAGGAGGGTATCTGGTGGAGTTCTGCTCTAGAGGTGGGATTGGGAGCTGGAGCCACTGTAAGTAAAAGTTATTGAGCTGCTGACTATAGATGGAAATATCCTGAAGCCCTGTAGATTGCTACATAAACTGGACAAAGGCCCACACAGACCTGCGTTAGCTTCGGCCCAAACGCTTCATCTTTACCAGATTCTGACACCTCAGTAGTGATACCTCACTCCAATGTTTTATTCAGAGTCAACATTTTTTTTTCTTGAACTGAACTCAAGATACTAAACCATTTTTATCCTTTTATCTGTTCTGCCTCCAGATGCACTTATCTGCACTGGTAGACTCAATCACCTCCCATAATCCCTGATTACCAATGCCTCATAAGACTCAATGAAAACATGCTTCTGTGCAGTGCCTGCCTACATCTTGTTTTAAAATCACAGCACACAGACAGATCATGGAACATGACAGGCCTCAGGACTTCTACTTGCTGTCTCAGCAGGATGTACTGTACTGGCCCCAGTGAGAAGTAAAAGTGCAGCAGGGAACTCCACACCAGAGGCACCCTTTGAGAGGCTGTGATGACTAGGCCTTTCATTGAGTGCTGCATGGAAACCAGAACTTACTGGCATGAAGCAAGCCAGTGTGGTCTGCAATACCCAACCTTTCCCGCTTGCTACGCTAAGAAGTTGTCAGTTGAGGTTACTGCAATCACACACAAAAGCCATTGGCTGCCCCCCTCTTCACACATTTCTGATAATGAAACCCAAATCAGGCCCAGCACACAACACAGTAAATGTGCAGACACCAACAGAATCTGTTAACAAGCTAAGAGTGTAGGATCAAATGAGAGCCACCTGGAAGCAGGTGCATGACAAATGGATGATAAGTGATTTAACATTATATAGTTGTTGAGCTTGGAAAAGTGCTAATGTGGGTCTCGAGTGACTGATGCCAATCCTGAACAGTTCAGAGGTTACATGAATTAAGATTGCTCTTGAGGGATGGTACGCACAGACAGTGGCCAAATCTAGTATGCTGGAGAAAGAGGTGAAAGCCAGTAAAATAGCAATAGATGAGGGAAGAGGTCATTGTAACACTGTTTCTCATTAACAGCATAATGATGTTTAATGTTTAGGCACAGCCAATGTTTGGGACACTGCAGTTGGAGAAGAAAAAGCCTCGGCAGTGTCCCACTCATCAATCATGGCACAGATGGCCAGAGAAAAGCCACCATGATCAGTGACAGGGAGGCGTCCATCGGCCACTGGCGGCCCATGTGGGGTCTGCCAATTCAATCCATTCTTCAAAAGACACACCAATGTCTTTCGCTTGTCAGCCTGGAAGGCTTGCAAATGATGGATACATGTGGTTTTCTCACTCTCTCCCTCTCCAGGGGACATGAGGGTGGCAAGAGTGTCCATCCCACAAAGACAAGGTCCAAAGAGTTGCCTGCCCCACATCCCAGGGGCCTGTCACTGGAGTAATTGATGATGTTTTCATTACAAGGTGTGGGAGGTGGGTGACGGGTGGGGGTGCACCCTTGTTCAATAGATAGCCCTTTCCCCGCTTGACTTGGTGGCTTCTTCTTTGCCATTAACTTCAAGTAACAAGCCTCAAGTCATTGCTTCACATACACACATTTAAGCTTCTTCAGTACGAATGAAAAAACCAAGAGTGGTAAAAACAGTTTAAGACCAATACTTAGTTGACTGCAACAAACACAGTTAAAACACAAGCTATAAACGAATTTAGGGCAAAAGTGCAGTAGAGATTGAGATAAAAAATATTTTGACAGTCAGGGCCTGTTCAGACTTGGTATTAGACCACTTGTGGTTGCCTTTCTTGTATAGCAAGTTTGCGACCAAATCTGGCAAAAGCAGCCTGATGTCTCTTCAGAACCATCATCCAAAATATAAGCTAATAATTAAAAGGAAGTGTTTATATGTAGCTGTTGTATGTCATCTGTCTGTGTGATCACACAAGCCATGCAACCACAACCAATATCATGACAACCTCTGCAAAATGTGTTGTAATATTCAAACCTAATATTGTAGTCAACAGTATTTAATGACGCAATATTTAAAAAAATGCCATTTGCTCAGATTGTCTCATATTATTGTTGAAGCTTTAAATTTAATCACCACCTTTAGTACTGACTGGGTGTTTAGATTAAATTAAGAAATATCCAGAGACTTAGGGCAATAAATTGAATTTACAAATATTCATCTGAATGGACTTTTTGCTCTTTGTACAAATAAACATATGATAAAACAGCATACACTCACAACACCAATTCTCAGGAATAGAGTTTTGCAGTGGTTATGTTTTTAGTTGCAATTATTTAAGTCTCCCAAGGGCTGTCCAATGCAGACATAGCGATGAAGCTGCTAGGAGAAGAGGGCTTTCTGCAAGGCTTCCCTGCCAGGTTAGAGGCCACACAGCATGCCTAGGGTTGCCATGGGTGACCAGCGCGCTGACATCCTCAGGCTCCAGCAATAAACAATCGATGACTAATGGCATCTGAGGCCTGGTTGAACTCTGAACTTTAATAGCCAGGATATTTTTTTTTTCTTGTGAGACCACTGGGAGTAGTCCCCAAATACACTGCTAACATGAATGAACTCTGAGGGTTTACCCTCTTCCTAACAAGTCAGGACCCACACTTTTTTTGGATATTAGAAATAGTCTTGATGTAGGCAAAGAAAATGAAAGCTATAAAAGTACAGTTTAGGCATGGAGTAGATTCTTACCACCAAGCATACTGTACAATATTGCTTTAAGTGCCAAGGGGCATAGAATGAGATCCTATCAGTCATGAGTTGTTATAAACAGTGAAACATTCACTGATGAACATAATGTAGCCTGTCATTTGGAAATATCTAGTTTGGTACTGGTAGTTAATTAAAAAAAAAAAAGAACTTAGCACCTAAACTATGATTTTTACATCAATTGATAGGATTTAATTAATTGCCCATAGCTCCATACTCCAACAGATTATGCTGTTAATAATGCTCAACCATCTCTAGCTCATAGCTGTTTTTCTCCTTAGCTTTTGATGAATCTGCAGTTTGATGGATACAGTTTGGATTTGAGTGTTTTAGCAGACAGAGAAAGCCTGAAAAAGAACGATAGACAAAGCACTACTGTCTACTCAGTAGTTAATTAAAAAACATAATACCTGCACTGTGATTTTTACATAAGTTCTATATTTGATATGATTTGATTAATGTGATCACGATCATGTAGTGCAAATCAAAATTTACTGATCTTTTGAAATTCCACTACCCTGTGCCAAAATGCCTCTCAACTACTGTTGTTCTAAGCCAAACTTGAGATGTTCAGCCTTTCAAAAACCCCAATGTGCCTTCCAAGGCATTATTCTCAGGCAGGTCATATGCTGAACATCTGTAATTCTGCCCAGTGAATGTAGGAAATCATCACAAGGGCAGGACACAAAACCCCACTGCTTTGCACCCCCATTCTCAACCTCTAACTGTGGGGAACGAATTCACCCTCAAACTTCCTGAAGAGGGCATAGCCCCTATCCCCCCTGCTGTTCCAGCCCTGAGCCCAAGGAACCACAGCAGAGATGAATTATAGCACTTTTCACACCTGGTTCTGGTAAAAAAAAAAAAAAATGCAGCAATGTTGACAGTGGTGACAGCATGCTTCAGCCCAGATTAAAAAAATGCTACTACAACTTACAAGAATTGCGCATGTTCAAATGGTGCCAAGTTAGGGCCTAAGGGCAATAGCGGGTATAGAATGTTGCTTTATATTTTCTTTTCGAAAATGAACAAGTGATAAAAAAAAAACTGGAAGAAGGACATCATGCAGCTGTGGTTTGTATTTTTACGAGCTGTGATAGAGCACGCTGTTCTCCAGCTCTGTGTACAAATAAGAGTAAGCACTGAGTTACAAGTGGCAGCTGAACACTGCTGTTCCACACCAGGGCTTTGTTTCGGCTGGTTTGCATCCATCTGAAGTCTGAATTTTATCTAATTACTCTATCACATAATTTTGCAAATTGCCTTTTCATTGGAGAGCTGAGTGCAAAACCACAGGCATGCTGAGCCACAGGCTTGTATTTGCTGGACATTTTTTTTTGGGGGGGGGGGGCAATTAAAGAAGAACAGTCTGCAAAAAAAGGTAACATAGTAACAAGTTTAATGAGGAGCAGGTGGAGAAGAAAAAGTTACAGATAAAGGAAGACAGGATGCAGTGTTTTGCATTTCTCTCCGGGATATCTGGAACAATCGATAAACAGAACAAAGTTTGGATAAGGAACAAATGCAACAGCAACGACGTTTGGATTTTTTTTCTTTCTGAGCTGCAGAGTTTACTGGAATGTGTTTACACTGGGGCTTTACAGCAGAGTAAAACACTCAGAAGCAGCTAGTAATACGTACAGCCTTATTAGTTGATAGTAGTATATAAATCTACAGATCATTTTCAAACTGAACCAAATACTCAACAAGAACATATGCAAACACTTTTGTCTGCTGCCTGTATCCTGCCCCATTATTTATGCTCTTTCTCTTTCACCTCCTCCTTTCCCTGACTCCACAGCCTGGCAGAGTAATCTCGTCTAACCACCCACCTCATGTTTCCGGTTCTGTACAATGGTTTCACTGGTAGGCTCATGTAACATAGATGGATGCCTCCTCATTTCTCTTGACTTGCGGGTATCTGCAGTGCCAGCTTGAGGATGTCTCCCCTTACTTTACAACAGCCATGTCTAAGACATTAAATTAGGGCTTTCATAAGGCTGCATTGTTTCTGAGGCTTGTTAATTGCTACTGGCCAGTATCTCTAAGAACCAGACCCATTTGCCCACTGAACTGTTAGAAGAGTGGACATCCAATGCACTACTAAGGCTCCTCCCATGCACTTTGTATATTTGTTCTCCTTCTGCTGCTTTGCCTCTCCTCTTCTCTGTTTGTAGTGAGACTGTAAATCAGTACATTTACATGCACACTAATATTCCACTATTATTACGAATATGACAATATTCAGAATTTGATATGCGTCCTGTGAATAGCATCACCTTTTTGCATGTTCTGAATTTAGCCTTATTCCAAATTTAGCATTTTGTGATTAAGACATGTGGGATATGGCATTATTATTAAAGTTTTAGGAGCATTATTTGGACATGTATACAGCGTATTCAGAATATGCATCTCAATTGGTGTTTTTACGGTCATTTGTGACACACGGCCTCTTGCCTTTTTATGGTCACCTCTGCGTGTACACAAACCAAAATGGGGTATTTTAAGTTAACTGGAGTACGTATGGCTGTATGTAAATGGGGATATTAGTGGAATATTAATTTTTATTAGCCATGTAAACAGCTTAGTAGGAATATTGTCTTCTTTTTTTTTTTTTGAATAAGAGCAAAAACAAGAATATTTTGTGCATGTAAACATAGTGACTGTTTCCTGTCCAGGAAGCAGGCAGGGACAGAAGGCAAGTGGACTGTACACCCTGGTCAGTCAACAATTGTACACATTTAGCTTGCTACAGAAATGCTGAGCTTTCTTCTTGCAGCTCTGTGTGGTGCATTGTGTACTATGTCTATGTAGAGCGGATCACAGAATACTGTTGGTTCTTCTTCCTGCATGCCCCAACACCACCCCTCGCTCTCTCTGCATAGTCACCATTTTGGCAGACATGATGTTCCAACTTATTGTATTCTCTTTCTTTTTTTCCACTGCTCCCACTCTTTCTCTTTCTTTTTTCTCTTTCACACTTTTGGTTCTGGGTGCTCTGGAGGCCTCCTTTGGTTGAGGGGGCTGCTGTTGGCAGAAGCTCAGCCTCCCCGCCAGCAGCTCCACATTTAGCTGCACTGCCTGTCCGCCAAAGAGCGCCCTCACACACACACACACACACACACACACACACAAAGCAATAACCTAGCGCTGTCCACACAGCCAGTAAACCAGGTCAAAGCAGACAGTGTGCTCTCACCAACCATTCCTAGCTCTCGCGCAAGTGAGTGCACTGTGTGTGAACTAGCAAATGGCTTTCTTTTCACACACCTTTCTCCTGGGGCCCCTAAAGGTGATGGTTAGCAGAAGTGACTATGTGTTTTCGTGTGTGTGTGTGTGTGTGTGTGTGTGTGTGTGTGTGTGTGTGTGTGTGTGTGTGTGTGAGGGTAAAGGAGGGGCCGAGTGCAGATGAAGGTTTCAGGGGCCCCTGAGGTAGTTTTCTGTGGCACAGATGTGAGAATGCAGGGTGACCATGTGAGCACGCTTTGGAAATGATCAAATGGGTTCGCTTTTGACTCCGCTCTGGTTGGAAACACATTGCCTTTCAACACCTCAAAACAATGACTGGTGGCCATAGTAGGTGTGTAGTCTGCAAATCATAAAGTCATCTGTTTAGCATTTATATTCACACAGGGAACCACTTCACTGTGTTTAATTGAGACCTGGGGTTGTGCAAAAGTCACCACCAGGCCTGTGTGTGACTTAACAGTGTGTTAAGTCAGTGGTGTTGATATATGGAGATAAGCAGTGTCTTTGCCATGCTTAGATTAGCTTGTGGTGAACAAAATAGAGGAACTAAAATTCATCAAGAGTGAGACGAAGAGCCGACCACATCAAAACAGTGTGCTTCCCTAACGCTTTTCTACTGCAGGTGGGAGACACCCGCAGACAGATGACTGCTGTGTGTGTGGCCCACACACACTAACTAGTTGCCCACAGCTCCACACTGAACTGTCATGGCTGCCTCCATGCTAAATAACAGCCACTCGCATTTGCCAAAACACCTTAATCCAATAGCTCGGTCATCGAGAGGAACTCCTTTTATTAGCTTGTTCATGCTCCACCAATAAGAGCGAATTGGGGAGAAAAAACAGAGTGCTCCCTTAAAAATGCTCATCTCTACCATCTCTAGCTCAAGGCTGTTTTTATCCTTAGCTTTAAAACATATCCAGGCATGATGCAATTTGAAGGATACAATTTGGATTTGAGTGTTTGAGCTGACAGAAAAGGCCTAAAAAAGGACAATAGATAGATCACTACTTTCTACTCACTGTCAAGTGCTGGAAGAGCCATGCCCGCATGATGTTGGTTGCTACTTTGGGGAAGATGCCACGCTTTTTATTCCTCTTCTTCTCCTTGTCAGGGTCATCATCATCGCCTGTACTGGGGGAGGCTACGCTGTTGTCCAGTCCATCGCCTGTGGAAACAGATACACAGATATATGTGCATTGTCAGCAGGATCTGTTTACATCAGATGACAGTCATAAATACAAATGCTCACATACAAATAGTGGTGACTTTCAAATAGTGCAACAATTTGCACTAGTGGGGCTTACACTAGTTTTTTCCCGACAATTTAGATATGTGATGAAATGTTAGGCAGCGCAACACAGCTAACAGACACCCATGACTGACTAGCACTGCTGTAATTGACGGAGGTAAAAGAGTATGCTCTCAGCCATGGCATCATCGGGATTCAAACTAGCGACTGCCAGATGATAGGGCAAACACGTTTCTGTTGCGCCACTTGGAAGTCCATGACAAGCTTTAATACTTTTAGAAATAACCTCACTTTCTCCCATAAAATAAAACCTCCAAGCTCAGAGCACAAACACTGAGAAGGAGAAAGAGTAAACACAGTTACTCAAAGGACTTGTACTGTCACATTTGTTTACTGCCATCAGAGTCTGAGAAGGATCTGCATTGACAAAGAGATTTATTCTTTATCAGGGGAAGTGGGGAAATATTTACCCAGAGCTTTCTTTTTACCTTAGGTGGAGGAGTTATATTGCAGCACAAAAGAAGGGCATGGAAATATGAATCTCCTGCACAGACAGTGGCTTTTCAAAGCATCCAATTTTAATAACAATGCCCCATGAGTGCCAACAGCAACCTGTGGGTTCTCGATAAGGCTCCATTAAGGAGAGTTACACAGCAGCCAGACCCAGGTGGAAACACAGGAGAGGACTTAGGCTGGAGCATGGCAATTCTCTGCATATTATGAATATGGAGCTTGAGTGAGCGCCCAGTTCTATTCAAAAAGCCAATTATTGTGTGATTTCTGAATTATGGAGAGAGACCCCCTTCCATCTCTGTTATTTTATAATTGTTATTATCATTATTCAAGAGGAAAAGCAGTCGATTCAGATGTCTAAATAATAAATCATCGAAGAAACTTGAGTGAGGTATACTACCTCAGAGAGCTGTGAATTTCAACAGCTGAGCTCTCTTTTGTGCACTGTCTTCGGCAGGGCAGACTAAAGTGAGGACAGAGTTAGAATTAGTTATTTATTAATTACTTGAGAAGTGCTCCCAACATGCTGTTCTAAAACCCATAGAGACTCCATGGCTTAACTCTTTCCCTACCAGCACCTTTAAGTACTTGCATGAGGCTTTCTCATTGATAATTAATGAAAATGTCTGTGGTAATCTGACTGGAGATAGTTTTCTTTCCAGCTTCAGTGAAATAATGAAGGGCCCAAAATGGCCTTTGCTCCCCATTACCTCAGGCAAAAGAATTCCTGAAAGCATGCCTTGCGGGCATCTGAATTATATACACCATTAGGAGAGTGGAGGCTTTCTGTGTTCCATATAAACCGCCTGGCCCTGCTACATGAGAGCAGCTCCAGAAAAGGCTGTGATTTCTTAAGTGAAGACTTATGTAGATACAATGGTGCTGCTTTACACAAGGCACACACCCCCCCCTTAGACGCCAGAGCTCCCAGGCCACCCCCACAGAGAAAAAAATACTCTATCAGACACACACTCAGTCACATCACACACACAAAATGTGAGCTTTGATTACATCATTAACTGATGCCAAAAACAGTTGGGCTTAAACAGCAGTTTGTCCTCCCTACTGTTTTTAGGCAAATAAGACTTCCTTGCTCCCGCCTGGGAGGGGAAGCGTCACCGCTGGTTTGTAATCTAAGACCAGATTTTCATTGGAAGCAAATGCTCTCAAATCGGTGTAAAGACCAGTTCATGTTCAGCAAAGCTTAAAATAATAAACCCAGGGCTTGTCCCTTGCGACTAAGCAAAACAGAAGCAAAGGCTAGATATCAGGATAGAAGACGGAAAGTAAAAGGGGAGGGAAAGAGAAGAGAAAAGAAGAGAAAGAAGAAGGGGGAATGGCATGAGAGGGAAACGGATTGTGTGATCTCTGAAGTAACTCTGTTGTGTCTGCTCTCTTGAGCCGCTTTTCCTCCTGCTATTCCCTGTATTATGAATTGTTTAACCTGTTTCCCCCCAGTATTTTTACTTAACCCTGACCTCCAAGGACCCCCAGTGCCTTCAAGGCAGAAAGGAGGAAAAGAAAGACGCTGAAGCTGTCGATTTTATTGGCATTTCCATTTTCACTGCAATTTGATACTGATGCACCTTGGCAAGGTCTGGGGCTAATTTTCAATCCTTTCTCTTCAACATCAACAGAAGCCAGCCATATGGTGGTGGCTGTAAGCCACGTTTTCACAAAATGTCATCATTGGCCGCACTGAGCCTAAGCTTCTTCCTCCCCGGCCAAAGAAAGGCGTGCGAATGGTGGCAAGTCCGAAAAGGTGGAAATAATCATAAAAATGATGCCGGTCCATAAACAAGCTCACAGCCTCATTAGACCAGCAGCAGGCCCCAGTGGCAGATTTATTCGCCTTTTTGCTGATGCTGTGAGGAAATGCCATGGGCTAGCTTTGGCCAACTGCTAATGGGTTATGACAGTGTCTTAGCAGCTAGCGGAGGGGTGTGTGGGGGCGGTGTGCAGGCCAGCCTGCCACTGACAGTGAGGGGAAAAATGTCATCTCATCTGCCCATGTGAGCTGAAGTCTGTGTGGCAATTAGGGAGCAGGACAGTGACTGGAGCAGGCCAGAGGCTGAGGAGGATGCCCAACGGCAAACCAGGGAAAGAATTTTTTATGAACTGCTCTCACACACACACACACACACACACTCACACGACTGGCATCGCTCTCCCTGCCGGCCTGCTTGCCTGACACACAAATCAGGTTAACACTTCCCCCTCTCAGTGCTTTTGTCAGCCAGCCCTCCTGGATGGCTCACTCCCTGTTTTTGCTAGCCTCTTACCTCTCTCCCTCAACCTCTTTCTCTCTCTGTGTTGATGATCCTGCCCCACCCCTCTCTCTCTCTGCTACCCTCTTACCCACTCAAGGCATTTCCTGACATTATCAGAGGAATCTAGGGTAATCTGTTATGATCTGATTACTCAAAAGGACACTTTAATTGGCACTACCTGTTCCTTTGTTGGCTTGCACACAACCCTAAGGTGTCAGACATTTTTCTCATGATTTACAAATTAGCAGTGTGGTGCCTCCAGACTGTCAAGCACATTAACATCATATAAGACATCACTTAAGCAGATGAAATGCATGTGCATGCTTTTTTTTCCCACAAAGGAGTGTTTCATTGAGGAAAAAATGACAGAGATTTGCAAGCTGTTTTCAAGACAAGGGTTATAAGTCAAAGTGTCAAAGTACAGAGCACGGCTGTTTGCCCCTTTCAATATTTTAAAGACATGTTTTAACTAAATTATTTTAGGTTATGGTTTGCTGGATTAGGCTAAGTCATGGAGGCAGTTTTTACTTCTTACTTTACCTTACATTTAGTCCAATGTATGATTTCTGGATCACCTCTGGCCCATGAAGCATGAAGGGTGACATGTGCCTCTCCTAGTGTTTTAAACACCACACACAGAGAGCGAGAGAGAGAGAGAGAGAGAGAGAGAGAGAGAGAGAGAGAGAGAGATGTAATGTGACTCAGGATTCCAAAACCTTTGCCCATAGGTCACTTTCCACATCCTTTCAGATATTCACACATCCCTGGCTTTCTCTCGAACTCACATACACATGTCCACAGAGAGAGAAAGAGAGAGAGAGAGAGAGAGAGAGAGAGAGAGAGAGAGAGAGAGAGAGAGAGAAACGGGGTAGGGGTGGTGTTAGAGAAGACAAAGCAGCGTTTATTTTATTCAGCCCATTCATATGGTCAGAATGGGCTAGGCAATGATGGGGGGATGGGGTGGCAGTAAGGGGGGGGGGGGGGGGCTTTGCATGGGTCACAAGCACCTCCCGCCTAAAAATATTCAGAACATGCAGAAATTCCTCTAGCAGATTCTCAACAAGAGACGCAAGAACAGAGTCTCAACAAGAGTCTCAAAGTGGCTACTGCACTCTCAGAGCCTCAGCATGCATTTTTCAGCACCCAGCCACCAATTACTCTGTTCCTCTTCACCAAACTTCCTATCCCACAATCTTTTATTGACTCCTCTCCCTTAATCTATTTACTCCTCGCTCCTAACACAAAATGAACAGCCAAGATTAAGATAAAGTGGTAACACTTGCTCTAAAGCCTTTATTCATGAATATAACTCTGTTTATACTTTGTAATTTAGAAGTAATGCTTTTCAAGCATTTTGATAAACAGTAATCATGCCTGATAATGTGCTAAAGTGCTACAATTAACTCTTAGATCATTTCATTGGAGCTATAGGACATCTCCAGACGCATAATTTATTGTTCACTATCTGTAATATCATGTGCATCATAAAAAAATAATGAAATAATTTTGATAAAAAGTAATGTTAATGTTTCAATGTTTATACCTTAAAGAATTAACACATGAATTACTATATATGTAATTTGAGCTTATAATATTGTGTTTAATCAAGAACGCTTGAGAATGCTTGCTGTGATATTGTTCTGTCTGGGTGTGTGTATATTTGCGTATGCATGCAAAGCATACAGTTGCTGAAAACAGGTAAACATAGATCTTTTTCGTTTTTTCTTTCATAATTACAAGGAAAGAATGGCAGCATAAACACTAATTTGCGAAGCTTCGTGATTAGGAGCCGCAATTAAAGGTGATTCATTTCAAATAACGAGGTAAATGATGACAGTTTAAAGAACCAAAGAGCCTTGAATAATGCTGACAGACGCCGGCTTGGTAAAATGATAATTCGATACATGAAAACAAATGTAATTACAAACCCTTTTATCATCGCTCGTGTCTCTGCCCACCTTTACTATGCTGGAACCCAGGCTGTAATGTGTGTTTAATGTATTCCATATTTAGCATTGTTCCATCTCTCATTACACTCTGGTGCCCATGCCAAGGTCTTGCTGTGAGCCCTCCATGCATTTTCCCAGGTCTCTGGGATCAGGCGCTTGACATACCCATAGGTAATGGCAAAAAATGTCATTGCAAATGTTACGGCTCTCTCTCAACTGTGTCTGTGTAAGGGTCACTTCCACTGAAGCCCTCAACACATTGGAAAAACGCACCAGGGCCCAAGGGCAGAAAACACAGCATTAACTCAGTAAGCCACCATCTCTCTCTCTCTCTCTCTCTCTCTCTCTCTCTCTGTCCCTCTCACTTTATCCTCTCTCACCCTTTTTCCTCCTGCTTCTCTTGCCCACCTCCTAGTCCTCCTCCTCTCTTTCCTTTCTTTCCACCTCCGGTCCTTGTGTTGAAGGGGAAGAAACTGTCGAATGGCAATGCAAGCCAGTGAGTTTACCCTTTCATGCTGAGCACTTTTACTGTGCAACTATTGATTTTTCCGCCTTTGTAATGTTTTTTTTTTTTAATCTGAAGATATAACACAGGAGAAAAGGCAGTGCACAGAGGTTCAAATGGGAACACATTCAGAGTCCTTTGATTCCACTGAGACTCTCATACACACACACACACACACACCTTATACATTCTTTTTTTCTTGCCTTCTGTCTCAGACCGCTTTTGACACCTTCTTCAAGCCAGTTTTGTTCAATAACAATCCGGGCCAACTGACCAGGAACAAAAAAAAAACAAAAAACAAAACCATGGCTCATGACAAAAAGAGTCCTTAACTGCTTCCTCGCACAACAACAATACTGGAACAGTCTGGTCCAAATCAAGCTAATCTCCTGAAACGCAAGCTCTGAAACACATTATCAAGTGTTGCATGTTCAGAAATACACACATGTTACAATAAAATCCAGAAGGCCTTTCTCTAAGTTCATTGAAATATAAATGAAATGTCTGCAGTTAATCTTTTAGTCTTCAGTGCAGTCCTATAATTCTGCAATATCAGAACCAGACCAAGGACTATCATATGAAAACAAGGCTTTTGACTGGAACCACGAGTACACCGTGCTTTTTTGGAATGCTGTGGCAAGTCATTAAACAAAAATGTGGTGGAGTTAAGAAGCCTTTATTATTGGCTTCTGGCAGATAATTTTCCACCTGGTGACTATCTAAATAATGCAGGCAAAGATAAGTGCTTTAATAGGCAGGGATTTTCCCCTTTGTTGAGTACAGTTGATAATAAGGGAATATTTCACTGCCAATAATAGCCCCTCAGCTCTCACTTAAATTATCCAATGGTGTTAACATGGAGGGGCCAGTGGAAGGCAAATTACATATGATTAGCTAGTGTTTATAAGAAGGGAGCATGGATAAACTGGGGGAAATACAAGGACAGAGAGAAAAATTAGATGACATTAAAATATTTTTAAAACATAACATCAGTGAGTGTGTTCTCTGCCTTGCTAAACTGCATGTTAAAGGGACTGTTTGTTAGCCCTAAGAAAGCCATATTAACTTCAGTAAAAGCACCCCCCAATCCTGCCCATGAGGTCACAGCATGCTTTCTGAGGTCACAGGAAGTGGTGCAGAGGGGATGTGGGGGAATTGTAGTCCTATCAGGCTGGGGGTGAGCTGGGGAGATAAAGCTCTTTGCTGGAAAAGAAAGAATCGGCCTGAGCGTCTACTTCCTGAATACAGCAGCACAGGACGGCTGGACACTAGTGATACCATTACAGCACACACCTCCTCACACATCCTACATGCAACACACACACACACACACACACACACACACACACACACACACACACACACACACACTTGGTACAAAAAGCAAAGGAAGCTCCAGGGGCCAGGTGCCTCTATTGGTCACAACCTTTACATTTAGGTTATCGACTTGGGAATTTGTCCCACTCCTACCTTTCTTTGACTCATTCACACTCCATGTACCAGCCAGCGATCAGGTTACTGCTCAGAGTGTGTGTTTCATAAACACAGCCAGCTAAAAGCTCTGACTCTCTCTTTCTCAAGCATCAATTAAACACATCCCCTGCAATTATACACCCACAACCACAGACTTTTTTGTTTATTTGTTATTTTTCATTCACTCCCTAACCCTAAATCTATAGAAAAAGCTTTGAAGAACCCTTTATCTCTTCCCACTAAATCCTTCAACAGGTATCCATGTCAAAAGGCCGGCCCTCAGCTCTAGAGGGGGTAATTATTAAGGAAGGGTCAGTCCCCGGTCAAGCTTTTGCCCAATTGTTAACGCAGCCCTCCCCCTCAAAGAAAGCCCTTCAGTTTTTCTTCTGCTCAGGCCACCATCTTCTGCCTCCGTGCCCCAACAACACACCAACAAGTAATTCCATTATCACAAATGGTTTCCAGTGGTATGTACACACATTTAATACCTTTAATGTGAGGGTTAATTCTCAAATTCCTTTGTTTGGGAAAAGGGATTTATATGAATTTTTTGCTATATGTACTGGGGTTAAATGGAAAGGAGAATAACCCAGATTAAGCCACAGAATAATACAATTCAGAATGAAGAAAATAAATAAAGTAAAACAAAACTGGTGTGCAGCAAATTGGACATACTGCAAATCAGAATCAGAAATACTTTAATAATCCCGAGGGGAAATCAAGTACATCTGCAGTTGCTCACACTCAAGTAGTGAAAAGAAATGACAAAATGAAACAGATATGTAAAATGTATAAAATGTATTTAAAAAATCGA
>JAODTV010132713.1:0-11661 GCA_025399955.1 Galeichthys feliceps
ACACGTCACCTCTGAAAAGTGACAATGGTATGATTGAAATGAAAACAAACAACAAACTGCAGGTGTGTACAGTAGTGCTTCTTGGGCGTTGTAGTCCTGAGAAGCCATGTTTTTAGTTTGGTTAGAGCTATCACTCTCAACGCCATTACTGACAGAACCCCCCCTCCCGAGGAGCTCCCTTTGGGAGCTACATTTTTCCTGGGGCGCCCTCTCCCCATTGGTGCAGGCTTGTCGGGGTGCTGTGAGTGAAACTCCTGTGTGAGCAGTGGATCTAGAATGTCTTTGACTCCTACCCAGCTTCATTCCTCTGGTCCATAGCTCTCCCAGTCTACCAGGTATTCTAACTGTCCTCTTCTGCGTCTAGAGTCGAGTATTCTGTTCACCTGGTAGATGGGTTCTCCTTCTAGGCTAAGAGGAAGATGATCTCGGACAGGAGCGTTCTCAGCAAGAGGACATTGAATGGCTGGTTTCAGACATTAGAAATGGAAGGTTGGGGCTATATGGCAGTGAGGTGGGAGCTCTAGTCTGTATGAGATTTATTTACTTACTTACTTATGTTGAGTCTCCTCGAACAACTCGACATTAAAAATGTTGGCCATCCTTTTCCATACGGTTCTGTCCTGCATGCAGCTCTCGAGCTCCATTGCACTCGTCATCCCTGTGTCTTTCTTCAATAAGTCAACATATGTTAGTTGCTGCCCTCCTCGTGAGGCCTTTCCATGTGTTGGTTCCCATAGAATCAGCTGTGATGCAGCGAGGGACTTATCTCAAGTCTCCTTCTTCTAGTTCGGATCTTTTCTGTTACTCTTGGCAGCTTGTCAGACAGCTCTGCATTTGTGATGTGGTCCTGCCATTTTACATTTAGCGCCATTCTCAGCATTCGTGTGTAGCATCCATCAATCATTTTCTCCATTCTAGCTGTTATTGTCCATGTTTCAGCACCATACAGAAGAACTGGCTTGACTGTAGCAGCAAACAGTCTCCTCTTCATCTTTCTGGATAACGGTGACTGCCACACCTTCTTCATTCTGTATAGTGCTCTCCATGCTTGTGCCTTTCTTATCTTTATATCATGTTCAGTGGACTCTACCCAGGCTCCTAGATATTTGAAATCTCCCACTATCTCAAGTGCAGTTCCGTCAAGAGTTTTTATCTCTATTTCCTCACTGACCAGATTGTATGCCATGCAGTTTGTCTTCTTGGCATTTAGGCTCAGCCCAATTTTCTTGCACTCTCTTTTGACACTGTGCAGGAGCTCTTTTGCCTATCTTATTGTATCAGAGATGAGCGAGATGTCATCTGCAAAATCCAGTTCTGTGATCTTGATGGGGCTGATTCGTCTACTTTTTCGGGGAGTCGGGGTGAAACCATATTCCTCCTCTTTGCCGGAGATAGCCTGGCGGAGGGCATAATCAAGTGCGACTATGAAGACGTATGGGGCCAGCCTATCACCCTGGAGGACTCCTGCCAGGATATCAAACTCTTCTGTTTCTCCATCTGTTGTTAGCACTTTGGCAGTTGTTTTCTCATAGATGGGACTACTTTCTCTGGTATACCATATGCTCATAATATCTTCATCAGCTTTCCTCTATGGATAGAGTCGAATGCCTTCCTAAAATCAATGAATGTTATCATGGCTGTCAGATTCTTTTTCTTTATCCCCTCCACTGGTCTTATACAGTTCAGTAACATTCTGTTGTAAACCTTGGCTGGTATAGAACTTAAGCTTATTCCTCTGTAGGTGTCAGTGAATGACAGGTCACCAGACTTTGGTATGGGGATGATGTTCTGCACTCTCCATTGCTCAGGCAGATTCTGTTCTAGGTGGGCCTTGTTTATAAAGTCGAGAACTAGTTCATCAGCTGGTACATACTTTAGGAGTTCTGGTACTACTCCATCATCTCCTCCACTCTTTCCAGCTTTCAGTGACCTGATTGCAGTTTTGTACTCATGCAGAGTAAAGGGGCCATCTTTGATGGGCTGCTCTTGGAAGATTTGGGTTATGTTTACATCCTCATCGTCAATTTCTCGGGGATTGCCAAGCAGGTTCTTGAAGTGCTTGTGCCATACATTTATCCATTCCTCTGATGTTGCTCCCTTGATTTGCCTGGGCTGAGATATACTTTTTCCAGACAGCTCGTTTATCAGCTTCCAGCTTTCAGTGTGTATTTACATGGCATTTTTCGATGTTTTCAGCTTTCTTATTCAGGTCTTCTTCCATAACTACCCTGTAAGTTTCACTCAGGGCTTTCTTGCTTCTCTCATAATGGCAGAAGTTGATTTTCCCTTCTGACATTTTCTGAAAAGCCTCTTCAGTCTCATCAGTACAATCCTTGGATCGTCAGCGTAAGGTTTTGCTTTCTTCTTTTTCCCCATCGGAGATAATAGTTCTTTGCTGGTCTCTTCCTGTGCCTTGATTAATTTTTCATACAGAGTTGTGGCATCCTCTGTCTCATCTTCGATCTTAAGGGCTTCAAACTTGTTTTTCAAATATTTGCCATGACATTCATATCCAAGATGACATTCATGTCACTGTATGTAAACTTCTGACCACAGCTGTATACACACACACACACACACACACACACACACACACACACAGTGGTAAGAGTACAAACTGGAAGGTAAAGAGGAGTTACATTTAGAAGCTTTGAGTCATTTCTCAAATCTATTTTAAAGACAATCATTTTGGCTGCTTTAAAAGAAAGGTATCTAACACACTATATAACATATTTAGTTATAAAAGAACACTCACCGGGCAAGGAGGCTGCAGTATTTGAGGTAGTGGATTGACATGAATCTTGTTTGATTGACTCTGTGATTGTTTGGGGAGATTCTTCAATAATTTTGCATTTCTTTCTGCGCTCTGTAAACCTAGCATTTTGAGCTACAGCTTTAGTACCATCTTTGATTTTGTTGTGGCCCATATTTTGTGTTGGAGCCAAGTCTGGATAGATAAAATTGTAAAGATCAGCTGGTTTCCCTAATGAAAAGGAAAAGCAAAATAAAGGTGGCATCATGAAAAATTATATAGAGCTCTTTTTAAAATGAAATAATCATAGAAGCCTTTGATTGTCAGATCACACACTTGATGATCATGGCTTTGTCACATTTGACAGTGGCAAGTTTCTGCACGAACAGGTTATTAAATGATCCAATATTTCTTATATAGTGCAATCTTCATTAATAACTAGTTAGTAGCACTTACCATTAATAAAATACTCACTGCAGACTCGTGTGGTTTTTGCTTTCTCATCGCTTAGATCAGCCCGGTTTATGTTGGACAGCCATTGACATCTACGCTCCATGGACAACTCTCTTGTTTTTTCTCCTTGATTATTTATAATTTCTGGAATTCTAAAGAATTTATAAGTCCCCTTGTCTCAAATGGAGTTGTGCCCACATCCAATTACAGCACAAAGAGTAGGCATAGTGAAGAAACAAAAGTAATTTTTGAGTGTAACAACCTCTCGAGCATATATTCTATAGTAAATGTGCACCACATGAGTTTGTGTATCTCTTCCAACATGGCCCACTTCCGGTTCAAAGCCTCATGAATAATTCACTATGACATCACGTGCAAACAAAGAATACCTTGGAGGTTCATTAAAGTGGCATGCCCCCATGCACTGGGCCTGGAGCTTGGCCAAACCTTGGAGGTTCATTAAAGGAACACACCCCCTGGGCACTGAGACTGGGGTATGACTATACATTGGAAGTTTGTTAAAGCTGCCCCCCCCCCAGCACTGGGTTGGGGCTTGGCTATACCCTGGTGGTCCATTAAATTGGCACACCACCCATGCAATGGGCCTGTGACTTGGCTATGTCCTGGAGGTTCATTAATGCAGCACACCCCCAGTGCACTGGGCCTGGGACTTGGCTATACCTTGGAGGTTCATGAAAGTGGCACACCATCCGTGCACTGGGCCCAGGGCTTGGCTATACCATGGAGGTTCATTAAAGTGACACCCCCCCGTGCACTGGGTCTGGGACTTGGCTATGCCTTGGAGGTTCACTAAAGTGGCACTCCTCCTGTTCACTGAGGCTTGGCTATACCGTGGAGGTTCATTAATGCGGCACACCCCCAGTGCACTGGGCCTGGGGCTTGGCTATGACTTGGATGTTAATTAATGAGGCACACCCCCAGTGCACTGGGCCTGGGACTTGGCTATACCTTGGAGGTTCACTAAAGTGGCACTCCTCCTGTACACTGGGCCAGGGGCTTGTCTATACCTTGGAGGTTAAATGAAGCAGCACACCCCCACATTCAGTGCACGTGGAGCTTGGTTATACCTTGGAGGTTCATTGATGTTACACACCCCCAGTGCATTGGGCCTGGGACTTGGCTATAGCCTGGAGGTTCATTAAATTGACACCCCCCTGTGCACTGGGCCTGGGACTTGGCTATGCCTTGGACATTCACTAAAGTGGCAAACCATCCATGCACTGGTCCCGGGGCTTGGCTATACCCTGGAGGTTCATTAATGCGGCACACCCCCAGTGCATTGGGCCTGGGACTTGGCTATAGCTTGGAGGTTCATTAAAGTGACTCCCCCCCGTGCACTGGGCCTGGGACTTGGCTATGCCTTGGAGGTTCACTAAAGTGGCAAACCATCCGTGCACTGGTCCCAGGGCTGGGCTATACCGTGGAGGTTCATTGAAGCAGCACACACCACTGTTCCCTGTGCGTGGGGCTTGGTTATACCCTGGAGGTTCATTAATGCGGCACACCCCCAGTGCCCTGGGCCCGGGGCTTAGCTATGCCTTGGATGTTCATTAATGTGGTACATGCCCATGCATTGAGCCCAAAGCTTGGCTATACCTTGCTGGATCATTCAAGTGGCACACCCCCTGTGCACTGGGCCCAGGACTTGGCTAAACTTTGGAGGTTCATCAATGTGGCACAACTCCAGTACATTAGGCCCGGGGCTTGGCCATAGCTTTGATGTTCATTAAAGTGGCACTCATCCTGTGGACTGGGACTTGGCTATACCTTGGAGGTTAATTGAAGCAGCACACCCCCACATTCCCTGTGTCCGGGGCTTGGCTATACCTTGCAGGTTCATTAATATGGCACACCACCAGTGCACTGGGCCTGGGACTTGGCTATACCTTGGAGGTTTATTAAAATGGAAAACCATCCATGCACTGGGCCCAGGGCTTGGCTATGCCTTGCATGTTCATTAATGTGGCACACCCCCAGTGCACTGGGCCTGGGATTTGGCTATACCTTGGCGGTTCATTAAAGTAGCACACCCCCAGTGCACTGGGCCTGGGGCTTGGCAATGCCTTGGATGTTCATTAATGCAGCAAACCATCTGTGCACTGGGCCTGGGGCTTGGCTATATCTTGGGTGTTCATTAATGCGGCACACCCCCAGTGCACTGGGCCCGGGGCTTGGCCATACCTTGGATGTTCATTAAAGCGACACTCCTCCTGTGCACTGGGACTTGGCTACAACTTGGAGGTTAATTGAAGCAGCACACCCCCACATTCCCTGTGCCCAGGGCTTGGCTATACCTTGGAGGTTCATTATTGCGGCTCACCACCAGTGCACTCGGCCTGGGTCTTGGCTATACCTTGGAGGTTTATTAAAATGGCAAACCATCTGTGCACTGGGCCCAGGGCTTGGCTATGCCTTGGAGGTTCATTAATGTGGCACACCCCCAGTGCACTGGGCCTGGGACTTGGCTATACCTTGGAGGTTAATTGAAGCAGCACACCCCCACTTTCACTGTGCCCAGGGCTTGGCTATGCCTTGGATGTTCATTAATGCGGCACACCCCCAGTGCACTGGGCCTGGGACTTGGCTATACCTTGGAAGTTCATTAAAGCGGCACACCCCCAGTGCACTGGGCCTGGGGCTTGGCTATGCCTTGGATGTTAATTAATGCAACAAACCATCTGTGCACTGGGCCTGGGGCTTGGCTATGCCTTGGGTGTTCATTAAGGCAGCACACTCCCAGTGCACTGGACCTGGGGCTTAGCCATACCTTGGATGTTCATTAAAGCGGCACTCCTCCTGTGCACTGGGACTTGGCTATACCTTGGAGGTACATTATTGTGGCACACCCCCAGTGCACTGGGCCTGGGGCTTGGCTATACCTTGGAGGTTCATTATTGCGGCACACCACCAGTGCACTGGGCCTGGGACTTGGCTATACCTTAGAGGTTCATTAATGTGGCACACCCCCAGTGCACCGGACCTGGGAATTGGTTATACCTTGGAGGTTTATTAAAATGGCAAACCATCCATGCACTGGGCCCAGGGCTTGGCTATGCCTTGGATGTTCATTAATGCGGCAAACCATCCATGCACTTGGCATGGGGCTTGGCTATGCCTTGGATGTTCATTAATGCAGCACACCCCCACTTTCACTGTGCCCAGGGCTTGGCTATGCCTTGGATGGTCATTAATGAGGCACACCCCCAGTGCACTGGGGCTGGGACTTGGCTCTACTTTGGAGGTTCATTAAAGCGGCACTCCTCCTGTGCACTGGGACTTCGCTATACCTTGGAGGTTAATTGAAGCAGCACACCCCACTTTCACTGTGCCCGGGGCTTGGCTATGCCTTGGATGTTCATTAATGCGGCACACACCCAGTGCACTGGGCCTGGGACTTGGCTACACCTTGGAGGTTAATTGAAGCAACACCACCCCCCACCACTTTTTATTAATAAAAATGAAGGAAAAACATTTAATTAGAAGGATTGACAAACTTTTGACATGTACTGAATGTACTTATCAGATAATGCTATCAAGCAGGGGTTCTCAACCCATTACCAATTTAAGGCCCACCTATTCATACTTGTAACGAGCCCTTTAAATAGATCCCTAAATATTTTGGCTCATCTATTCTATTAAAATCTAAAAATCTTCCATTTTATGCTTCACGGAGACATGGCTAATTCCGGACTCTGCACTGCAGCTGGCCGGCTTCCACTTTTGCAGAGCGGACCGTAACATGGATCTCTCCGGTAAAACAAAGGGTGGTGGAATCTGTTTTTATGTAAACAGCGGCTGTTGCAGTGATGTGTCAGTGATCCTGCAACACAATTCTCCTGACCTGGAATCATTTACCCTTAATTGTAAACCCTTCTACTCCCTGCATGAGTTCGCTTCATTCATTCTGGTTGGTGTTTACATTCCACTGCAGGCCAACGTGCAGAACGCACAGCACATGCTGGCAGACCAGATACTGGGTGTGGAGCAGATTAATGTGGCCTCCCTAGTTATTGTCCTTTCAACAAAGGTAACCTCAGCCACGAATGACCAAAATACAAACAGTTTATTAAATGCCCAACCAGAGAGGAGAATATTTTGGATCACTGCTGCACGACAGTCAAAATGCCTATCACGCCATCCCCCACGCTGCATTGGGCCACTCTGACCACATTATGGTCCACCTGATTCCTGCATACAGGCAGAAATTAAAGCTGAGGAAACCTGTAGTGAGGACATCTAAGATGTGGAGCAATGAGGCTGTGGAGAATCTTCAGGCATGCTTTGACTGTACAAACTGGGATGTGTTCAGAACTGCTACCAATAGTCTGGATGAGTAGACAGAGGCTGTGATGTCCTACATCAGCTTCTGTGAAGACTGCGGCATTCCATCATGAACCAGGGTGAGTTACAATAATGACAAACCCTGGTTCACAGAAAAGCTCAGATAGTGAAGGCAGCAAAAGGAAGAAGCATTCAGAAGTGGGGACAGGAACAGATTTAAAGAGTCTAGGAACAGGGTTACCAAGGCAGTGAGAGAAGCTGAATGTCTGTACTCTGAAAAACTCCAACACCAGTTCTCAGTCAATGACTCTATTTCTGTCTGGAAAGGGCTCAGACAGATCACTCACCACAAACCTTCAGCCCCCCACTCTGTTAACGAATTGTGCCTGGCCAACCAACTGAATGAGTTCTACTGTCGCTTTGAAAGACAATGGAACTGTCCTGATAAGATCCCCTGTGACTCCATACTCCAGGTCCAGCTCACCACCCCCACCACTTCCTTCACCTCTACTGCTGCCAGGGCTTCTCTACAACTTCACACCTCGGAGGCCCATCCACCCTCCACCATAGCCTCAACTCTCTCCATTCTGGAGAGAGACGTTAACAAGCTCTTTAAGAAGCTGAACCCCCACAAAGCAGCAGGTCCCAACTCAGTCTCACCACTTACCCTGAAGCACTGCACTGATCAGCTGTCTTCGGTGTTGACAGACATCTTCAACTGCAGAATGCCAGCCTGCTTCAAGACCTCCACCATTATCCCTGTCCCCAAAAAGCCAAAGTTCACAGGATTAAATGACTACAGACCCTTCGCCCTGACTTCTGTGGTCATGAAATCCTTTGAGTGTCTTGTGCTTTACCACCTCAAAGCCATCACTGACCCGCTCCTGGATCCCATGCAGTTCACCTACAGACCCAACAGATCTGCAGACGATGCCATCAACATGGCTCTTCACTTCATCCTCCAGCACCTGGACTCCCCAGGAACCTATGCTAGGATTCTGTTTGTGGATTTCAGTTCCGTCTTCAACACCATCATCCCGGCTCTTCTGCAGGACAAGCTCTCCCAGCTGAACGTGCCTGATTCCACCTGTAGGTGGATCACTGACTTCCTGTTTGACAGGAAGCAGCACATGAAGCTGGGGAAACACATCTCTGACTCCCAAACCATCAGCACTGGATTCCCTCAATGCTGTGTCCTTTCTCCTCTACTCTTCTCCCTGGACACCAACAGCTGCACCTCCAGTCATCAGTCTGTCAAGCTCCTAAAGTTCACAGACAACACCACCCTCATTTGACTCATCTCTGATGAGGATGAGTCTGCCTACAGGTGGGAGATTGACCATCTGGTGTCCTGGTGCAGGCAGAACAACTTCAAGCTCAATGCTCTAAAGACAGCGGAGACATTGTCGACTTCAGGAGGAGCTCTGCCACACCCTCCCCCATCACCCTGTTTGATTCCCCAGTAACCTCTGGGGAGTATTTCCGCTTCCTGGGCACTATAATCACCTAGGACCTTAAGTGGGAGACGTATACCTGCTCTCTCACCAAGAAAACACAGCAGAGAATTCCTGCAGCAGTTGAAGAAGTCCAATCTGCCAAAGACAACGATGGTGCACTTTTACACCGCCATCATTGAGTCCATCCTCACCTCCTCCATCACTGTCTGATATGCTGCAGCCACTGCCAGGGACAAGGGCAGACTGCAGCGCATCATTCTTTCGGCTGAAAGGACGATTGGCTGCAACCTTCCATCTCTTCAGGACCTCTACGAGTCCAGGACCCTGAGGGGAGCAGAAAGGTTTGTGGCCGACCCCTCTCACCCTGGACACAAACTTTTCAAACCACTCCCCTCTGATAGAAGGTTGCAGTCCATTAGAACCAAAACCTCATGCCATAAGGCTAGCTTTTCCCCCACTGCAGCTGGCCTCATCAATAAGATCAGAGACCCCCACTGACTCCAACCTCATACTTCCAATCTGTGACATTAATGCACTTTGTCTCTGAACTGCAACTTTGCACATTTCAAGGTCATGTCATACATCTCCATTCTGTGAACCTTTATTGCACATTTCAGCTCACAATGTACAGCTTGGTTATTGACTTAGCCCACGACACATATTCTCTTCATCTCACACACTCTTAACATGTCTGTTCTCCATCTTCATCATGTGACTTATTTTTGCACATTCTGGACATACTGTACAGCTTGGACTCCAACAACTCATGCACATACCCCTTAAATATTTCCACTTTTCAAATTTGTCTATTTCAGATTCTTCTATTTCTTATTCAATGTATATAGCTACTTTATACCTTTGCTAAATTATTCTATCTTAACTGTTCAAGCAACAATCACCAAAACAAATTCCTTCTATGTGAGAACGTACTTGGCAATGTAAGTACAATAGTACCATGTCTCACATGGTGCACCAAAATTATGTAGCTGCAATTGCACTCCTCACATGGTGCACCAAAATTATGTGAGTGCAATTACGTTATTAAATCAGTCTCATAATATATCAGTCTCATAAAATATCAGTTCATTAATTTTACTAATCAATATTTCTATTAATTATTAAATTAATTAATGAATTACTCTTGTGATACATTAGATCATTGAAGGCAATGTGAATTATTTGATGGCAGAGGATGGCTTCAAGCAATTACTGCAGCAAAAACAGGCAAGACAGTTTCTTGTAAATAACTAATTTCTGAAAATGACAAAATCAAATGAGAATAATACTGATCAGGTACAGTCACTAATACTAGCAGCAGTTTAACAAATCAAGGCACAAAAATGGTGATATAATGTGGTAATATTGTGTGCAGGTATGTGTGTGTGTGAAAAAGGTGGGGGAGGAGCCATAGGCGCTCTGTCTGACTGAGTAGACAAAGGATCATAAATAATCTTTGGCCTATGCGGGGATCAAACCCACTATCTCGGTGTTATAAGTACCATGTTTTAAGCAACTTAGCTAAACAACCCTTAGGTTATTAAAGTCTGAACATTCAGATGTGTATAATAGTGCGTGGTAAGAAAATGTTATCGAGAGAGAGAGATAAAAAGAGATGAGAGATAAAGCATGCACAATCTATCTACCAGAGTAAAACTGAGAAATACAATAACATAATCAACCCAAAACTATGTGATTATTGTGTGCAGACTTGAAACAACCTTAGGTTTAAGTAACACTTTTCACATAAACTAATTAAACTAAGACTAACATTGCCCAAAATGCCAGCCTTACTCTCACGTGGCAGTGTGAAGGAATTCTTCAGTGACTCTCCATTCCGGTGTACTTTTCTGAAGAGCGGAGCCGTTTCAATGTAGTTTGACTCAGCTTTGCTGTGTTGCAAAAGTCCTTCCCAGGCGGGATCTCGTGATCCAGAAGGTCCTTGGTCGGAAGTTTGTGGAGGGAACCGCTTGCCTCTAATCTTCCTAATTTGCGTTATTACAGTGTAGTAATACAGTGGCCAGTTTCAAACATGACGAGAGTGAGACAACGCGATTGAGGTACTTTTAAACGTAGCTGGTGGCTCAGTACAACCATGTGTTTGTCCCTTTGTTCTTCGCCTCCATCTGAAGGCTGCAATCTTCTTTTTAAATACCAACGGCATGTCGATAAGAGTGAGCGCGAGGCAGGGAGGAGAGGCCAGAGACAACGAGTAGCGAGGCAAGTCTGCTGCACGCGGCCGTGGCAAGGCATTCGCACGGTGGGACACGGGAGGCTCGTGTCGGGAGGCCGGAGGCAGAGAAACCGGTCAGCATGCCAGTCAGCAGGCGCGATGCAAAGAGAGAGAGAAGGCGTGTCTACTCGCGCCAGTCCAAAGCAGCCAAAGAAAATGAACTTCACTACCTCCCCCATTTTATGGCGAGCTTGCATCACGATCTACGTGGGGCAGTGAAAAATGAGATGAAGCGGGTATTGTCCGGGGCAGGAACTGAGGGAATTATGGGAAATGTAGTTGCGGAGATTGTGCTGTACCTACTGTACATCCCCCCTTTGGTCTCAGGGCTGGGATGAAGTCATAGTCGTTGAGAGCAACACAGCCCATACAGCCCACATGTCCGTAACTCTTCACAGTCTTTTGGGTCCTGGTAAACAACAGTTGAAGGCACAGGCATTTGGGCAGACATAAGGCTATAGGCATTT
>JAODTV010132855.1:0-16845 GCA_025399955.1 Galeichthys feliceps
TAGGGGAAAAAATAACATATTATGCTCATGACATCACTTATGCAATTCAAAAAGATATGTCTTTAAATGATTAAACGACTGTACTTTTACAGAACCAGATTACCACCTTGTAAGCTAGCTTCCGCGGGCACTGTGAAATGTCAATGAAAAGGAGAAAAAAAAAGAAGAACCCCTTGTCCTCTGGAAAGAACGCCCGGCATGGTGGATCATCTCGCCATCCGCTTGACACCATTAACTTATGCAAGGATAAATAATAATTAGTGGGATATTTACAATCATGGCCCTGAAATAGGAACCAGATGCCAGGAATAATTCAGTTGTGCTACCCCCACGATTCTTGCCCCTGACCCTCATGAAGAGTATGCTTTAAGAAATCACAGGTTGGTCGGTTCTTACTGCAATTGATTGTGTGACTGTGAGGCATGCTGGAGACTTGTTATAAGTTTGTGGTCCATTTTTTTCTAGGTCCTAGAATATTGTCCCTTAAAGTTTCACTTTAGTTTTCTTGAAGTTCTAGGGGTTAAAGATCTGCACATTCAACATTACCTGAATGTTGTGTATAAATTAATGGTGATATTACATATATGTCATAGGGACCATTAATATAGATGCATTTATATACATATATACCCATATATACATATATGTCTATAAAATGCATATAGAGTATTTTTTGCATACACCAAATAGTGTTTGCAGTATTATTAAACAGAAATGTTTGAAACCATGGTTGTGTGAAATAGGGGATTCAAATGTGTGCAAAGAATAGTTTAATGTAGAACGTTAGCTTTGGGAGCCAATAGTGGGGGTTAAAGCCCCTTTTCTTTGAGCACTAAGGGGGACTTTAACCTCCGACGTCCGGTTTACAAGACCGGCGCTCTAGGGCGCTGAGCTACTAGTGCATTGTCAGCCTAACACTTTGTTTTCTGCTAGTGCTGTGGCGGGGATAATAAGCAGGAAGAGAGCAAAGTATGTAAGGGATGCGATTTGACCAATGACGATGTACGGATCTTCGACTGGTATTCCTCCAATTCACGTAAGGATAGCTACGTTTGCAATAAGTGCTCAGAACAGGAATTGGGTTATGGGCCGGAAGGTCAGACTTCGTTGTTTGGATGTATGAAGAATAGGTACAACTATGAGTACTAGAATAGAGGCTAGGAGGGCGAGGACTCCGCCTAGTTTGTTTGGGATTGAGCGCAGGATGGCGTATGCAAATAGGAAGTATCATTCGGGTTTAATATGAGGAGGGGTAACTAGTGGGTTGGCTGGTGTAAAATTGTCCGGGTCTCCCAAGAGGTTAGGGGCAAATAGTGCAAGACAAGTTAGTAGAATAATTACGCCTGCGAAGCCGAGTAGGTCTTTGTAAGAAAAGTATGGGTGGAAGGAAATTTTGTCTGTGTCTGAGTTTAGGCCTAAGGGGTTGTTTGATCCTGTTTCATGTAAGAAGAGAAGATGTAGTATGGTTATGGCTGCAACAATGAAGGGCAGGAGGAAGTGGAAGGCGAAGAATCGGGTTAGGGTAGCGTTGTCTACTGAAAAGCCGCCCCAGATTCATTGAACGAGAGTGCCGCCCACGTATGGGACGGCGGAGAGAAGGTTGGTAATGACAGTAGCCCCTCAGAATGATATTTGTCCTCATGGAAGAACGTAGCCTACGAAGGCTGTAGCTATTACAAGGAGGAGGAGGACAACACCAATGTTTCATGTTTCTTTATAAAGGTAAGAGCCGTAATAAAGGCCCCGTCCGATATGGAGGTAGATGCAAATAAAGAAGAAGGATGCTCCATTAGCATGGAGGTTACGGATAAGTCAGCCGTAGTTTACGTCTCGACAGATATGTGCGACGGAGGAAAAGGCTGTGGCAATGTCTGAGGTGTAGTGTATGGCAAGGAATAATCCTGTTAGGAGTTGGGAGATTAAACAAAGGCCGAGCAGGGATCCAAAATTTCATCAAACGGAAATATTAGAGGGTGCAGGCAGGTCAACTACTGCATGATTAGCAATTTTTAATAAGGGGTGAGTCTTCCGGAGGCTTGCCATTAGAGTTCCTGTAGTTGAGTAACAACGGTGGTTTTTCAAGCCATGGGGCCGGGTTAAAGTCCCGGGAGGAATTATGTCGTTTTTCATGTCTTTATCATTATCAGGGTTGGTGTTGGGATTGGTGGTAGTTGCTTCTAATCCCTCCCCGTATTTTGCTGCGTTGGGATTGGTTGCAGCGGCAGGTGTGGGGTGTGGAATCTTAGTTTGACACGGTGGTTCGTTTCTTTGCTTTATTTTGTTCTTAATCTACTTAGGAGGGATGCTAGTTGTGTTTGCTTATTGTGCAGCTCTTGCTGCTGACTCCCATTGAGAAGGCTTAGGAAGCCGGTCTGTTGCCCTGTCCATTTCAATTTATGGGGTAATTATATTAGTATTCGTAGGGCTTTTTTATGGGGGATGATATGAGTCTTCTTGGGTGACTGCAGAGGAGTTTCATGAACTTGCTGTTCATCGGGGAGACGCTGCGGGTGTTGCATTAATATATTTAACGGGGGGAAAAATATTAATAATTGCTGCCTGAACTTTACTGTTAACTCTTTTTGTAGTAATGGAGTTAGTTCGTGGGATAAGTCGGGGGGCTCTTCGATCTATTTAGATAAGTAAGAGAAGGGTGGCTAAGGTTAGGGTTAGCAGGAAGAGGGCGAGGTAGGTTTTAATTATACCATGCTGAGTATTGCTTGTGGTTGTAATTAAGGGGGCGTTTAGTGAAGCTAAACCTTTTGGGCCTGCTTTTTCAAATCATGTTTGGTCAATTGTTTGACTCGCGATGGCTTGGCCTAGAACGAGGTTTAATTTGGGCGTCAGTCGGTGAATTACTGCTGGGAAAAATCCAAGTATATTGGAGAAATGGTGAGGTGTTAATTGAGGGGTTGGTTTAAATTGTTTGTTCGTTAGTGATGCCAGCTCTAAAGCAAGAAGAAGGCCCAGAATAGTAACTACTAGGGCGGCTAATTTGATTAGTGGGGGTATGGTCATAATTGGTGTTTTGAGGGGAACAATATTAGAAGTAATAAGGAGGCCTGCAATAATGCTTCCTCAGGCTAGGCGTTTGATAGGGTTAATCACTGCAGGGTTATTTTCATTAATGGGTGAGAGTGATGAGAATCGGGGGTGTCCTATTGAGACGAAGAAAACTACGCGCAAGCTGTAGATAGCTGTGAAAGAGGTGGCTAGGAGGGTTATGGCCAGGGCCCAGGCGTTCAGGTAAGAGTTATTTAGGGCTTCAATGATGGCGTCTTTAGAGAAAAATCCTGCTAGGAAGGGTGTACCCGTGAGGGCTAAGCTTCCAATGGTTAAGCAAGAGGATGTAAAGGGGGTTAGATGATGCATTCCTCCTATCTTTCGGATGTCTTGTTCATCATTAAGGCTATGAATAATTGATCCTGAACAAAGGAAGAGTATTGCTTTGAAGAAGGCGTGAGTGCAGATGTGGAGGAAGGCAAGTTGGGGCTGGTTAAGCCCAATAGTGACTATTATTAGGCCTAGCTGGCTTGATGTTGAGAAGGCTACAATTTTCTTGATGTCATTTTGGGTGAGAGCACAGGTGGCGGTAAATACAGTAGTTAGGGCACCAAGACAGAGGCAGGTTGTAAGGGCTGTCTGATTATTCTCTATAAGTGGGCTCATCCGAATTAAAAGGAAGATGCCTGCGACGACCATGGTACTAGAATGGAGTAGGGCAGAGACCGGTGTGGGGCCTTCCATGGCAGAGGGAAGCCACGGATGGAGGCCAAATTGGGCGGACTTACCAGTGGCAGCAATGATTAGTCCAAGAAGGGGGAAGGTTAAGTCAAAATCTTTCGCGGCTGCAAATATTTGTTGCATTTCCCATGAGTTAAGGTTTATTGCCATTCAGGCTATGGCGAAGATTAGGCCAATATCCCCTACGCGATTGTAGAGGACTGCCTGGAGAGCGGCGGTGTTGGCATCTGCTCGGCCGTATCATCAGCCAATGAGGAGGAAGGATATAATACCAACTCCTTCCCAGCCAATGAAGAGTTGGAATATGTTGTTTGCGGTGACTAGAATAATCATGGCAATAAGGAAGATTAAGAGGTATTTAAAGAATCGGTTCATGTATGGGTCAGCGTGCATGTATCAGGATGCAAATTCTAAAATTGATCAAGTGACATAGAGGGCAATAGGGGTAAAGATAATTGAGTAATGATCAAATTTAAAACTGATATTGATGTCAAAGGTTAAAGTGTTTATCCAGCTTCAATTGGTAACGATGGCTTCTGCCCCTTCGTTTAGGAATAAGAATAGGGGAAGGAGGCTGACGAAGAAGGCTAGTTTTACTGCTGTCTTGACTTTAAGGAGTGCTCAGTCGTCTTTTTGGGGGGTTGGGCTGAGTGTTGTAAGGACCGGGTATGAGAGGAGTAGGAAGATCGTAATTAAGCTAGAGGCTATAATAAGTGAGGAGGGGTGCATAGCTTTCACTTGGATTTGCACCAAGAGTTTTTGGTTCCTAAGACCAACGGATGAGCTGTTATCCTTTGAAAGCTGTGGTCGAGTGAGCCTTGGGGTTCAACCAAGGAGGCGAGGATTAGCAGTCTTCGTTGCTGGCGAGCCTCTCTCGGTGGATGAGGGGATTTTAACCTCTGTTGCTAGAATCACAATCTAGCGTTTTTGTTAAACTACATCTACAGGCGGCCCACCCTCAGATTAGCTCTGGCTTAAGGATTAACAGAATTAAAGGGAGAAGGTGGAGGGCAATTAAAAGGTGTTCTCGTGAGTGGGAGGGTTCTAGGGCAGTGATGTGTGTTGGGAGCTGTCCTCGTTGGGTTATTAGGAATATGTAAAGAGAATACCCGGCAGTAATAAGAGTTCCGGCCCCTGTGAGGGCGAGGGTTCATCATGATCAGTTAAAGAGGGAAGTAATAATTATTAATTCACCCATGAGGTTAGGGAGTGGGGGGAGTGCTAGATTGGCTAGGGTTGAAATAAATCATCATGCTGTTATGAGTGGGAGGGCTATTTGTAGTCCTCGGGCTAAAACCATTGTTCGGCTATGTGTGCGTTCATAGTTAGTATTAGCCAAACAAAAGAGTGCAGAGGAGGTTAATCCATGGGCAATTATGAGGATTAAAGCTCCGGTGAAAGACCAGGGGGTTTGGATTAAAATTCCTCCAATTACTAAGCCCATGTGGCTAACAGATGAGTAGGCAATTAAAGATTTTAAGTCGGTTTGGCGCAAGCAGATTGAGCCGGTTATGATAACGCCTCAGAGGGCAAAAATAATAAATGGGTAGCTTATTTTTTCGGTTGAGGATTCAAAGACTGTGAGTATGCGCATTATACCATAGCCCCCTAGCTTAAGTAGGACCGCAGCTAGAATTATAGAGCCTGCCACGGGTGCTTCTACATGGGCTTTAGGGAGTCAGAGGTGGACACCATATAAAGGTATTTTTACTAGAAAGGCTAAGAAGCAGGCAGCTCATCAAAGTTTATCCCCGTAGCTTAAGAGTTGGAATGGGGCTAGGTAGGAGAGTGTGAGGAATGAGAGGGATCCTGCAGTATTTTGGAGTAGGAGGAGAGCTACAAGGAGGGGAAGGGAGCCAGCTAGTGTGTAAAATAAGAAATAGGTTCCGGCATTAAGTCGTTCTGTCTGATTTCCTCATCGTGTAATTAGAATTAGTGTGGGGATTAAGGTTGCTTCAAATATAATATAAAATATGATGGCCTCGGTTGCGCTAAAGGCTAAAATTAAGAAAAATTGTAAAGACGTGAGAAGGGTAATGTATATTCGTTGCCGATTAATTGGGTCTGTGGCGGTATGATTTTGGCTGGCTAAAATTATAAGTGGGAGGAGTCAGCAGGTTAAGACCAGTAATGGGGAGGAGAGGGGATCTGTGGCTATGTAGGGATTAAGAGAGGTTCAGCCAGTTTCTGAAAAATTGGTTAACCAGGTTAGGCTAATTAGGGCAATAATGAAACTATGAAGAAGGGTTGTTGGTCACAATCATTTGGCGGGGGCCAGTCAGATTGTTGGGACTAATATAAAAGTGGGGAGGAGAATTTTTAGCACTGTAGGAGATTTAGGCTTTGTAGGTGGTCAGAACCGTGGGTGCGGGCGGTAGCTACTAGTAATGCTAATCCTGCGCTTGCTTCACAAGCTGAGAATGCTAGAAGGAGAAGGGGGGAAGCTGAGAAGCTTACTGTGCTTAGCTGAAGGGCTCATAATGAGAGGGCAATAAATAGAGATAGTATTATTCCTTCTAAACAAAGAAGGGCGGATAAAAGATGGGTTCGGTGAAGCGCTAAGCCTGTTAAGCCCAACATAAAGGCGGAAGAGAAGGTAAAGTGAACAGGGGTCATCAGGTTAATTATGGGGTCGAACCATAAACTTTTGAGCCGAAATCAAATATTATATCTTTAACTAATTACCTATTCGGCCCACTCAAGTCCTCCTTGGAGTCACTCGTAGATAAGACCCAGGGTGAGAAGAGCTAGGACAGCAAAAGCTCAGAGGAGGGTGAGTAGAGGGGAGGGTAGTTGGTCTCCTCAGGGAAGCGGGAGAAGGAGGGCAATTTCCAGATCAAAAAGAAGAAAGAGGATTGCGACGAGAAAAAATCGGAGAGAAAAGGGGAGTCGGGCGGACCCAAGTGGGTCAAAACCGCACTCATAGGGGGAGAGCTTTTCATAGTCGGGGCTTATCTGCGGGAGTCAGAAGGAAACAATAGCTAGAATAATAGAGAGAATAGCGGTAATAATAAGAATTGTTGTAACCAAGTTCATTATCTTTCCTTGGATTTTAACCAAGACCAGGTGATTGGAAGTCACTTATACTAAATTTAGTACTAGAAAGATTATGAGCCTCATCAGTAGATTGAGATGTACAAGAACAGTCATACGACGTCTACGAAGTGTCAGTATCAGGCGGCTGCTTCAAATCCGAAGTGGTGCTCAGATGTAAAGTGATATTGAATTTGGCGGAGGAGACATACTGCTAGGAAGGTCGACCCAATGATTACGTGCAGGCCGTGAAAGCCAGTTGCTACGAAAAATGTTGAGCCATAGACACCATCAGCAATAGTAAAGGGCGCTTCAAAGTACTCCAGACCTTGGAGGAAGGTAAAGTAAAAGCCAAGAAGAATTGTGAGTGCTAGGGATTGAATAGCTTGTTTTCGTTCGCCTTCTATAATACTATGGTGGGCTCAGGTGACTGTGACTCCTGAGGCAAGAAGGACGGCTGTATTAAGGAGAGGCACTTCGAATGGGTCGAGGGGTGTAATACCTGTAGGGGGCCAGCATCCGCCTAGATCGGGGGTGGGTGCAAGGCTTGAGTGGTAGAAGGCTCAGAAAAAACCTAGAAAGAAGAAAACTTCTGAGGTGATAAAGAGGATTATACCATACCGAAGTCCTTTTTGAACGGGGGGCGTGTGATGGCCTTGGAATGTTCCTTCTCGAATGATATCTCGTCATCATTGGTATATTGTTAGGAGAAGAAGTACGGTTCCTAGGCCTATTAGAATTGTAGAATTGAAGTGAAATCAAATTGCGGTTCCGGAGGTTATGAGCAGGGCGGCAACTGCGCCTGTAAGTGGTCACGGGCTGGGGTCGACTATATGGTATGCGTGTGCTTGGTGGGCCATTAAACGTTTTCTTGTAGGTAGAGGCTTAGGAGGAGGATAAAGACATAGGCCTGAATCACTGCAACAGCAACTTCTAATATGGAGAGTATTAGGAGAAGGACTCCTGTAAGAATTGCCACGGTGGGTTGCAGGGGGAGAAGAACAAATATACCTGTTGAAATAAGTTGAATGAGAAGGTGGCCGGCGGTTAAATTTGCTGTAAGTCGTACTCCAAGGGCAAGGGGGCGGATCATTAAGCTAATTGTTTCAATAATAATTAGGACAGGAATAAGGAGCAGGGGGGTTCCTTCAGGCAGGAGGTGGGCCAGGGAGTAGTTTGGCTGGTTTCGGAAACCAATAAGAACTGTTGCTAATCATAGCGGGACAGCAAAGCCCAAATTGATTGATAGTTGGGTTGTGGGGGTAAAGGTGTAGGGAAGAAGGCCAAGGAGATTTAAACCAAGCAGGAAAACTATAAGGGAGGTTAAAATTAAGGCTCACTTGTGACCTGGCTGGTTGACGGGCATGAGAAGTTGTCGTGCAAACGAGCTGACAAATCAGCCTTGGAGAGTTGCCAGACGATTATTAAGTCATCGGGAAGAGGGTGCTGGGAAAAGGGTTCAGGGTAATACGAGAGCAAGGGCTATAAGGGGGATTCCTATAAAGAATGGGCTTGAAAATTGGTCAAAAAAGCTTAGTATCATGGTCAGGTTCAGGGCTCTGTTTTAGGCTTTTCAGCACTTTGAAGGGTAGGCTCGTTCGGGAAAGTATGGGCCATGACTTTAGGGGGCAGGATAGTGAGAAAAATTACTCACGAAAATACCAGGATGGCGAACCAGGGTGCGGGGTTTAATTGAGGCATGTCACTAAGGGTGGTTGGAACGCACCATTCTTTAGCTTAAAAGGCTAACGCTTTCTCCTGTTTAGCTTCTTAATGAGGCGTCTTCAAGTATTAGGGAAGATCATTTCTCAAAATGCTCTAAGGGGACGGCTTCGACTACAATAGGCATGAAACTGTGATTAGCTCCACAAATTTCAGAACATTGGCCATAGAAGACTCCTGGGCGAGACGTAATGAATGCTGTTTGGTTTAGGCGGCCTGGAACGGCGTCTATTTTTACACCGAGAGCAGGGACTGCTCATGAGTGAAGTACGTCTTCGGCTGAAACTAGGACCCGAATGGGAGATTCAACGGGGACGACTATTCGGTGGTCGGCTTCTAAAAGGCGGAATTGACCAGGGGCAAGGTCTTGTGTGGGAAGTATATAAGAGTCGAAGCCGAGGTCTTCATAGTCTGTATATTCGTAGCTTCAATATCATTGGTGTCCCATGGCTTTAATTGTAAGGTGGGGATCATTAATTTCATCTATTAGGTAAAGAATACGTAGGGACGGAAGGGCAATAAGAATTAAAATTACTGCTGGAAGGACGGTTCAGATTACTTCAATTTCTTGTGAATCTAAAATATACTTATTGGTTAAATTGGTGGAGACTGTCGCTACAATAATGTAAAGTACAAGTGTACTAATTAAAAATACGATTATAAGGGCGTGGTCATGGAAGTGGAGGAGTTCTTCTATTACTGGGGAAGCTGCATCTTGAAATCCTAGTTGTGAGGGATGGGCCATTAGTTAAACAAAGCGCGCGGGGATTAAACCCGCAATTCTGCCTTGACAAAGCAGTGTAATGATCCGTTTTACTAGCGCCTTAATAAGAAAGTGGCAGAGTGGTTATGCCATTGGCTTGAAACCAATATACGGGGGTTCGATTCCTTCCTTTCTCGATAGTTCGTACTTTTACTTGTACGAATGCTGGTTCTTCAAATGTATGGTAAGGGGGCGGGCAGCCGTGTAGTCATTCAACATTAGTTGAGGTTATGTCTGCTGCACGAACTTCACGTTTAGAGGCAAAGGCTTCTCAGAGGATGAAGAGGAATAGAATAACGGCTACGAGGGAAATAAGAGAGCCGATTGAGGACACTGTGTTTCACAGTGTGTACGCGTCAGGGTAGTCCGAGTATCGTCGAGGCATTCCAGCCAGGCCGAGGAAGTGTTGTGGGAAGAATGTAAGATTTACACCTAAGAACATAACACCGAAGTGGATTTTAGTTCAGGTACTATGAAGTGTATAGCCCGAAAATAGTGGGAATCAGTGAACAAAGCCAGCCATAATAGCAAATACTGCTCCTATCGAAAGGACATAGTGGAAATGGGCAACTACATAATAGGTGTCATGAAGGACAATGTCAAGAGATGAGTTGGCTAGGACAATGCCTGTTAGTCCTCCTACCGTGAATAGAAAAATGAAGCCAATGGCTCAGAGCATGGGGGTGTCCCATTTAATTGTACCTCCGTGGAGGGTGGCTAATCAGCTAAAGACTTTAACACCTGTGGGAATAGCAATAATTATTGTTGCTGATGTAAAATAAGCACGTGTGTCTACGTCCATTCCAACTGTAAACATGTGGTGGGCTCATACGATGAACCCGAGGAGTCCAATAGCCATCATCGCTCAGACTATACCCATGTAACCGAAAGGCTCTTTTTTACCAGAGTAGTAGGCTACAATATGAGAAATTATTCCAAATCCTGGAAGAATAAGAATATAGACTTCTGGGTGCCCAAAGAATCAGAATAAGTGTTGGTAAAGAATTGGGTCTCCTCCCCCTGCTGGGTCGAAGAAGGTGGTGTTTAGATTACGGTCTGTGAGGAGCATGGTAATTCCTGCAGCAAGAACTGGTAGGGACAGGAGAAGAAGAACAGCGGTAATAAGAACAGCTCAGACGAAGAGTGGGGTCTGATACTGAGTAATGGCAGGGGGCTTCATATTAATAATGGTAGTAATAAAATTAATTGCACCAAGAATTGATGAAATACCAGCCAGGTGAAGGGAAAAGATGGTTAGGTCTACTGATGCTCCTGCGTGGGCAAGATTCCCCGCCAGCGGCGGGTACACTGTTCACCCAGTGCCAGCTCCGGCTTCAACTCCTGAAGAGGCAAGGAGAAGAAGGAATGATGGGGGGAGCAGTCAGAAGCTCATATTATTTATTCGGGGAAATGCTATGTCAGGGGCACCGATCATAAGGGGAATTAGTCAGTTTCCAAACCCTCCAATTATGATTGGCATAACTATAAAGAAAATTATTACAAACGCGTGTGCTGTAACAATAACATTATAAATCTGGTCGTCGCCTAGAAGAGCTCCGGGCTGGCTAAGTTCAGCTCGAATGAGTAGACTTAGTGCAGTCCCAACTATTCCGGCCCAAGCACCAAATACAAGATAAAGGGTGCCGATGTCTTTATGATTGGTTGAGAAAAATCAGCGTGTGATTGCCACAGGTAAGATGGCTGAGGTTTAAGCGGTGGATTGTAGCCCCATAAACAGAGGTTTGAGTCCTCTTCTTACCAAGCTCTGAGGTGTTTTACATGTTGGATTGCAAACCCAAAGTAGTAGACTAGCGTCTACCGGGGCTTTCCCCCGCCCTTCCCGCCCTTGTTGGGCGGGGGAAAGATAGGCAGATGCTCGTTGGTTTGAGCGCTTAGCTGTTAACTAAGAGTTTGCAGGATCGAGGCCTGCCTGTCTAGGAAAGCTCTAGCTTAATCAAAGCGCCTGTTTTGCATGCAGGAGATGTGAGTTAAAGCCTTGCGAGTTTTACAGGGACTGGGGGATTTTAACTCCCGCTAACGGCTTTGAAGGCCGCTGGTCTAAATTAACCTAAGTCTCTTAGAGGGTGAGGAGTATAACAATGGCTGGGGCCAGGGGGAGGAGAAGTATTGTGGCGACGGTTGAAATTGATAGGGGCATTGTTAGGTGGGAGGTGGGATGACGTCAGGGGGCAGTTCCAATTAGGGTGTTGGGGGAGACAGTCAAAGTAAGGGCGTAGGCTAGGCGAAGATAGAAGTAAAGGCTTAGAAGGGCTGAGAGGGCTGCTAGTGTGGCAAGGGCAAGAAGTCCTTGTTTGGTTAATTCTTGGAGAATAAGTCACTTTGATAAGAACCCTGTGAGTGGGGGCAGGCCACCTAGAGATAAAAGGACCAAAGGTGCAAGGGCGGTGATTATGGGGGTTTTTGATCAGGATATAGCGAGTGAATTAATATTGGTTGAGTTGTTGAGTTTGAATGTAAGGAATGCTGAAAATGTTATAATAAAATAAATAATGAGGGCCAGAAGGGCAAGGGAGGGGGAGAATTGCAGAACAAGGATTATTCAGCCTAGGTGAGCAATGGAAGAGTAGGCGAGAATTTTTCGTAGTTGGGTTTGATTTAAACCGCCTCATCCACCAACAAGAGTTGATGTGATTCCTAGGGCCAGCAGAAGAGAGGAGTTTACGGGTTGGAGCTGAAGTAAGAGGGCAAAGGGAGCAAGTTTCTGTCAAGTTGAAAGAATAAGGCCTGTGGTAAAGTCAACGCCTTGGAGTACTTCAGGGAGTCAAGAGTGTAGGGGGGCAAGACCAATTTTTAGGGCCAGGGCAAGGGTAATGAGTGTGACGGGGAGGGGATGGGCCATTTGTTGGATGTCTCATTGTCCAACAAGTCAGGCGTTAGTAGCGCTTGCAAACAATAGTATGGCGGCCGCTGTGGCTTGAGCAATAAAATATTTGGTGGTTGCTTCAACTGCACGAGGGTGGTGGTGCTGAGCTATAAGGGGGAGAATGGCTAGGGTGTTGATTTCAAGGCCTATTCAGGCAAGCAGTCAGTGGGAGCTTGCGAATGTAATTGTAGTTCCTAGGCCAAGTGTAAATAACAGGGTGACTAAGATGAAGGGACTCATTAGTAAAGGAAGGATTCTAACCAACATTTTTGGGGTATGGGCCCAAAAGCTTAATTTAGCTGACTTTACTAGGAAGTGGTGTAGTGGAAGCACTGGGAGTTTTGATCTCTCCGGGTAGGGTTCGAATCCCTTCTTTCTAAGGAGTTGGGGGGACTTTAACCCCCATAATTCACTCTATCAAAGTGGCCCTTTACTTCAGGCACAGCTCCGAGAATTAAAGGTGAGGGGGCAATCCCGCGAATGCGATTGGAATAGCAAGATGTCAAATAACCAGGGCTAGTGTTAGGGGGAGGAAATTTTTTCAGATTAAATGCATTAGCTGATCATATCGGAATCGGGGGTATGAGGCTCGAACTCATAGGAATATAATTGAGAGTAGTGCGGCTTTGGTTATTAGGTTAATTGCAGTTAGTTCGGGGAACATTGGAATGTGGGAAGCTCCAAGGAAAAGTGTGGCAGACAATGTATTTATAAGAAGGATGTTGGCGTATTCAGCTAAGAAGAATAGGGCAAATGGGCCTCCTGCATATTCAACGTTGAATCCGGATACTAGTTCAGATTCTCCCTCAGTGAGATCAAATGGGGCTCGATTGGTTTCTGCCAGGGTGGAAATATACCATATTGCGGCTAAAGGCCATGTTGGGATAATCAGTCAAATACTTTCTTGAGCGACATTAAAGATCTGTAGGGTGAACCCGCCTGTAAAGATAATCGTGCATAGAAGGATGAGTCCGAGGCTTACTTCGTATGAAATGGTTTGGGCAACAGCTCGTAGGGCTCCAATAAGGGCATATTTTGAATTTGATGCTCAGCCTGAGCCAAGAATAGAATAGACGGCAAGACTAGAGAGAGCAAGGATGAAGAGGATTCCTAAATTCAGGTCAATAACTGAGTACGGCATAGGTATGGGGGCCCAGAGGGTGAGGGCTAGTGTGAGTGCAAGTATCGGGGCAAGTAGAAATAGGACCGGGGAGGAAGTTGAGGGTCGCACGGGTTCTTTAATGAATAGTTTTACTCCGTCGGCGATGGGTTGAAGAAGGCCATAGGGGCCCACAATATTCGGGCCTTTTCGTAGCTGTATGTAACCAAGGACTTTACGTTCAAGTAGTGTTAGAAAAGCAACGGCTAGAAGAACGGGGACGATAAAGGCCAGGGGGTTAATTAAGTGGGTAAACAGTGTATAGAGCATTATTAAGGAGAGGACTTGAACCTCTGTTGAGAGAGCTTAGACCTCTTGCAATACCGGGCTCTGCCACCTTAATTAGCCGTTCTCTCAGGCAGAGGGGTGTGCCCTTTTGCCTGCTTTAGTTGTCTTCAGCAGGTAGGGGTAAGGCGTGCTTTGGGCAGAGGCCACTCCTTTTCGGTCCTTTCGTACTAGAAAAGGTCACATCATAGATAGAAACTGACCTGGATTACTCCGGTCTGAACTCAGATCACGTAGGACTTTAATCGTTGAACAAACGAACCCTTAATAGCGGCTGCACCATTAGGATGTCCTGATCCAACATCGAGGTCGTAAACCCCCTTGTCGATAAGGGCTCTTTAAGGGGATTGCGCTGTTATCCCTAGGGTAACTCGGTCCGTTGATCGGCATGTGCCGGATCTTGTTGGTCAGAATTTCTGTTTATTAGAGCGGGAGCTCTTGGGTTTAGGAATGTGTTTTCCTAGTCCACATGGGGGTTTTGTATTTCCCCGCGGTCGCCCCAACCAAAGACATTAGGGCAGGACTTCATTTGGTTTTTTCCTTTGTTTAGGGGTGCTTTACATGAGCTGCTCTTACGTCTTAAGCTCCATAGGGTCTTCTCGTCTTATGTTATTATCCCCGCTTCTGCACGGGGAGATCAATTTCATTGACTGGGAGAGGGAGACAGCTAAGCCCTCGTGGTGCCATTCATACAGGTCTTCATTTAAAAGACAAGTGATTGCGCTACCTTCGCACGGTCAAAATACCGCGGCCGTTAAACATATAGTCACAGGGCAGGCGGGACCTCTTATTCGTTGATTTGCAAGAGGCGATGTTTTTGGTAAACAGGCGAGGCTTTAAGTGTTTGCCGAGTTCCTTCTTTTCCTTTTAGTCTTTCCCTAAGAGCATTCCAGTGTGGGGTTAACGTTTTTGTCTTGGATACTTTTCTAGTTAATTTATTTGAAATCCATTTCCCTCTTTGTTTGGGGGCGTTAAGATTCGGTGGTTGGTCCGTTCCGATTTACACTTATGCAGGGAGAGAGTTAGTTCTCTCTTATTACTCATATTAGCATAATTTCTCCGCTGTTTGCAGCGGATAGTCTGATATTGAAAGGGGGCTGAGATTATGTTATCGGGATCGATGGAAGGTCGGGTGCACCTGAGCTTTAACGCTTTCTGTATGGGTGGCTGCTTTTAAGCCCACCGGGGTGCTTTACCTTAAATTAATTATGATCTTTACCCACCTGTGAAGGTTGTGTCCTTTATCTTAGGGGCTGTACCCCCTAAGATTAACTCTCACGGTTTCTTTATAAATCTAATTAAGGTTTAATACGAGATTTGAAGTAAGAAGCCGTGAGGCTGAACTTCTATCCATTTCTCAGACAACCAGCTATAACTAAGTTCGGTAGATTTATCACCTCTACTCAAAGTTCTTCCCACTCTTTTGCCACAGAGACGGGTTCGCCCTACAATAGGCTGTCTTGGAGTAGCTCACTTAGTTTCGGGGGGCCAAACTAAAGTTCTCTTTGCTTGGGGTTACTGGCTAAATCATGATGCAAAAGGTACGAGTTTTAATCTCTGCTTTTTTAGTCTTTACTGGGTTGTTTCATTTCTCTTTCAGCATTCCCTTGCGGTACTTTCTCTGTTGCTCCATATGTTCCTTTTCTGTCGCCCATACTAGGGGGGAAAAATGATTTGTTTAGTTATACATAAGTGTATTAGGGGTTATTTATGGGGGTGTGTTGGTTTTTGTTGGTTGGGCTAGCTGGTAGGTGTCAGGGCAATCCGAGTTGAACGGATATCTTCTCAGTGTAAGGGAGGCGCTATACTAGTTTAGCTATGCTCTGGTTGTCCAAGTGCACCTTCCGGTACACTTACCATGTTACGACTTGCCTCCCCTCTAGGATTTTGGCATTTTAATTAATGTTTTATTAAAGTTTCGGGGAGAGTGACGGGCGGTGTGTGCGCGCTTAAGAGCCGGTTTCAGTGGAACACTCTGTTTTCCGCTTACTGCTAAATCCTCCTTCAGATGTACGGTTTCAGTGCATCTTTCGTTGGTACCCTGTATTTTAAAAGGGAATGTAGCCCATTTCTTCCCCCTCCATTCGCTACACCTCGACCTGACGTTCTGGGCAATGCCAATTTTGCTTACTTTTTATCCTTCACAGGGTAAGCTGGCGACGGTGGTATATAGGCGGGACGAGCAAGGAAGGGTGAGGTTGAACGGGGATTATCGGTTCTAGAACAGGCTCCTCTAGGTGGGTCTAAAGCACCGCCAAGTCCTTTGGGTTTTAAGCTAATGCTCGTAGTACCCGGGCGGACAGAAAGTGTATTAAACTGTCAATGTTTACGGCTAAGCATAGTGGGGTATCTAATCCCAGTTTGTATCTTAGCTTTCGTGGGGTCAGAATGTATAAAGCTACTTTCGTAATTGGGCTTCTTACCTTCGGATGCGTATAACAGCCTAGAAGGCGTTCGGCTTTAATTTAAGTTTGTTCTTAACCACCCTTTACGCCGGCTTCTAACAACTTGGGCCTCCCGTATAACCGCGGTGGCTGGCACGAGTTTTACCGGCCCTCTTAGCTTTAACTGAGTCAAGTTTTCACTTATGTGTCAATGTTTATCACTGCTGAGTACCCTTGGGGGTGTGGCTGAGCAAGGTGTCGTGGGCATGATTGAGTGTGCCTGATACCAGCTCCTTGTTCCCGGGCAGGGAACTATAGGGCATTCTCACGGGGGCGCGGATACTTGCATGTGTAAGTCTAGCTAGAGCTGGCAGAAAAGTCAGGACCAAACCTTTGTGCTTGCGGAGCTTTCTAGGGCCCATCTTAACAGCTTCAGTGTTATGCTTTAATTAAGCTACGCGAGCAGGAAAATCTAGATTTAAAAACTGAAAGATAGCACTCCTTGGGGGAAGCTACGAGTTTGGTTAAAATTACTTTTTTAATATATTAAAAAGATCCATTTTGGATATAATTCCCCGCTATCTTAGGGCCCAAGAACTTCTGTTTCTGAGGGGTTTGCAGAAGTATTAGACATCCCTGGAGTTTAGGGGGGGGGGGGGGTTTAGCGACTAAAAACCTTAATAAGGAGGTGTATATTAGACTTTTTAGGAGTAAAAACTCACACATTATGCTCGTGAAATCAGTTATGTTACTTTTATGATAAAGTCTTTATATTACTCAGCAATTGTAGAACCAGGCGGGAGAATAATACCACCTTGAACGCGGACTTCGGCGTGCACTGTGAAATGACCACGAAAAGGAAAAAAGAGAA
>JAODTV010132861.1:0-11540 GCA_025399955.1 Galeichthys feliceps
CAGTCATTTTTCCAGACTCTGAGATAGCAAAGAAAATGTCGTGTGGCCGCACCAAAGCAGCATCCATCGTAACCGATGTTCTTGCTCCGGTCTCAGAGGAAAAACGTATACAAGAATTGACATCATTTATGCTCGCGGGTGGAACGCACACACCGTTTTTTCAGTGGCGTCAGATGCTTCCAACCACGGCAGCACCAAGCTTTTCCCACTGGCAGTGAGATACTGGACCCCAGAGCTTGGGTTAAAGAACAGGGTTGTTGATTTTTACGAGGATAGCGCAGAGACGTCAGAATCAATTCACCGCCAGATAACAAATAAACTTAAAGAGAATGGCCTACGACTGGAGATGATCTCTGCTTACACTGCTGATAACGCTAGTGTGAATTATGGAAAGTACAAATCTGTTGATCAAAAGCTGAAGGCAGATAACGCTGGCATTATTAAGGCTAACTGTATGGCTCATATCGTGCATAATTGTGCAAAATATGCTGGAGACAGACTGGACGTAGACATTGAATGTACAACTAACAAGATTTACAGTCACTTCTCATCATCTGCAAAGCGCACTGAAGAACTGAAATCATTGTTTGAATTTGTGGATCAAGACTATCATGCTGTACTGAGGCATGTACCTACAAGATGGCTAAGTATATGGCCTGCTGTCTCAAGGCTTCATGTCAGCTGGCCTGCAGTTAAGGCCTACTTTCTGTCACTAGGAGAGGAACATTGTCCAAAGGTGCTATGGAAGCTATTTAAAAAGGATCAACACAGTGATGGGCACCCTCTTGAGTTACAGGCCTATCTGTCCTTCCTCCATAATGCACTGAAGATATTCCATGATGTTATTCTGCTGTTGGAGGGAGACAATATGACTGTCTGTGAGTTATATGACATTCTCTCCACTCTTCAGACAAAGCTCCGGCAGCGACAGGCAGATTCCTTTTTTGGAGTTGAGACCAGTGCACTTCTCCAACAGTTTCCAGACTGTGAAGCAACAGCAATCAAGCAGGACTTCTCTAATTTCTACAGGACTTCACTCAGCTACCTTGAAAAATGGTATGACTTCTCAGACAGCAACTTTCACAAGCATGTGGCAGTGTTAGGACTTAAGAGTGAATTCACATTCTCCCACCTCTGTGATGTGGTGGAGATCCTCCAGATGAGGGATAAACTAAACATGGATGAACTCTATGAAGAGTACTGTGTGACTTTGCCACGCCAGCAGGAGGTTGTAAAGAGAACAGTTCCTGTTGTGGAGAAGTGGTCAACATTGCTCCAAGGCACAAACACACCAAATTTGACTGTACTTGGATCCTTTCTCTTTAGCATCCCTGTGACAAATGCACATGTGGAAAGAGTGTTTTCTCTGATGACTGCAGCATGGACTGACCAACGAAACCGGTGCTCTGTGGATCTTATCAAGAGTGAGATTCAAGTCAAGAACAACTTTGGATATAGCTGCATGGAGTTCTACAGCTATGCATTGAAAGAGAAAACCCTACTGGAAGCAGTACGGTCAGACAAAAAGTATAAATTCAAGAAGAAGAACAATTAAGGTAAGATGAACATTCTTTGTGTAAAATTTAGAATATATATTTGTGGTCATCTTGCTACACTAAACTTTGTATAGGCTAGGCCTAATATTTTGCACTGAAATTGTTAAAACTTTGTATAGGCTAGGCCTAATATTTTGTTGAACTTAAATAGGCTAGGCCTGATATTTTTTTTGTGCCTTGTATTTTAAGTTGAATTTGATCAAAACTGAGAGCATACTTTTAGTTGCATAATGCCTGGTCCTTTGGACAGTTGACTAATTTGATAATGTCCCAATAAAGACAAGATGTTGCAAAATTAGTGTTTTGTCTTGTATAGGCCTATGCCTTAAGCTGTAGCAACTTTGGGCTATCTTTTGGGTCAGGTAGTGTCTTAATCTTTTGGTCGGTGGGGTTGAAAGGCAAGAATAAATGTTTCTTGGTAAATTAGATAGACATTATATCTTAAGCTTAAAGTTATTACGTCTGTCCCACATTGTGCCACTTAAACTTGCTACTTGTCCCACATGTTGTCTGTCTGGAGGTGGTCACCCTATACCTAGCGCCAGTTAAATTTACTAAAACTGCTGCTTTCATGACATAAGCGAACAAACTATGGACAAACTGGACGAATTTACGACTAATACACTCAGAGGTATGTTGCTATGTTTGTACATTCTGCTGTCTTGTCTGTGAGGTTAGCTAACTCAGCTTGGTAGGTGGATGCGGTTGTCTTAACGGATATGGCGACTGTCGGTACTTGTATTATGTTGGCTATAAGGTTATATTATTTACTGGTTTTGGTGGGTTTTCATGAAGTAAAAAGTGGCGTTTCAATACATAGACATTTAAGGTAGACGCAGCATTGACCTTCAGGGACGTCAGTTGTCTGCCATAGTTGGTTGTGGCAAAACTGGCGCTAACCATCCTACATTTTTAAATAATTTTAGTGAGACGTTTTTAGATTTCATAGGTCATTGTTAATGGCCCAAGCGGCACCCTAAGGTGTGGGTGGCCACTTGTTTTAATTAAAAACTCGATGTTAGGTAGCGTCTATTCAAAATATATGAATGTTTTAGCCTTTAGCTTTTTGATAACAGGTTTTCAGCTTTTAGAAAATGCCAGTCACCATGGAAGTTAGCGCCATCTCCTGCCATTGTTCTGTCCCAACAACCAACTGTTGTGGTGCCTTTTTTATATTGCATTAGTATTATATTGCACTAGTTTCTATAAAATGTTTAAAGCAATTGTTCATCAAAATAAGTTAATTTATCTGATGAAATACTAAAATACATAAAACATAGGTGGCTTATGTTTGTCATAAGTTGCAGTCAATGTAAGAAACCCTGGTTAAAAAATCAGTGGTTAAAATGTATTTCATATAAGCTGCAGTCATATGTGGTAAGCTTGTTAAAAATAAAATTTGCAATAATTGGAAAAATGGGGGGAAAAAATCACAAGTTAACGTCGTTCATGTAGTTATGGAAACGTGGGTCCTGAGACTTTGTGTATTCATTCATAAAATGTGTGAATTTAGTTGTTCTGTTTGATTTGTTTTACTGTGTTTAATACAAACAAAGAGGAAGCTGTGTGTGTTTTATTCCTCTTTTCTCGTTACAATCTCCTCCGTTTTAGGGGCAAAACACTTTGTTTTGAGGGTGCAACATATGTGCATGTAACACGAAGGAGTGAAATGTCAGAATTCTAAGCTAATTGTACAGAAAGTGTCACAATGTAGAAATTAGTCTGCAATGTGTCCTAATTTGTTTGGTACATAGGGTTGAATTAATCTAGTGATAATTCTAAACTTCTTTGCAGAGGCAAATATTGGAGAGGACTTACTGCCTTCACTGTCCCGAGATGACGTCAAAGATCTGTTTCCAGGTCCTGAAAATGTCCTCAGGCGTCGGGCTCTATGGCTTGTGGTGAATCAAGATGAAAAAGTAATCCATTTTCTATTTCAGTGTGACAAAATTGTGTCACTAAAATATAAAGTAGTACAATTTAGTAAAAACACCTGTCTTTTTAACATTTTTATTTTTAGCAGATGCCTAAGAGGAATAAAGCTGATTTTTTGTGTGTTTTGGCTTGAAACAAATACAAAAATACACACATCTTAAATGTACAGGATTTGTAATTTAACATTTCAGGTATTGCACAGGACTATACTCTATTCTGTTTGATGTGCTTTTGCAATTTCTTTTAAAGCATTAATGTCCAATGTCATTGCATTTTAGGAGGAGACACCTGAGAAGCCACCATCAACCACTGGAGGCAGTGATCTTTCCAAAGAGGAGCCCAACATTTCGAAGTTTGTGACTATGTCCAATCCAGAATACATAGTCTTCACAGACAGTGAGCTTGAACAAGCACGGCGCTCCTACTTTGAGCAGAAACGGCTGGGGAAAGAGTGTGTTGAGCCCTTATCCAAGGAACTCTTCTGCCGACTCGTAAGAAACACTATGACAAATATGATTTCAATAGCAAGGGCCACTGAGGACACCAGATACCCCAGCAAACATGAGGTCAATGCCATGGCGAAGCGATTGGTAGAGTACTACCCGATGATAAAAGGAAGGGATGGTGAGTGGGTAAGTAGCCTTTGGTTACTACTACTCTTTGTTTGATGTTTAGGGTGTAAGCTTGGGTTTCTAATCATCTTTAAATATGAACTCTCTGTACCTGGCAGGAGCACGTCGCTAAAAAGCTCATGAAGAGACTCTCAAATGTCAAAAGTCCAAAGAAAGCTAAAGGTCCTCCTTCCAAAAAGCCACGACAGGATGGGGATACGGATGTTGCAACAAGTGACTACGATGGAGATTCCAGTGCATCAACTGTTATACTATCACCTGCCCGAGCCAGCACCCCAGTGCAAAACCAGGATAGCAGTGATGAAGCATGTATGTATTGAATTAATACACTGTATGAGGAAACTTTTTGGAACATGTCACGAAATTGAACATAACTGCTTTAATTTCTCTCTAGGTATGTTTGTATTCCATGCCATATTGTGACAGGTTACACACATGAATGATTAAATCTGGTACTCCTCAAGTTCCTTCCAACTGTCCCAACTTGTTAATTTGTAAATCTAATATTTGCCCCCATATTTTACACATTATCGTCTAGTGTTATAATTTATAATATTATTCGCTTGCATTCTTTTTTATTTTTGAGCACCAACATACCCCAGCAAATATTTAAAAATCTGCTTGAAAATAAAAATAAAACTGATTCTAATTGTAACACCTTCACCCCTGCTTTATGCTTTCAGCTGGTTCAGTTGACTTCTTCGACAGCCAGAAAACCCAGGCAAGGCATTACAGGACTCTCCAAGAAATGTACAAGTCCAAGAAGCCAAACAAAGCTGCAGTGACCCAATTGCTGAACCTGGAGTTTGAGTCAAGAAGACGCTTCATTGACTCAGATGCATTAAAGGAGCACGACAGACCAACAAAAATTCTAGAGGCTTATCCGTGTTTCAGAGAAGTGGATCATGTAAGTTATGGTTTGCCCAGTCTTCAATTTTCTTAGCTGTCCCAGTATACATTTGGGGGCATCTTGACATGATTTTCCAATTTCTCAGGCATTAGTACTCTTGTTTGAATGGCGATCCCTAATCAAAGACCAGGTCTAGTAACAGACAGTGTTTGGTTTCAATTAATTTCCTTTCTGCATTTCAATGGATTTTTTAGGTTCTGGATGAACTGCGGAGAATTGTTCAACCATCCAATGCCCGATACATCTCTGAGATGAAGGAAAGATGGGAAAGCTTCTACTCAAAGGTGCAGTTTTATGCTGTCATGAAGAAAGCCATGAAGCCTCCACAAACTTTGAATGGAGGTATGGTGACAGTACATTGATCTGTTAAGTTTATATTTTTCAGATTACATTAGAAACAGTTATTTATGGTGACGCCCTGTCTTGTTCATTTTCTGTCTAACCAGTGGAGCATGCCACAGCTGTGTTCAGAGCTCTGCCACTGCTCTTCCCATCCAGCACTGCACCTCCTAAGAAGCTGGGCGCCAGCAGAGAGGCTCTTTTCCATGTCCTTGCGCTAAGGCTGCATTTTATGCTGTATATTGTAGTTATACATGGAGTCATTATGTTGTTTTATTAAAGATGCAGTGTGTAATATTTTATGGTGTTTTGTATAACAGTAAAACTGCATATTTACTACAAATGATACATACTATATTATACTCATTTTCACAAATGTGTTGTCTGTCGCTGATTGGAACTTGCTGTGATGCATATAGAATTTGCACTAAACACTCACTTTCATTTCATTTAGATGGATTTATTTATCTAGGATCTTGATCATTTTCATCTGACTAGTCGATGTGCTAGGAAGGTTTTTCTTTGGTTTTTTTTTATCTTAATAATTTTTTTTTATTTAATTTTTTTTTGCAGTCTTTTTCTAATGTTCTTCACTGTCTTTTGTCTTGTAGACTTCTGAAGACCCAGATTGTTTCCTGCGCCAGCGGCCTCTGTCTTGTCCATTTGTGCTCGTCTCTGAAGACAACTGCTGTTGGAAGCACACCAGTGACCACATTCGACAGGGAGGACCTTTATGAGGGACTGCTCTATCTCATGGCATATTATTATGCCCTCCACCTCACCTACCCAAAGTGTATTTCCACACCGCTATCTGTGTTGCAAACTGAGATTCTCCTAGATGCCATCCATGACCAAGATTCAACCCCCTCGTATAAAAAAGCCCTCGCTGAGTGGACGTCATTCATTGGGTGAGTCTTCCTCTCGGGGTCCATCTGTTTTTTTCTTCTGGTCTCTTGTCTAATGAAGAAAAAGGTTGTCAAATGTTAATGTAACTGTTTTTTTCTTGTTTTTCTGGGCAACTGTGCAAACCAGCAGCATGAATGTTGTTGATTTTTATATTATTGCATGCAGCTGGAAACTTTTTTTATTTTTATTTTTTGACACTGACAGCCAGAATGTTATACTATTAATACACTGTTCAGAATAACTGCAATATGCCCTTTTTAGCAGTGGCAATGTTATACAGTACTCTGTTACAATAGCACAAACACGCACTTTCTGAGAGTGGTAGCCAAGATGTTATAAATTATGCCTTTGGAATAGACTGGAGTTTTGTCAATATTTCTGCTGTTCTGATTGGTCTAATAAAAAAAGCTAAACAACAGGAATGCTTCTGGTGCTTTAATTTAAGACAACGTTGCTTGTTTTTTGTATGATTGTCTTAGAAGTTGTGTCTTATTCTAAGCTTTTTTTGCTAATAATTATTCTTGGAGTTCAGGTATAAATTCTTAAAGTCAGCCGCAACAAGAAAGAAAATGTTTTGTTTTAAGAAAATCTGTCACATTGGCAGCTTTTTTTTACGAACTGAAAACCTTAATTAAGGTGTAAATTCTTAAATTAAGTAAGAAAATCTTGAAATCAGTTAAATCAAGAAAGCAGATCACTTATTTTAAGTTTACATTTCTTAAATAATATTGTTTCTTTGCTTGTAATAAGCAAACTTTACTACATTTTGGCCTGTTTTTTTCTAATTTCAAGACACATTATTGTCTTAAAGGAGCTAGACTTAGGGGCTAGTTTTAAGAATTCTAGCTTAGCAAAATTTGCTTACCCCATTGGCAGATTTTTTTGCTCAAAACAAGAAAATTTGACCAAATGTAAGAATATTTGGCTTATTTCCAGTAGGGCTGTTTTTGCAGTGTAGCCACCGGAAGTTCCCAGCGCGCAATGCATGCTGGGATTTGGGAAAGGGGCGAATACTTTTGGATGGCTTTTTTTCATATAGAGTGTTACCCTACCCGCCAACCCTAAAGAATGGAATTTGTTTAGACTGACTGGCAACTAATATAAGAAACAAGCCATTTTGATGGGATTTAGCCAAAATGAGTCAATACAGAGCGAACCTGCAGACCAGACACATTTAAAACAAAGAACAGCTGTATACCAGACTCATCTTAAACCATGACAAACAGACCGAGATTTAAAATACAGCCAATAGATTACCTGTTTGCTAAAGATAAGAGGTCTCCGGAAAGTTAGCTCCTTATCTTTACATTACAAGGTGGCTATTAAGGTTGATATTACAAAAAATACGCGGTCTCTACTACAAGTTCGCTCGTTAATTTACAAGTTGGCAGGCCTGAGTAACATTAACCCGGTTAACATTAACATTATAACATCACTTACTGTGTTGTCTTTGAGGAGCCATGATCTGCAAAGAGATGAACAGTTTCCCATTAGAGAGCTGTTATTTCACTGTTGAACATAAAGTAATATCTTACTAACATTCCCAAGCCTTTGCATATTCCACCAACTTATTGTACATTGACTAAGCACCTTTCAACGTCTATAACATAATGTTTAGTTCAGCTAACGTTAGCAGAGTCACTGTCAGTCTTGCTAGCCTGACGTTAATGCTAACAGTTAGTGTTTGGTCATAAACTGGACTTTATTAGCTATAAATATACAATGTGGTTATGATAACATCACATTAAAGTCATTCATTTGAACTTACAGCGGTAACGGTCGATAGCATTAGCGTTTGTTAACCATAATGTCCCAGCATGGCTTTTTGCCTTTAATTAGCGTGCTTACTAAACTGTATGACAACGTATTCTGTGATAACGGAGATAAGCTGAGTCTATATCATGATGAATATGACTTCACGGACAGTAAAGACACAAAATAAAACGACCATTCAGTTTACTTACCGAATGTTAACGCTGAGCGTCTTAACTTGCTTCAAGGCGGCAAATTTCCTCTTTTTATTTTTTATTTGTTTATTTTTTGGCAGAGTAAACAACAGTTGGTGAAGGCGGGAAACTTTTACCTCAGTGCGTGTGAACTCCCAAGTCTTGAGGGGGGATAAAAATCCTTCAGCTCGCTGATGATTGGGTAACTTTCACCCAGCAACGGCTCAGCAACCGGTACTGGAGTAGGTATTCTGGTCAGTGATTGGTTGTCTTGTCTGTTGGAAGCAATATAGCAATTATGAACGTTCGTCTCGCTGTTACTTTGGTTGACACCTTATTTGCTGATAGCACTCTGGAGCATTTCTGGCGACTAAAACAACTTTTCACAGACCATTTAACCACAGACCACCGGATTCCAACAGCTAACGCAGAATATTCTCAACAATTGGGAAACAAGGTAGGTTATGTGTAGGTCAAAAGAGCTGTTTGCATATGTGGACCTGAGACTTCAGCAGATTAAAGGTAGCAAGAAACCCTTCAGTGGCGTGTCTGTCCTCAGCGTGGGCGACTTCTTTCAGTTGCCCCCCGTTGGAAAGGCAAAGGCGCTGTGCGTCTTCGAAGACAATACAATGGATATTTGGAAAGACCGCTTCCAGATAATCAGGCTAACTGAAATTATGAGACAGAAAGAGGATGCTGCATTTGCTGAAATGCTCAACAGGCTTCGTGTTAAAAAGAAAAAGGAGCCATTACTGGACAGTGACAGAGCACTGCTGAATACACGAACCTTTGCCCGAAAGGAAGACTGCCCTTCAGATGTTTTACACATATTTGCCACTAACAAGGAGGTGGATAAACACAACAATGAGGTCCTGTCTGTCCTCAGTCCCAACATCATCCGTGTCGATGCAGAGGACCATGTAAAAAATGACCGAACAGGACGGATGATTAAGCAGGCAGCTCCTTTTCAGGGAAGCAAAGGAGATCTGCCGGGTACATTGTTGTTGTCAGAAGGTGCACGCATTGTCATTACAAGGAATTTGGATACAGCAGATGGCTTGGTTAATGGGACTTTTGGAAAAATCTCAAAGATCGTCACCAAGATGGACAGAAATGGCAAGCCACATGTGGATTTAATCGGACTGGAATTGGATAACCCCTCTGCTGGAGCCAAGAGGCGCAATCAAACCGCTGGCAATGGGGACAATGCTGTTTATATAGAGAGAGTGGAAGAGCGTTGCAAAAAAAAGGGACTGGTACGTTTTCAATTCCCTTTGAAGCTGGCCTATTCTTGTACGGCCCATAAGGTACAAGGAATGACCTCTTTGTCAGCTGTGGTGTCTCTGAGGCGCACTTTTGAAGCTGGCATGGCTTATGTAGCTCTCAGCAGAACCACCTCTTTGCAGGGCCTGCACATCATCGACTTTGATGAAACAAAGATTTACTGCAACGAAGAAGTTCTTACTTCAATGGAAAACATGCCAAAAGCAGACATTGACATCGTCATGCCACTTTCGATGCATGCCAAGACGGCTGCCAGCGGAAGTCTTACTGTGATCCACCACAACATTGAAGGCTTACTTTGCCATTTTGATGACATGAGAAAACATCATGAGATCTGTCTGGGAGACATTTTGTGCTTCACCGAAACCCACATGTTCTGATCAGCTATCCCACAGGAGCTACAACTGGAAGGCTACAACATGTACAAGAGGAACAGGCAAGTGTCCTACAGCAGTTTTCCATATTTAGCAAATGAAAAGGGTGGTGGTGTTGCAATATATGCAAAGAACCACATAAGTACCAAGGTGTTGCAATATGTTGTCGGTGTCACAGACTTCAAGTTTCTTGCTTTGAAATTCGGAGATCCAGTGCGAGCTATAGTAGCTGCTATATACAGACCACCCAACTACAAGACAATGGACTTCTTATTAAACCTAAATAATCTTTTGGATGCTATTGACCTGATGCAGGACCATGTTATTATCTGTGGGGATTTCAATGAAGATCCCATCTCATCTCCTACAAAGCCTATAAATGATTTATTCGCAAGACGAGGATACAAACAACTAATACAGGGAGCAACAACTGAGAAAAACACAGAACTGGATCTCGTCTTTACGACACAGCCACAAAAATGCCTATCATCAGGAGTACTGCATTTGTACTACAGTTACCACAGGCCTGTGTATGCTATATTTAAGAAGTGATTTTGCTATGGCTCTATGTTGTAGAATGTGTTTTAGGGCAGTGGGCATGTGCCATTCTTGACCACCATGCAATGGAGGAGTAAGGTGTCTCCTTCCCTCCACTAGCCTGGGGTGATGCCTTGAGGAAACACTAGCAACCCCTCGCTCCCCGTGGTCAGGGATATGACCGAAGATTGGACTCGGCAGCCACAGCAATGAAGAATATGCAAAGGACTGTTCTAACTCTGTCCTCGACAACACACAGCCTCACTGGAGAAAAAGAATTCAAAGTGCAGTCTCTTGGAGCAGCCTCACATTCATACGCAAACAATACCAGAAATGTTGCTGATTGGATCATAAACAGCCACAGCAACAAGGAACATGCAAAGGATCATTGTAACTCCGTCCCCAACAACAAATAGCCTCACTGGAGAAAAAGAATTCAAAGTACAGTCTCTTGGAACAGCCACACCTTCAATCGCAAACAATAACAGAAATGTTGCTGATTGGATCATAAATGGCCACAGCAACGAAGAACATGCAAAGGATTGCTGTAACTCTGTCCCCAACAACAAACGGCCTCACTGGAGCAAAACAATTCAAAGTAGAGTCTCTTGGAGCAGCCACATGGTCAATCGCAAACAATACCAGAAATGTTCCTGATTGGATCAGAAACGCCCACAACAACGAAGAAGATTATGCGCAAAGTCTACATGTTACTGGGTCAGTATGTATTTCATTTTATTGTAAATTTAAGTTAATCTCTTCTGGCTGTACTTTGTTCAATACTGTACATACTGTAAATATTATCCATGACAACAGATTGCCCATGGTTTATGTGTTGTATGTTGTTCACAGCTTATTTATATAATAATAAAAAAAAATAAAAAAAACCCCTTCCTATTCTTGTTCCCCTGTTGGTTTTTCATTGACCTGTTGAGATGTTTTTCATTACAGATTTCCAGAAATTCCAGATGCATTGGACAATGGTTCCTGTTTTAGGTGCCATATATTTTAATAAATAAATCAATTCATCAATTAGGTGGCACAGTGGTGTAGTGGTTAGCGCTGTCGCCTCACAGCAAGAAGGTCCTGGGTTCGAGCCCCGGGGCCGGCGGGGGCCTTTC
>JAODTV010132892.1:0-11530 GCA_025399955.1 Galeichthys feliceps
CCATAGTCAGCTGGGATAGGCTCCAGCTTGCCTGCGACCCTGCTCGGGATAAGCGGTTACAGATAATGAGAATGAGAGATCTAGTTAGAAGCTTAGTTTTATGAAACACAGTTCATAAATAGTGTCTTCACTCAGACTGAATATGAATAATTCAAGACAAAAAAAACAACAAAAAACCCACCACTTGACTCAGAAAATGAGAGAAAGAGCACACTACAAGCCAAGGTCCATGCTTTGTTAGAGAAAAACAGGTCTGTTTCAAATGTGTGCTCGAAACACAAGTAGATAAAATAACATTTCAAAATCTTACCTCACATCATATCGAAATATAGGCACTAGTTTAGCATTCATGACCGTTTGTAGTTCATCAAAACAAAATCCCTCTGCTTCCATTTCCCTCAACTTTCACTAAACATGTTGTGCAGAAATCTCTCAATGGCACACTAAACAGAGGAAAACTAAAGCCAACAAAAAGGGTGGACTTTCAAAAGCAACCACCATCATTCCTGAGCAGCTTTCTGTTCGTCCGATGCTGATGGCTTATGTGATAAACTGCTGGTGGCTTGGTGAGGATGGATTGTGTTGTTGTTTTTCTGCCCGTCACATTCCTCTTTCTTATTGCTGTCACTCTGAGGGTTTAATAGTCCTCAGCCCACTCATTCTGATGGAGCATGGGACTCCATACACCAGCACACACAGCTCTTATTATTCAACCTGACAGCTTGCTCACATGAACAAAGCTACTAACTGGTTTCTGGGGAGTTTATGATTCTCAATGTGATCGTCTGAAGGAAACGAAAAAAACTAAAAACACAAATACAGACTCAAAAGTACTACCACCAATGTTGTAGTAATGCATTTTAATGGCTTGAATTTTATAGGGGTGGCACGGTGGTGCAGTGATTAGCACTGTTGCCTCAAGGCAAGAAAGTTCTCTTCTGGGTTCGAAACTCGTGGCTGACTGTGGCCTTTGTGTGTGGAGTCTGCATGTTCTCCCCATGCCTGCATAGGTTTCCTTCGGGTGCTCTGGTTTCTTCCCATAAGTCCAAAGACATGCAGGTTAGGTCAAGCGACTACTCTAAATTGCCCATAGGTGTGAATATGAGCGTGAATGAATGATTGTCTCTGTGTTAGCCCTGTGATAGGCTGGCAACCTGCCCAGGATATACCCTGTATCGCATCAGAAGTCAGCTGGGATTGGCTCCAGCTCTGCCTGACAGATAAGCGGTATCGATGATGGATGAATGACAGTGAAATGACAGAATAATTGACTTTTTGTTACACTTTGATACTGATCCTTCTTATACTATATTTAATAAACTGCTACAGCCACAGATTTGCTGACAAAGATCAAGTCCATTCAATTCAATTTGTATAGCACTCTTTAAAAAGGAGACACCCGCACTCAAAACAGCTGTACAGAAATTCAGACATAGATTTAGATCTCTAATAAGCAAGCCAGAGGCAACAGTATAAAACCTTGAGGATAAAACCTTGAGAGATGACACTGGAAAATTTTGCTTTTGTAATGTTTAGTGATTGAACAGAGGACATATTAAGATACCACATGAAGTCTTTTAAATTAGCCACTCTTTTAAATTTGTTTAACCTCTAATGGTTGTGAATAAAGCAACAGCAATCTTTCAAGAACAGCAATAAGCAACAAGTTTTAAGCAGTAGCTGAGAAAACTCTGTATTTCATGGTAATGACAAACAAAGAGCTATGATGCCTGCAGTGTGCCTTTTTAATATTTTCTCTAAAAAGACCAAGAAGAGCTTTGCAGCATAAAACAGCTATAGAGTCATCATTCATTAAAATTGGTATGGAAAATGTCATGAGGTAAATGATCATTCCACCAGACATCAAATCTACAGTATTAGGCTAGACAAAGCCAGGATGAATGACTGAGTAGCTCTCAAAACATATGCCCAAACTATTCTAATACTGAATGCAGCTCATCAGACTGCTTTATTTGAGAAAGATATATTTAAATGCAGAGGCCAAGTGAATACATTAGTAAATGAAACAAAGACAAAAGGAGTTTTCCTAAGCAGGAGTAATATCTCACTTATATACAGAAGTAACGGCAAGGCCACCATCAGGTCATGATCTGCCTTTGTGACACGTACAGTGTTTAAGGAAAAGAGATTTCAAAGAAAGAGTGCAAACTGTCATTACATACAGTACCAGTCAAAAGTTTGGACAGACTTACTCATTATTATGAATGAATAAGTGTGTCCAACATTTTGACTGGTACTGTACGTGTGTCTTCTGTCTACCCACTCTTTCTGCAAGATTGACATCACTAAGTACACCAGGGTACCTACTTCCTTGTTTTTCAGCTCACCAGGGTCGTTTACTTGTTAAACTAGTGTCCTTTTAAAAGACAAAAATGTTCGAGAGAAATCTGCACGGCCAAGGAGAGTGTGACGTCTACACGGGATGATAAATTTATTTGATATTGATTTATCGATATGTACCACAGATTGAGAGAGCAGACATGCAGTCCATCTTTGTGTTGGCACGCAGCAGCATTTTGCTGCAAGCACAGAGTAATTTATACCATATTTTAAAAGTTCATAAAATTCTAAAATGTTCAACCTTTTCCAATTTCTTAATCTCCTGTATTTCAGGGAAAAGGGCAAGTCGTTTGTGTTGCCAAGCCCCAATGGAGTTGAATGATGGACAGGACCAAGGCCAAAATTGTAGGTTTTGCTTGCTCAAATGCCATTGCCAGAGGCTAGTAAAAATACTCTCTGCCACCTGCCCCTGATGCTTGAGCAAGTCTTTGCTGCAGGAGGTCCAGGAGCCACTGAATGAATCATCGATGCTTGAGTCCAAACACAGGGGTCCATTCCACAGAGGTGCAAGACTAAAACCAATTGGTCGTGTTGACTCAGAAGAAGTTCAGTCACTGCTAGAAACTAGGCAAAAGTGATTGTAAAAGAGTCAGAGTGACTGGGCAGATTTTATTTCATGATCTGTTCTTATTTCAAAGAAAAGGAGTAGAATGCAAACCATTCTAGATTTGAGACCTATATGTCTTCTTAAAGTGTCTGCCACTATGTATTTTCTACATAGCAGACGTACAAGCACTGGTTTGTGACCACAGGTCTGAAATATGCACAGTTCACATTCCAACAGTTGTAAATAATAGAAAATTCCTCTACTTCCACATAAGCAGAGTGACATACCAATTTAGAGACCATCCCTCTACCACCCAGGATGTTTATAAAGTGTGTGCCCCCCCAATAGAGTCCCTGCAACACCAGGGTCTATGTGCAGCTAGATATCAACCACAAGAATAGCCATACAGACTGTGCAGTTCACAGGACTAAAACTTAATTAGTGCACTAAGCAAGCCTTTTTTAACAAAAGACAGAGCTGCCTTGATTATGAAAGCACTCACAGAACTGCAAACAGCTAAGCATCACCCATATGCAGATTTTCTACATCTGGTGGGAAGGTTGGTATTAGCAACACCAGTGTAAAATTAGGAACATTACATCTCGGACAATTTCAGTGTTGGCTGAATGCTCAGGGCTTGACGGCCATATCACAGAAGCCTGCATCAGTGGGCACAGAAGCATGTGTGTCCTGAGGCATTGTACCATCATTCCTTCTCCTTTGAGCCAAGAGAGATCTCCCTGAGAAAAGGAAAGTAGTAATTACAAATGCCCACCAGCAAGACTGGGGAGTTGGATGGATAAATTTGAAAGTGTAAGAAATCTGGAAGAATGAGGCTTAAGCATCAGCATATTAAAATGAAAGCTGTGTGGCTCGTGTTGCAGCCCCTAAGGAGGTCACATATTCGAGTGATGGCAGAAATTCCTATGGTAGTATTTGACACCCACCACCCTGGAGGCACAAAATTGAAAATAATCTTTAGTTGGGCAAACAAGTTCTAGATACAGGTAGCTGCCTACCAACTGGGACTGCCTGATGGTTTGTCTCTCAGTGCGCATAAACTTGGAAGAACATTTGCTCCTCGGACCTGCCTGATCCATCCTTCTTCTTCTTGTGCGGGCCACACCCAAACTGATGATCACATCATCAGCTTTTCTTTGGCTAATCAGACACAAGGTACGCCACCACTCTTGCCGGAGCATTTGGGGGTTAGGTGCCTTGCTCAAGGGCACTTCAGCCATTCCTGCTGGTCCAGGGAATCGAACCAGCAACCTTCTGGTCCCAAAGCTGTTTCTCTAACCATTAGGCCATGATTTCCCCAAATGAATTCATAATGAAAATGATGAATCCACCCCACAATATATGGCCTATCTCGCCCTGAAATTATGATGTCTATGGTCTTAAAAGGGCACATTTTCAGCATTCAATTTCAAAATTTTCTTTTGAAACCCCCAGCTGGTGGTGACTCGCTCCACTCGTAAATCTGTCCCATTGTGTTCAGTGATTTTTTTTAAAACAACAGTCTCACCCTGAGAATTATAAATATAATATAATATAATAATTACAAATTATAATTGTACCCAATCTTACAAATGGAAATTCAGCAGAAAAATTGTCCTGATGATAAATACTTTACTCATTATTTTAGTTTAGCTGTTATGAATTTTTAAAGGTTATTTATTACAAGTAGATTTTTATTGGTTGTCATTTCCTTATTTGTTTTCTTTTCCCTAATTTTGTCATAAGATTTATTTTGTTGTTTGTTTGGGGTTTTTTTTTAACATGTTACTGATATTGGTGTCTTCAACATCAGCAACAATAATAATATTTATTTACACAGTACTTTCCTTCAACTGAACATCTCTTTATGTAAATATGGATGGAATGAAGTCCAAAGGTCTGAATAAAGCATGAGAATAATTCTGGGTTCTGACCCACAACAGAGTGACAGGCGACTGCTCATTTTCTTTGCAACTGACACGTTCATTAGGACCTTCTCAGTTAGCTAAAAAAAAAAAAAAAATTAGCTGTGATGCCATAAAGGGACAATTCCAAACGCCTGACTCCGAGGAGACTTTCTCAGAGTGTTCTGTCCAGTGGAAGTGTTCTGTAGTGTTCAGAAATCTTGTCATTTCTAGTTCATGTCTGTGCTGACACAAGGAGCACGTGCTGATGGGTAAATATTTTACAGTAGAGCCAGACAGCTCATAACATGCCACGCCCACAAGACACTAACAACCTGTGACATGAACGACTTGTTGCGTGTTAGTGTAAGCGCAGGATCTGATCAGGAAATGGAGTGGATGTTTGGGCCGAGTGTGAGTGCAGAGAGAGGAACCTGTGAGCAGATGGAGGAGAAAGAGGAGGAGGTGATGAAGGAGGGCAGCTGTTCCAGAGGAGACACCGGTGAAGGAGCAGTGACGAGAGGAACAAAATCACTCGGCTCAGGTCTCACATACACACACACATACACACACACACACACACACACATGGTGCAGAGAGATGCACTTTAATAGCATAACCAACAGTTTTCTCTCGGAGTTCTGCTGAAACACATGAACACACACACGTCATGCTGTCAGTGTTTAACCCCTCACACCTGGGGCAGGTAACAGAGTGTGAGCTGATCCATCGCCCGCTGCTCTTCACTCACTTTATTTCCTGTGTAGGTGTCGGAGATGTCAGGAACGGACACGGGGAAGATTTTGCAGCAGAACATCACTCAGTCTTTGACCAGCTGCACTGGTACACCACCGTATCCACACACCACCTCCATCATACACAAACTCAACACTGACACAGCGCAGGCGTGTCCTACACACATCAGCAACATCACAGACTCCTCACTGTGGGCGTGTCCTAAACACATCAGCAACATCACGGACTCCTCACTGTGGGCGTGTCCTAAACACATCAGCAACATCACGGACTCCTCACTGTGGGCGTGTCCTACACACGTCAGCAACATCACAGACTCCTCACTGTGGGCGTGTCCTAAACACATCAGCAACATCAGACTCCTCACTGTGGGCGTGTCCTAAATCACAATTGTAGTTCTCATCTGTTTCTTGAGGAAATGAATGTATTGATTTGTTGTTTGTTCTGCAGAAGGATTCTTTTGGAGCGTGCGCCCGTCGGAACACGGATCAGACCTAACGCTGGAGTTTCACTCCAACCTGCCGCTCGAGCTGCACTCAGTCCATGGAGCTTCTTTCCAGCTGACACAGTTAATAACATTTATAGTTAAAGTTAAAGGTTCCTGTCGGAGCTGCACGCTGTACACGACAGGAAGATTGATGGAGTTAAAGTTATGTTTTCACCCTTTAGATAGAGAATTAGCAAAGCTTTTGGTACGTTCCACTGAGGTCTTAAAATATGTTCTTCCACATTTCTCTAGAAGAATCATTGAACATGTTCTGGACATCACAGATGTGTTTTACAGTTTCTCTGCAGTTTTAAGCCTTATTAATGTTTTCTTTTAATGTTCACTCATTTACGGAGAGAGAATTCTAGGAATTGACTGAAATTCAAGTGGAATGTTATTTCTGGGGCAAAATGTGTGAAATCCCTCTCCCTGGTCCCCACACTGACATGTCTTTAGAAGCAACGACCTTTAATCTTCTCCAACGCTCCACAGGTTTTAGGAGATTCTCAGGTCATGAGTTTGAGTTCTTAGATTTATGCACAAACTCCCTCATGATCCTTTTTTTTTTTTTTAAAAAAGCTTTTACATCCCAAATCATTTTAAAAAACACTTAAAATGATTTAAAAAAATTATTCACCACAATTTCATTATTAATTAGTTCTTGATCCTTGTTTGGAGATTTAAAAGCATGATCTCATGTGTTTGTGGGTCTGTACTGCAGTATGTGTGAGTCAGTTATTAAAAACAGGATGGAATTTGTGATTTAATGAGGATTTAATTAAACGCATTTTACACACACACACACACGTTCAGTAACACAATGAAATTAACATTTCTGTTCACATTGCTTTTTGTGTATAAAAATAGTGCAATTTGGCTTTTTGTTTTTCAGTTTGATCGTATTTTGAAATAGTTTACCTGTTCACCTGCATCGGTTATCACCTGACTCAGTGCTGACCTGGTGAAATGATGGTGAACAGAATTATGGGATCCATCTCTCGCGCTCTCTCTCTCTCCACTACCCTATTAGAAATACTGTGCATCTGAATTGTTAGAACGATTTATTGACACAAAACTAATCTGAACATTGTATTTAAGTTTCTAAAACAAAGCCCTTCCCAGAGTATGATGTGATGAATGTCGTTTGGAGGAGAACGCGGAGTCTAAAGCTGCGTGTGAGTGTCAGAATGTACAGAGCATGTGTTCAGTTTGGTGTTTTTATCCTCAGTGTGAAGAGGAGAGAGAGACGGAGCCTTTCCCGTCCAGCTCGATGAGGCCGAGGTGCTGCAGTGTCTTAATTGCAGCCTCGCTCACCCTCATGTTCAATTTCCTCATCTTCTGCAAACTCAGAGGTGCCCTGAGGAGGAGAGAGAGAGAGAGAGAGAGACACATTTTGAAAACATGTATAATGTGCTCCATTAAAACAGCAGATGGTACATTAATGATTCTCTGAACAGCAAGGTTATTATTTTTGGCAATAATGTGTGTGTGGCTCCACACCTGTTGTCTGAGGAGAAGTGTTCAGTCAGCTGTGTGTACAGGGTGTTGAGGTCTCTGAGCTTGACGTTTCCTCGGACACTTCGTGGAACAGCTTCGAACTCCACGTCTTTCACGTCTCTGCTCTGTTCCTGTGCTGATCAACAAAAACATGTCCATGTTTAATTTTCACAAATCAAACAAACCTTCGCAAGTACAGGAGTTTAACTCCACGCTCTTCGCCACCTACTGTTACAGACGTTCCTCATGAACTCAAACACCTCACGGTCTACAATTTACACAAACACTCCAAACGTAGTGCAGAAGTCATTCACTTATTTTACAAATTATGAGAAAGATCAGAATATTGATGACGGATTGTGTGTGCATGCGTGCGCATGTCTGCATCAGAGTCTTTTTACTCTCCTGACACTGCATTCGTGTGGTACAGCGATAAAAACAGACATATCCCCGTCCAATACACACACTGGTGCCATGTCATCATGTCCATTTGGGGTCACAGTAATCAGTTTATATTTGTGGTGTTTAATGTGTACGGTGTGTGTAGGAGTTAACTTTGATGTGGAGTTCAACACTCCCTCTGATGACTGTTTTTTATTGTACTTGATCACATTCCTAACCGCTGTAATGATTAAATCCCCACACTTACAGTGAGACTCCTGCTGCGCATGTGTTTCAGACGACGTCTACGGAAGAAGAAGAAAAATGACAATAAAATAACGATCAATTAATCAGTAATTTTACATAGAAATGTGTGTAGGACTGTTTTATCCTCACAGAGAATGTGGTGTGGAATGATCTGAGAAAATAAAATGTAATTTACTAAAACTGCAAAATAAAGAGCTGAAAGATTCTCACAGCCAGGGTTTAGGTGCAGGACAGCATTAATTATCCACTGTAATCATTATACTAGTGCAAGTCCTCACAAAGACTGTGTGTGTGAGAGTGAGACCTGTATAGACAGAGCTGTGACTGATGTACAGAGGGAATCTCTTGCTTCCTGTTCTTCCTGTGCGAGTGGAGGAACCTGCAACAGAAACATTACACTCATCTGTTATTTCTGTGAGAAACTCCGATTCTCCCGCTGGTTTAAGTCAGGTGGACATTAGTGTTGTGTTACCTGCATGTCTGTGGTGTTCTGCAGCTCCTCCACCAGCTTCACCGTGGTGTTCAGGTGAGATCTGATCGAATCCATCGAGCGTTTCTGCTCAGTAGCGATCTCCTCCATCTGAACACACAGAGCAGCGTGGCGAGCCTTAATGGCTGCCAGACTCTCCAGCAGCTGAACGGGGTTCCCCTAACACACACACACACACACACACACACGATCATATCTGTCACTTGTGGAAGTCCAGAAGAGCCACGAGTTAGTTCTATTTTTCTGTGCCGTTATCTTGACATCATTATATCTCTCCCCTGAGATCGCAGCTTATTTTCTCATGATGCTGAAATACGCGATTAACCGTAACTGCTGTTCATCATGGATCAGCTCATCCGTCTTTACTGGAATTAGTGACTGAAGCAAGAGGAAACAGCTGTATGTTTGTCAGCACCAGATCGTTTCCAAATTGCTGTCCGTCACTTGAGAAGGCGAGTTGGAAAGCCACAACTTTACCACCACGGGCACCATGGTGATCCTGAACGAGGAGTCAGTTTCACTACCAGCCCACCTGAGGGACCGGGACGTCGCCATGGTTACTGCATGACGTTTCAGAGATAATGAGAGAAATAAGTTTTGAGATAACAGAAAAGAAAAACGAAATACCTCGTGGCCTGGATTTCTGCAGTTATCTTTATAAACAGCGCCACCTCTAATTTACATTCAAATATTTGATATTAAAATCATTACATTTGATCAGTCTGCCATAATTTCATGATATTATTTTTATAAGATAGTTTTTGCTTATTTCCCCACCACAAAGTTAATGAAAACATGAGCAAACATTTTAAAATCGTTATTATTAAACGTTCGTTTCGTTTCGGTCGGGTATCACCCGAGCTGATGATCACATCATCAGCTTTTCTTTGGCTAATCAGACACAAGGTACGCCACCACTCTTGCCGGAGCAGTTGGGGGTTAGGTGCCTTGCTCAAGGGCACTTCAGCCATTCCTGCTGGTCCAGGGAATGGAACCAGCGACCTTCTGGTCCCAAAGCTGTTTCTCTAACCATTAGGCCATGGCTTCCCAATTTTTAAACGAGTTTGTGTCGAACCTCAGCAGTGCCGTTCTCCCGAGCGCTCGACGTGAAATCGAACTTCAGCCGCTTCTCCACGTACTCGATATCCGCCTCGGCCTTCTGGAACTACAACAACAACACCGTGTGGGTTAAATCAAACGAAACATAATCAACAACAATTATTCAGAAAACAACAAAAACTCATTTCTGAGTAAAAAACTGCACTTCAGCAAAGTAGTAAGAGCTCTAATAAATAAATAAGTAAATAAAATAAAATCATTAAAAACAAAAGGTTAAAGAGCAGATATTTCAAGATAATTCCTTTAGAATTAAATAAAAGTAATAAAATAGACCTAATAAAAACCAATTACATGATTAAACAATATTAAATTATTTATAATTTCACCAACAGTTAATATAATATCTGAAATATGAAAATATTGTATAAAATAAATACATCAACGTAAATAAGAAATAATTTTTCTAAAATACTACAAAAAACAATAAAGTCAGAGTAATCTCCATGGAATAAATAATAAAGTTTAAATCAATAATAATATGGCACAATAAGTCTATGAATACATATAAAAACCAGCAAAAAAAAATAAGTACTGAATTTTAACTCAATTAAAAAATAACACTTAAAAACAAATAAATAATCAAATCAAATCAAATCAATCTCCAGTGTCAGTACTGAAGTGGAGTTTAGCCCAAAACCTGAAACCCTATAAGCAATATTGCACTACTCTGAACACAGCGCACAGCAGAGACAATACTGATAGGGTCTCAGGAATCAGGAACACACACACAGATGTGCTCCAGCTGTGCACAGATGCTTTGACAATACTATTGCACTGCTCGCTGTGTGGTACAGTAGTGCAATGATGTCAGAGCTCCTGTAAACAGCACCGGTGTCGGGGAGGACAAGGACGAAGAAGAGTGTGTTTGAGATCTCGGAGAGAAAAACCCGGCCAATGCCCTTTTAACATTGCACTGCTCTCAGAACCATGGCACCAGTAGTACAACATAAAAGGGGCACTGGACGGACAGAGGGAGGGATGAACAGATGGACAGATGTTGGTTCTCCTTCTGCAGGATGAGTGTTAGAGCTAGAGACCTGCAAGACAGTCACATCACACACCACGGCCCTGTCTCAACACCGCTTTAACATGTTCCACTGCTTATCGAAAGAACTTTACTGGAGTTGATAAAGTGATGGAAGAACCCGAACCCTCACACAGCCCTCACAGAGGCCATTCAGTCACTTTATCAACTCCAATGACGCTCCTTTAGAAAAGGAATCGAGCTCACTCCGCGTCCTGTGCTCTCATTTAACCAGAAAGGAGTCCATTAATTGCGCTCTCTCTCTCCTCATTCTCCTTCACGACAGGACTGAAACCCAGTCTCACATCAGTGCAGCCCAAATCCTGAGCTCACCGCTGATTTATTTACATATTCACACTTCCATCACTGCGATCTATAAATGGACACGATCCAGAAAAGTAGAACTGAATTGATTTTTATTCTCCCAAAACAAGGTTGTCTGTCCTGTTCAGATAACTGTACAGACACAGTGTGTAAATCTGCAGTCAGTTCTCTCACACACACACACACACACACACACACACACACACAGAGTGAGCTCAGTGTTTCAGTGACACACGTGTGGCTGCAAATCCTGGGGAAAAAACCTGCACTCCTCTCCACCACTGTGCATTAAAACAGCACTATTGTGCCCCGATCAGTGCTATTTATCTGAAGGTGCACTATTCAAATAACTAATTTATGCCGAGTTCAAAAC
>JAODTV010132996.1:0-11489 GCA_025399955.1 Galeichthys feliceps
GGGGATCTTTTTTAATGGGCCCCGACTCGTTACAAGTATGAATAGGTGGGCCTCAAAGCAGAAAAGGTTGAGAACCCCTGGTCTAAACCAGTCGCTCTTCCTGAAACTGCGGTTAATCTTTCAACAAATGTCCAATTCATGTCCAAGTGATGAATGTGCTTATTAGACACATTCACATTTCACATATTAATGAAAAATTGTTTCAGTAGGAGATATAAGCTCTCTGGATAGAACTAAGTTTGATTACCACCATGAACACCTTCTGCAATACGCTGGAAGGGTGCAGGTCTACCAAAGGATTGGGGTGTACCTCACTTTTGCCTCTCGTCTCTACTGTGCAAACTCAAGAAGGAGAAAGTCTCTACTGCACAGATTCTGTCTGCAAATTTGACAAGGCAGAGGTATTTTGGCTTAATTTCTACCGAATGGGAGCATGCTGTCCAGTTTTATATAGTCAATGGTCTGATCCGTCTGAATTTTAAAGCTTTGAGCAACTGATTCTTGGAATGTAGCTTTGGAATCACTGAGCTGGGCTGACTCCCCCTTCGAAAGAAATCTGAGCAGAAAAAAAGCAGTACAAGTTGAGGTTTGTGGTGCTAGCATTACTAGTGCTACCTCGAGGGACAGCAGTGACTACTACATTAGTGACATATCGCCCCCAGCCTGTTGCTGCTGCAGAACAGTGGAGAGCAAGCGTGCGATATGTCAATGGTTGTATCAGTAACTAATCTCCTGCATAACTGGACCACTGTGCAACACAGAGAAAAATACAAACCTTTGGGCTGTGGGCTCATTGGGCAAAACACTTCAACATTCTTATCGTTTTAACGTGCTTTCACGTCCATCTTGGCACATGCTATGTATACAAAGCCCCTTCTGGCAAACTGAAGAAAAGCTTCAGACTCCAGGGCTTTCCCCAAAGCATGGATACACGGCGCTCCGCCACGCTGTGTGACGTCAGCGCCGTGCTGTCACTTGCACACCAAAAAATAAATAAATACCATAAATTAAACAATGCAGAGTACTTTCTGCACCTAAATATCTCCTATTCCCCTCTGAAAATGAGTAATAACTATAGAAATAGGAAGATATTGTAATATATAGGTCTAGACCATCCTGGTACTCAACCCAGAAGTGAAAATAAAGGGTTTCACTGCATGCACTGACTACCATTCGCAACCATACATAAAACCACGTTCTAGGCGCTGGTTGCTGGATGGCGCTGTTGCATGATTTGACCTCGATTCTGTTCATGGCACTATACTGCAGGCTTTTGTGTGTGACTTTTGCCTGTTGGGTTGCAGGTCTGTAGTTGACAGCCATATTGCTAATATTCTAGTTTTAGCTGCTATATTGTTCAATATTATGCATTTTTTGTTGTGCAATAAAATTAAATATTTATTTGAATTGAATGTTTCAAGTGTTTACATTTCAAATCTAATTTTGCCCTTTAAATTTTGCCTCTTGCATATTTGATAAGGTATAAAACAGCAAATTTAATAATGTTGAATTGTGCCTAAATCAGCCCACGGTGCCACCAGAATGCACCATTTGAAGTCTCTAATTTCAAAATTTTCCCAGGGGAGCATGCCCCCAGACCCCCCTAGCAGCCTTATGGACTTGGCTCTGCATCAATAGCACCGCTCTGATTTTTTTTTTTTCCCTGGAGAAATCCCTGAACTCTGTCATAAATGAAGTAGAAGGTTTGAGCCCCATGTTTGGCAAAGGATTTGGTTGGGGATTCAAGCCCCAGGGCTTAAGAAAATAATTTAATTGTTGTGTATGTGATAAATATTGGATTTCTTCTAAATACACAGCTATGAAGGTAAGAAATACTTATTCTATGGATAACTCATCATAGCACTCTAGCAGCTCAGGGAATGAGGAACTGCGAGACAGGCTTGCGACAACACAAGGTGCATTTATTCTCCATTTACATTTGCTTTTTCAGCAACTTTATCTGGGCACACACGCGTGTCCACACACAGCGCTGGCTTGCTCAGCTCTCGCTCTTTGGTTACCGGCTTCTCTCTGTAAGAACACAAGACACATGCACATAAATTCCCAAGAATCAGACACAGGTGAAACTGACTCGCTCCTGTTTTTGGTTTTGGGTCTCCGGCAGGCCGCAATCGCTGCAGTCTTATCAATTTAAGGACATGGGGGACCCATTACCCAAGAGGAAGCTCAGGTACTGTACTTCCATTCGCCCAATTACACACTTCCTTGTGTTTGCTGTGAGTCCGACATGTCTTAACGATCTCAGGGTAGTCCTCAGATGTTGTAAATGCCACTGCATATGCACTGTGGGGGCAGAGAATTCTGTCCATGAGTTGTTCAAATGTCGCTGGGACTCCAAACAACCCAAACAGAAGCGTGGCAAACTGATGTAACCCAAACAGAGTGAAAAAGGCAGTTTTTTTCCTCTGGGATATTGGAGTCAAGTCTTTCTGCCAATAACCCTTAGTCAAATCCAGTGTCTAATAAAAGTGAGATGCGCCTAACTGATCAAGCAGTTCATCAATGCGAGGCATCTTGTATGCGTCAAATTTAGATTATCGTGTTGACTTTTTCTGAAGTCTACACAGAACCAGACTGACCCATCAGTTTTGGGAACCAGAATCACTGGGCTGCTCCAATCGCTGTGTGACTCTTTTTGATTACCCCCAGCTTGAGCATAGCCTTGAGTTCATCCCGTACCATGATTTTTGTGTGTGTGTTTGGGTTGCTGATACAGGCGGCTGCATACAACCACCCCTGGAGGAGTCTTAATGTGGTGCGCTATCAGGTTAGTGCATCCAGGCAGAGAAACCTGGCAACCTGTGCTCTCTGGACTGGCAAGAGGTGGTTTCCACAGGGGACCGGAGTGAATTGGGCCACACTTTTAAGACTTACCTCTGGTCCCTCTCAGGAACCACCATCGTTATAGCCACAGGAACCTCCTCTCTCCACAGTTTAAGGAGATTTGAGGTGGTATATTTGAAGTGCATCACCGCTATCTGTCTGCCTGACCTCAAAGGCAATTTCTCGGACTTGCCATGTGACTTCAAAGGGTCCTTGCCACTTTGCAAATAATTTAGAGCTTGACGTGGGTAGTAAAATGAGCAATTATCTCCCAGTGCAAATTCCCATAGCCAAGACTCCCTATTATACAGGTGGGATTGCTGTTCTTGCGCCTGTAGCAAATTCTCCAGTGTTTGGTGACTGTGTGTGTGGAGTTTTGCATGCAGGTGAAGAACATACTGAATTTTATTTTTGCTAGTAGAAGGTCTCTCCTCCCAAGGCTACTAAGTCTTGTGGTGTCCTGGATGTCATTGGGGAAAACCTTGTGACCACACAATAATTCAAATGGGGAGAACCTTGTGGATGCTTGCTGCATCCAAGGTTTGCTGCATCTTATACAGCAAATATATTTGCTGCATCTTATACAGCAAATAAGAGGTTCCAGCCACCTGCCTCAAGATCTTGCATCCTTGTGAATTAACTTTATGAATCATGTCTTTAAGCATTTGGTTAAATTGTCCAACCAGGCCATCCGTTTACGGATGGTAAACACTGCCACAAATCGATTTAATCCCCTACCACAGTAGGGGATGAAATGCCCTGCCTTGGACCTAATGCCCTGCCTTGGAATTATGATAAGCCGCATGGATTAAAAGTTCTCTACAGCTCTTTGGGACCAATGACTGGGTGGTTTCTTCTCCTGTCCAAGTTTCCTGCGTCACTAAATATAACTTTAATCACAGAAAGATACAGATAGGAGAGCGCAACATTTAGACTTGGTCAAAAGTGTACTTCAGGGTTTTGTGTCGCAACTGCTGCATTGGGAAATCCATAAGGGAAAATCCCTGTGGTGAATGGAAGGGCAGAGCCCTCCCAACTCTCCATGTCCCCCTGACATGGAGCTGATGCAGTCAGCCTTGTGACCGCATCCCCAGATAACCCTGCACTGGAATCCTCCTGAGTGCCAATAATAAATGCTTGACTAAGGCTTGAAACCCTGGCCAGTTGGTTCCCAAAATTAGTAGATGGATGAAGCATGAACTAACCGCAGCCTCAACACTATGCTTTTTCGCCCCGGACATCATCCCTGTGTACACACCTCACCTTCACCAATTTTGCATTTCCCAATGCCTCATATTGAATCAGGCTTTGATGAACTGAGGTCTGATTACACCCTGAGTCCACCAAGGCCTGATGTGTACCCCCTTGAATACTCACTGCCACTTGGTGCTCACTCCTGCTCAATTGGGGGAGGCCCGAGGCTGCCTCCTTAAGGGGATGCTGAGCCCAGCCTTCCCACCACACCTGCAGACACTGGTGAGCACGGGCGGTTCCATCTGTGGAGAGAGAGTGGAAGTTAGTGGCAGCATTGGCACAGAGGCACAAAGGGGTGAGGGAAAATGAGGAGGGACAGGCTTTGGGGGCAGGCTTTGGGGAATTTGCTCTCATTCATGCAGTGCATTGATAGGGGAGGGGCAAGAAGACACAGGAGCAGGGAAAGAGATAAGAGACAGGGGCACTTGCTCCTGGAAATTTTGCCAGATGGACCGCCTCCTCCAACAACACCATCCAGTGGCTCTGGACCCAGGCTGATGCTCCTTCAGGCAGCCGAATGATGAACTGCTGCAGTGCCACTCAGTCAATTATGTCATCAGTATCACACTCTTCTGTCAGAAGCAACTATCAGCAGGTGTCTTGGAACTGGGCTTCCCCAGAAAGGAGCAGCAATAGGCAGAACACCAACTGCGAGGTTGCTTCGGCAACATGCTCAAACAGATCCACAAAGGCCTCGGGGTCGTCCTGCAGAGACCCATCTTGAGCAGCAGAATGTGGGGTTTGGCCGCAGCATCTGTGGGAGTAACTGCTGGAGTACCCACTAGCTGAACCAGGCTCCGGATCACCTGCCAGTCCTCTGCCTGGGCCTGGAGCAGAGCTCAGAAGTGCTGCTCCTGCTCTGCACACAGTGCGATGAGGACCTGATGTCAGGTTTCATGGTTGCTGATGAGTTTCTGGAGGATCTCACTTAAGTGGCTTACTCCTCACTCCTGGGTTTCAGCACCCGTGTAGTACTTTAGTAACTCAGGCAATAAGGACCTGGGAGACAGGCTTGCAATAACACAAGGTGCATTTATTCTTAGTTTTCTTTGACTTTTTCAGGGACTTTATCTAGGCGCGCGCACACACGGTGCTGGTTTGCTCAGTGCTCTCTCTCTCTCTCTCTCTCTCTCTCTCTCTCTCCCCCCAGTTACTGGCTTCTCTCTGCAAGAACACGAGACACACACAAATTGCTCGTAATCAGACACAGGTGACACTCCTCACATGTTACCTGCTAGTTCTATCTGACTCCTTGCCACCCACAGCCAACGCTCGATCACACCCCCACTGCCATACGCATATTTATATAACCATAACTTGGGCATTTTCAAAAATTAAACATAATCATCTACCACTCCACCAACCTCCCCAACCTGAAAGCTTAAGTGTAATTTCAGTGCTGTTGTAACTGCTACAATAATGGTTTGATAGAATAAAAAAGTTCTTTGAGATCTGGGCATGAGTTGGATTAAATGTTTAATCAGTAACAGATATTCCTGGCTCTGTGATTGTTGTTCTGTGAATCAGTTTCTCTCCATGGTAGCTTGCACATTGTTCTGCTAATCAAGCAAGCCGAAGTTATTATTGACTTCTAGGACAGTTTGGTCAGAATCTAGTGTTGACTTTCTTTGATAATTAATAATTATTACTCCTTGGTCATTAGCTTTGTAGGGATGTGCCAACAGAAACTTGTACAGATTCAGGTGGAGGGACATCAGGCTCTGAGGGACACATCAGCCCCATGGACCAACACAAACATATAAAGAAGGCTGAACCTGAGGATGAAGGCTATGTCTGTAAGTTAAGACACAATACAGCCCATTGTCGCTAACTTTGCGACAATGGTTAAGGTCAGGGTGGATTTGAACCCTATCCCAGGAACACTATGCACAGGCATATGTTCACACACTTATTCAACCCTAGTTACAACAAACCAGCCCCATATCACTGACTTGTACCCTGTTTGTTTTGTACATTTTTAATTTCAGGTGATGAAACTTCAGGTGAAGCAACGCCAGGTCCCGTGGCACACATCACAACTATGGGTGAACTGAAATGTATAAAAAAGGAAGAACCTGAAGATGAAGATTATCTCTGTAAGACAACAGGGTGTATTCTGGTCCAGATTGTACCTCAAATTTTATTAGACTATATATTTTTCCTCTCATTCCCCCACTTTTTTCGAGAGATTTACTTAAGGTGAAATTCTACCAATTACATTTAAATAATTTCAGGTGGAGAAACCTCGGACTCTGTGGAAAATGTAGACCAAAAGACAGGATTTCAGAGCAAACATGTAAAAGAGGAAGACTCTAAAGATGAAGATTACATCTGTACAGCGACAGTCTTGGGTTAAGTATCACTGACACTGTAGCACTCATTCTATGCAGTCTATTCCTGTCTCATTATAAAATACACATATATAGGAAGAGGGGAGTTGAATGTTTTTGGTTGTTGCTCTGTCTGGTGTCATATCTGCTCGAGCATCTACGCCATATGTTCAGCACACAGACTGCCGGACTATCTGATTTATTCCACTCTCCAATTTCACATAATTTTGGAAACACCACAAACTGTTTTTACCTGGAATTACCATGAAATTGTAAGCAAGAAGTTAGATAATCGGATAAAATAATAACAATCAGTAAATAAGAAATGTCTATAGCAATGCTTACTTGTTCCAAACTTCTAAAAATATTGGGAGGCAATTGCTTCATTACAGCATTAATGTGAAAGATGTTTCTATAAATATGTTTTGTTTTTTCATCTTCTGAATTCTCTCAACATAGTTGTGGTCAACCTTTTCAGTCAACGACTCAGACAGCAGTGTAGCTTGATTGATGAGGTTTGCCCTCTCAATAATGTTCAGCAGCTCTGAAACTGATGAAGTTTACAAGGCTGTGACTTGTGACACCCTGTTCATGAGGATAATGGTGTGTGTAGCATCGGCGCATATCGCTATACTTCAGGAGGCTCTCCTTCCATGCTACCAATTTTGTTTGACGCCATTTACGTTTTCATTTTCAAGTGGTCCGTTTTAAGGTGCGAATGTAATCGTTATACCAGGGTGCCAATTTTTCCTCTCTAATTATTTTTCTTTTAAGTGGAGCTACATTATCTAAAGTACAGTAAAACATTGACACTGAGCACTCAGTTGCCTGATCAGTTTCTGAGGGGTCTGACAGTGATCGAATCAAAGTTGATAACTCTGGGAGGCTGTTGATAAAACTTTGTGTAGTAGTTGACGTAAATGTAAGAAATATATGGTTCTACTGGGAATTAAACACAGGAACTTCTGGTGTAAAGCAGACGTGATGACCACTACACTGTAGAACCAGCATTACCCCTCAACTGCTCAGTAGTAGAAATTAGATAAATGTAAAATGCAATGTCCTTCCACTTTTGTAAATTGCTCTGCATAAGGGCATCTTCCTGCAGACTATGGGGCTGTTGTGAAGACCTTGGGGCAGTCTGGAACAGGTGTACTGTTCTCCATGCACATTGAATGTGAGCCAAAGCTGAAGGTCTTCAGACAATGGACCAGACCAGAAACAGTGTGCCATGTGACTCACAGTGACCCACTGATGGTGAATTCCATTGGTGTTTTGCAATGGGATATTTTGTATTGAAAGGAACTTGACCTGTGAATGTCACTGGTTATATCTGTAAACTTCCACAATTACCTTTGTCTTGAGACCAGACACCATGTTTCTCCAGTCGCAATTTTTCTGGTTGTCTTAGCTTCCAAATGACTATCTTGATTGAAGTCCGAACTGCCTTCAGTGTCCAGGCCTTTTGGTCGGCAGGCTATTCTCTGGATAGGGCAAAGATGCAGTCAATTAGGTGGTCCTTTGTTGTTGTCCAGAATACATCAAGTGACACATTTGCCTTTGCGCTAGAAATGTGATGTAGCCAAATACGTCCCAGACCATCTCCAAATGTGGTTGGAGTGATTCGATCACAATGCGCCATTGATTCGCAGCTGAACCCATTCACACCTGTCCTCATTGCTGAATTTGCACTACGATGGCCCTGGGGGAGGGGAAATCTGTTCTGCCTGGGGATCCATCACAGCTCTAAAGGCTGAAGTATACTTTCAGGGACGTGGTCGTCGCACGGTACGAGCATGATGCAAATTTTGTCATGTGTACACTTGGATGCGTTGACTGTGCATATGCGAAACTGAGTGTGCAGTAATATGCTCATCCAGTAATGGTAGTGCCCATGTGTTCAGCTTGTGCGCTGATGTGTCTGCAAAATTGAATATACTTTGGAGGCACCCATGCAGACATCTGTGGCTGCGTTGTGTGAAGCCGTGTCCACGGAAGTATATGTGGGCCTTAAGGGCCTGCTTTTGATCTGTGTTGGCTATTTGATCTTGTGAATCAGAATACTTAAAGACTCAAACTCCCTCCATGACACAATGAGTTTGTAATAACCTTTTTATTTTCTTCTCCAGAAAAAGATGATTCCCAGTTACAAGTCTTCTCCTGCTTCTTGTGTTCACTTTCATATACATCTCAAATTTATCTCCGCAAACACCTCACAAGGTGCCACTCCGAGGAATACGATAGACTGATAAAATCAGGAGAGATAATGAATCTGAATCTGATGCGGGCAAGAAGCTCCAGTGTTCAGCAAACAATTTCTGGTTCTCTGCAAATGCAGAAAGAAGTTTATCAGTGCTTGCACTGTGGGAAGAATTTTACTGACCAGAAAAATCTCAAGAGACACCAGCACATTCACACAGGAGAGAGGCCGTATCGCTGCTCACAGTGTGGGAAGAGTTTCACCCAACACAGTAATCTCCAACAACATCAGCGCATTCATAATGGAGAAAAGCCATATCACTGCTCGGAGTGTGGGAAGACTTTTAAACAACAGATTCATCTCCAGACACACCAGCGCATTCATACAGGAGAGAGGCCGTATCACTGCTTACAGTGTGGGAGGAGTTTCGCCTCTCACAGTAATCTCCAACAACACCAACTCGTTCACACAGGAGAGAAGCCGTATCACTGCTCACACTGTGGGAAGAATTTTAATCGACAGAGTACTTTCAAAGCACACCAGTTCGTTCACACAGGAGAAAAGCCTCATCAGTGCTCACAGTGTAGGAAGAGTTTTGCCCATCAAAGTAGTCTCCAACGACACCAACGCATTCACACGGGAGAGAAGCTGTATCACTGCTCAGATTGTGGGAAGAGTTTTATTCAACCGAGTCATCTCCAGACACACCAGGTCATTCACACAGGAGAAAAGCCACATCAGTGCTCACAGTGTGGAATGAGTTTTGCCCATCCCAGTAATCTCCAACGACACCAACGCATTCACACAGGACAGAAGCCGTATCACTGTTCAGATTGTGGGAAGAGTTTTATTGAACAAAGTGATCTCCAGACACACCAGGTCATTCACACAAGAGAGAAGCCCCATCACTGCTCACAGTGTGGGAAGAGTTTTACTCGACAGAGTACTCTGAAAGCACACCAAGTCATTCACACAGGACGGACATAAGAAGTTAGGATCATGCCATTTGAAATTTGAATTATATAAAAAAATCTGCATTTGAATGTTCATATTTTGAATTCTTACCATCTGCACTTAAACTAATGATTTGAATTTTGTGGTTTTGCAAACAGCAATCTAAAATCTCAAAATAAACTGGCTTAAGGGTGACCTTTGACTAAGTGAACTAGCATGAGGATGTGTTTTTAGAGAGACTGCAGAGCACTTGTGTACATCACTCTGGATAAATCTATACAACATGTTTGTGTGTGTACTTGTATGTCCTCATAATTCATAGGTCTGTCTTTATTTTATACATTGTAGAACAATCCTGAAGACATTAAATCTATGAAATAACACATTGTGTGGTGGAATTATGTGGTAAACAAAAAAAGTGTTCAAAAAACAATGTTTGATATTTTAGATGCTTCAAAAGAGCACCCGTTTACCTTGACACTTTGCACACTATTGGCATTATCTTAACCAGCTTCATGAGGTGGTCACCTGGAATGCTTTTCAATTAACAGGTGTGCCTCATCAAAGGGTAAATAGTGCAATTTCTTGTCGCCTTAATGTGTTTTGAGATCAAGTAGAATAGTAAATAATAAAAATACCATAAATAGTCTTATTTAGCATATATACATACACATTCGATATATACAAATCCCATTTCCAGAAAAGTTGGGATACTTTCCAAAATGAAATTCAAAAAATCTGTGATTTGTTAATGTACGTAAACCTTTAGTTAATTGACAAAAGTACAAAGAAAAGATTTTCAATAGTTTTACTGACAAACTTAATTGTATTCTGTAAATATAAATGAAGTTCGAATTTGATGCCTGCAACACACTCAAAAGTTGGGACAGGCATTATTACCGTTGTGTTACGTCACCTTTCCTTTAATAACACACTTTAATCACATGGGAACTGAGGATACTAATTGGTCTAATTTTGCAATTGGAATTTGGAATCAAACACAATTTTTGTCCATTCTTGCTTGATACAAGACTTCAGCTGCTTAACAGTCTGTGCTCACCGTTGTCTGATTCTCCTCTTTATGATTTAGGAAATTTCCCCATTGTGGGACAATAAAGGTCTTCTGATCTTATCTTATGATGCGCCACATATTCTCAGTAGGAGACAGATCTGGACTGGCAGCAGATCAGTCAAGCACACGCACTCTGGGTCTATGAAGCCACGGTGTTGTAGCCCATGCAGAATGAGGCTTGGCATTGTCCTGCTTAAATAAGTATGGATTTCCTGGGAAGAGATGTTGCCTTGGTGGCAACATATGTCTCTCTAAAATCCCAATATACACCTTTGTGTCAATGGTACCTTCACACACATGCAACTCACCTATGCCATGGGCACTGATGCCCCCCCATACCATCACAGATGCGGTCTTTTGCACCTTTCTCTGATAAAGTGGATGGTCGTGTTCACCTTTGGCACTGAGAACATGAGGTCCAGTTTTCCCAAAAACGAGGTGAAATGTGGACTCGTCTGACCACAGCACACGTTTCCACTGTCTTTCAGTCCATCTGTGATGAGTTCAGGCCCAGAGATATCAATAGCGTTTCTGTGTAGAATTGATGAAAGACTTCCTCCTTGCATAATACAATTTCAGGTTGCATTTCTGGATGCAGCGGAGGACTGTGTTAAATGACAACGGTTTTCCGAAGTACACCCACATGGCTATATTTGTCACATTAGCATGACAGTTTCTCAGGCAGTGCTGCCTGAGGGTTCAAAGGTCACGCACATTTAATAGTGGTTTCCGACCTCGCCCTCTATGTCTCCGAATTGCCTGAATCTTTTCACAATATTATGTACTGTAGATTTTGAAAGACCTAAAATCTTGCGTTGAGAAATGTTCTTTTTGA
>JAODTV010133131.1:0-10636 GCA_025399955.1 Galeichthys feliceps
CTCTATGTGTCAGCCCTGCGATGATCTGGCGACTTGTCCAGGGTGTACCCCGCCTTTCGCCCATAGTCAGCTGGGATTGGCTCCAGCTTGCCTGCGACCCTGCTCGGGATAAGCGGTTACGGATAATGAAGGATGAACGTGTGGTGTTTGGATGGACAAATGGATGGATGGATCGACATTCGCAGCAATGGATTTAAATACACACCCAGTCAGAGCTACTCTCAATTTCATGTACGGTATGCATTCCATGACTCACCTTTAATGGTCAACAGTCATCCATCTGCAGACAGACTGAGACAAACTTTGTGGCAATCACACACTGTGTCACTTTTTAATAGACACTAAATGCATGATATATTGTTATTATAGATCCTTTGTCCCATGTTAAGTCCTTAACCAAATGTGTCTTGTTTATTGAAGTGCTTCTGAGAACAAACAGAAATAGTCAGCTTCATGTTTTGTGAATGAGTTCGATCAAGAGCTCATCTAAAGAAGTAAATACTGTAAATATTGTATAGATTATGTTAAGAAAATGAAGAAATGTAGCATTTGGCAGCACTACTAAACCTGACAGCCAATAAAATAGTTAAACTCATTAATATTTGGCTACTAGATTTTAAAACGAACAACACTACCACCTTTCTTTTTGAAAATAGATTTAAACTTACAGCTTTGCTACTTTGAGCAACACTACCACCTAACGTGTCAGTAACAGCGCCGGAAATCTAAGTTTGGAGCGGCATCCAAACATGGCCACTCTGGACTACATCTCCCAATTACCACAGCGCCCCTCCTCTCCAGAATATTAGGAGCGCACCTGTTTCCCATCTTCCCAGTAATCACCCCTCTATATAAGCTCAGCAAACACTCAAGTTGTGAAGTATCATTCTGTTTCCTTGTGCCTGATCGTACCAAACCTTTGACTATAGTTCCTGACTTCCTGTGACTCTGACCCTACTTTCCATTTATTATTTTACTTTGATATCTTGCCTGACCTCTGATAATCTGTTTGTACATCGACTGACCCTTGCTCAACCCTTGCTGAAGACTATGCCTCCAGACTACCGATTTGGACTTGGCTTCCAGTTTGTGATGCACCCGCTCTCCTCTGTACCTGCATCTGTAAGTGCCTACACCCTGACAGGATACTTCGCCATCATGGATGCAGCAGAGGAGCCAAAGCAAACTGCTCTCAATGCTCGGGGACAATTGTTGGGAAAACATCAACAGATATTAAGTGAGTTGAACACCAGAATGTCACAACTAACAGCTGTTGTCTCGCAGGCCCTCCTGACATGCCCCGTGTCCTCCATGAGCACAGCTATGATGGTGCCCTGACAAGAGAAATACTCTGTGGAGGTGTCCTCCAGTGTTTGTTATACTTCTTGACCCTCACGGGCACTACGGGGGAACAGAAAATCATGCAATTCATCAATCTCCTCACTGGCAAGACTATGAAGTGGGCTAGCGCTGTTTGGGAACATGGTGGTGAGCACACCTCTTCCTATGATTGTTTTATTGAATTGTTCAAATGAGTTTTTGACCATCAGCCAGAGGGTGTTAAAGTTGGGGAGAGACTGCTCACAATCCAGCAGGGAGATAGGAGAGTAGCCGAATACACCCTGGAGTTCCGCACGTTAGCAGCAGGAAGCTGGTGGAATGAGCCAGCATTGAAAGCAACCTTCCGACAGGGATTATGTCCACATGTCCTCACTGAGCTGGCTTGTCGTGACAAGCAACTTACTCTTGACTCACTCATCGACTTGAACATTTGACTGGATCATCTGCTCTGTAATAGACCCTCAATCCAGCACTCTCCAGCCCTTCTACAACCTCCACAGTCCCCAATGCCGATGGAGAGCTCCCATACTTGCATGCCACGTTCCGAGAGGGAGAGGAGGCATCATGAGGGGTTGTGCTTCTACTGCGGTGAACATGGTCATCTCTTGGCAACATGCCCGGTCCGACCACCTAACCCCAGAAAGGAGGGTCTCCCCCACAAAGAATCCAGTTCCACTAGCCCGGTGAGTTACGAACCCACTTCCACACCACATTCTCTTAAGATTCACGTACTGCTAAAGCTCCTAGACTAGACCCATGTTCTCTCTGCCCTCATAGACTCAGGGGAAGAAGGCAATTTCATCAACCTCGAGGTTGTCCAGAAATTCAACCTGCCCATGGAGGAGCTCCAACGACCCGTGAGTCTTAAAGCCATTGACGGTGGTCCCAATGGGGAGGGGCTCGTCACCCCTCACATCTTGCTGCTAGAAATTCAGCTTGGAGCCCTTCATGTAGAAAACATCACCCTGTTCATCACCCACACAGCACACCATGCCATCGTTTTGGGTTTCCCCTGGCTCCAAACCCATGATCCTCTAATCTCCTGGCAGCACAGAGAGATCTTACAATGGTCACCCTCCTGCTTTCAGAAATGTCTGCATTTCCCACAAATTACCTTGGTATCCATTGTCCGTAGAGAGTCCCTCACCCAGAAGTATCGAACATATCCCTGCCTGCTATCACAAACTAAGAGACGTGTTCAGTAAAGGTAAAGCCAGCGGTCTGCCCCCTCAACAACCTTCTGATTGCACTATCGATCTCCTCCTGGGCACCACACCTCCACGTAACCACATATACCCCCTTTCTATCGCCGAACAAGCTGCTATGGAGGAATATGTTCAAGAAGCATGACAACAGGGATACATCTGTCCTTCCACATCCCCGACCTCTGCCAGCTTCTTTTTTGTGGAAAAGAAAGGGGAGGCTTCTGCCTCTGCACCAATTACAGAAGTCTAAACCAGATTACAGTAAAGTATCCTTATCTGCTTCCCCTGTTACCGTCAGCTCTTGAACAACTAAGGTCCGCCCGGGTGTTCACTAAATGAAATCTTAAAAGTGCGTATATTTTGGTAAGAATTCGTGAGGGAGACGAATGGAAGACAGCCATTAGCACTACTTCAGGGCACTTCAAATATTTTGTAATGCCATATAGGCTTTCTTGTGCTCCCAGTGTTTTCCAGTGTCTGATTAACAACATCCTTAGAGACATGCTGGGATGTTACATCATAGCCTACATAGACAATATCCTGATTTACTCCCCTGATGAAACCGCTCACTGAGAACATGTTAAATCAGTGCTCCTAGAGAACCACCTGTATGTCAAGGCCAAAAAATGTGAGTTTCACGTTACTCAGATCTCATTCCTCGGGTACATCATTAGTGCAGATGGTGTTAGCATGGACAACAGTAAGGTCTCCACAGTCAACACCTGGCCCACACCCACTACCGTTAAGGAACTGCAATGCTTTTTGGGGTTCGCCAATTTCTACTATCGCTTCATCAGGGGTTTCAGCACGATAGCATCAATCCTCACTGCCCTGCTTAAGAATGGTCCAAAACGCCTTCAATGGAACCAAGCAGCTGAAGAGGCCTTTGAACAACTTAAAGCAGCTTTCATGTCAGCCCCCATTCTCAGACACCCAGATCTGACCATACCCTTCACAGTAGAAGTTGACACATCAGAAACAGGAGTGGGAGGGGTGTTATCATAGCACTTTGGGGGAGAGGCCCAAGCTACACCCCATGGCCTTTTTCTCCAAAAACTTACTTCGGCAGAGCAGAACTATGATACTGGTGATATTGGTAATCGGGCACTTCTTGCTATTAAACTGGCTCTCGAAGAGTGGAGACATTGGCTCGAGGGGGTAACACATCCATTCACCATCCTCACCGACCATAAGAACCTCAAGTACCTGAAAACAGCTAAATGGTTAAATCCCAGTCAGACAAGATGGGCACTCTTCTTCACCCGGTTCCGATTCTCCATTTCATATCGTCCAGGCTCCAGAAATGCAAAGGCCGATGCCCTCTTCCGAATCCACACTGCCTCCAACAACAGCCCAGAGCCCACTCCTATCCTGCCACCTGAATGCTTCATCCATGTGATTACATGGGAAATTGAAAAGGAGGTCACTCAGGCCTAGCCATGTAATCCTCCTGAAGCCTGTCCTCCCGGTCTCATGTATGTGCTTCCACAATTGCGAGGTAGACTCATCACCTGGGCTCACGCATCCCCGGCCACAGGACATCCAAGCAGTCAACATACCTATCAGCTCCTCCAAAATAAGTACTGGTGGGAGAACATGATCTCAGAGCTCAATGACTTTGTTTCCTCCTGCTCTACCTGTGCCTGAGCCAAAGTACCCCGGACTCCATCTGCTGGTAAACTCTGCCCACTGCCCATACCACAAAAACCCTGGTCACATCTTGCCATTTGATTTCATTACTGATCTATCCAAGTCACAAGGTAATACAGTCATTCTGGTGGTTATCGATCGATTCTCTAAAGCACTAAAGCTCATTCCCCTGCCCAGCCTGCCCACAGCGTTCAAGATTGCCGAACTCCTATTCACTCATGTTTTCCAATGCTATGGGATTCCAGAGAACATTGTTAGTGACCGGGGTCCTTAGTTCACATCCAGGGTTTGGACCAAGTTTATGGACAAACTGAGGGTTTCAGTAAGCCTAACCTCTGGGTATCATCCTCAGTCCAACGGCCAAGTGGAACACACCAACCAAGAGATTGGGTGTTTCCTCAGAGTGTTCTGCATGGAGAACCAGAAGGATTGGGCGCAATACCTTCCATGGGCAGAATATACCCAAAAATCATTAAAGCACTCAGCCACCCAGTTAACACCCTTCCAGTGTATCCTTGGTTACCAGCCACCTCTGTTCCTTTGGGACAACTCACCCTCTCACATCCTGGCAGTTGACTCCTGGTTTAAAAGGAGCGAACAAGTATGGGAAGGGGTTCATCAGCAGTTAGAACAGGTAGCCAGCAAGTATAAATGATATGCTGACAAACACAGAGGGGAAACACCCGTATACTCTCCAGGCGACCAAGTGTGGGTGTCTACAAGGGACCTACGAGATCCCAACTCATGTCAAAAACTTCATGCCCGATACATTGGTCCATGCAAAGTCCTCTTCAGAATCAATGAGGTATCATAGAAATTAGAGATCCCTCCTCATTGCTGTATGTCACCCATGTTCCATGCCTAAAGCCCGCAATTCAAGGACCCCTCGCAACTAATACTCCCACCAGCGAACCTCCCTCTCCCCTAGATGTCGAGGGAGATCCAGTTTATCAAGTTCACAAAATTCTCAAATCCCATCGTAGACAAGGCCACTTGGAGCATTTCGTGGACTGGGAGGGATATGGCCTGGAGGAATGCAGCTGGGTAAATGCTAAGGACAATTTAGACCCACTCCTCACCCAAGAATTCCATACAGAACACCCCGACAAACCATCCGCCAGGAGAAGAGGTTGTCCCAGAAAGGAGATTGCTCCCAGAGTGAGCGCCTCGTGGGGGTTCTGTCAGTAACAGTGCCGGAAATCTAATTATGCCCCCCTTTTCAAAGAAAAGATGGGGGCATATAGTGATCACTTTGTCTGTCCGTCCAGTTTGTGATGTACCCACTCTCCCCTGCACCTGCATCTGTAAGTGCCTGCACCCTGACAACATGGCTGTAACAACTCTCAGAAGTTTGGGAAACAGAGGAACTGGGAACAGGCTTCAGAACAGGTGTGTTCTTTTTATTATTTACACTTTTCAGTGACTATTCATGTTACACAAACACACTACACACACGCATGATGGGGTATCACAGCTCTCTCTCTCGTTCCTGGCCATCTGAAAGATACACAGAGACACAGGTTAATAGACAGCCAGTAATTAGACACAGGTACACCTCATCACATTTTACCTACTGGTTCAACCTGACTCCACAGCTGACACTCGACCACGCCCCCGCTGCCACATACCCCCACTGCCCGACTCAGGCCGGGGAGCCATCCGGCCCGCAGCTGACCCCCCCAGCCCCCGGGAGAGAGGTAATCCGCCTCCATCATCTGTGCCCCTGGCCTGTGGACCACCTCGAATTTAAAGGGCTGAAGGGCCAGATACCAATGAGTGATCCATGTGTTGGCAACCTTCATGTGGTGGAGCCAAGCCACTGGAGTGGGGCATGGTCGGAACAGAGGGTGAATGGGCATCCTAGCAGTTAGTACTGGAGAGTGAGGACTGCCCACTTGATGGCCAGACACTCCTTTTCTATGGTGCTGTACTTTGAATCTCGCATGGAGAGCTTGTGGTGGATGTACAGCACCGGACGCTCCTCCCCCTCCACCACCTGGGACAAAATGGCCCTCAGCCATCTGTCCAATGCATTGGTCTGTAAATCAAAAGGGAGAGAAAAGTCAGGAGAATGCCCCCACACAAAACCACCTTTACCGAAGGAAAAGCCCGTTCGCACGGCTCCATCCACTGGACCGGATCTAGTTCCCCCTTTTTAGTGAGGTCAGTCAGCAGGCTGGTGACATCCGAAAAGTTAGGCATGAACCACCTATAATAGCCAGCCAGCCCCAGGAACTGCCTCACCCGCTTTTTGGTCTTAGATCTCAGGCAGGCTGCAATCACTGCAGTCTTATCAATTTGGCGACGCACCTGCCCATGACCCAAGTGGAAGCCCAGATAATGTACTTCCACTTGTCCAATTGCACACTTTTTCGGGTTTGCTGTGAGCCCAGCCCGCCTCAACGACCTCAGGACCGGCCCTAAAATGCTGTAAATGACTCTCCCAATCATGACTATAAATGATTGTCATCTAAGTAGGCTGCCGCATATGCATTGTGGGGACGGAGAATTCAGTCCATGAGACGCTGAAATGTTGCTGGAACCCCAAACAACCTGAAACGAAGGGTGACAAATTGGTGTAAGCCAAACGGAGTGGAAAAGACAGTTTTTTTCAAGGGATAATGGAGTCAAGGGGATCTGCCAATATCCTTTTGTTAAATTCAGTGTCGAGTAAAAGCAAGCTGCGCCTAACCAATCAAGCAGTTCATCAATGCGAGGCATCGGATATGTGTCAAATTTAGACACCATGTTGACTTTTCTATAGTGCACACAGAACCGGACCGACCCGTCAGTCTTGGGAACCCAGACTGGCTGCTCCAGTCGCTGTGCGACTCCTTGATTACCCCTATCTTAAGCATAGTCTAGCGTTCATCCCGAACCACATTTTTCTTCTGTTCAGGGAGCCGATACAGGCGGCTGCGCACCACCACCCCTGGGGGAGTCTTAATATAGTGTTCTCTGAGGTCAGTGTGACAAGGGGGGGTGCACATCGCAGAATTCCTCCTGCAACCTAATAACCTGTGCTCTCTGGGACAGTCAGAGGTGGTCTCCACAGGGGACCAGGGTGAATTGGGCCACACTTTTTAGACTTACCTCCGGTCCCAGCTCTGCCCTCTCCAGAACTACCATCGCCAGAGCCACAGGAACCTCCTCTCTCCATGGTTTCAAGAGATTGAGGTGGTAAATTTGACGTGTCGCCTCTATCTGGATGTTTGCCTTCACAGTTGACCTCCCCAATTCACCGTGTGACCTCAAAGGGCCCTTGCCACTTGGCAAACAATTTTGAACTTGAAGTGGGCAGTAAAATGAAGACTTTATCTCCTGTTGCAAAATCCCTTAGCCATGCCCCTCTGTTGTACAGGCAAGACTGACATTCTTGGGCCTGTGGTGCATCAGGAATGCGAATAAGTAGCCCACCCCCCCTTCAGGAAGCACTGATTCCCCGCCTTCCCTCCGGGCCGACAGACCTGCCCGGGCTCGCTCCTGGTTCTGGTGGGCATGGATGAGTCCACCTGTGGAGAGAGAGAGAGAGGGGGTTATTGGTGGCACAGACACAGAAGGAGAAGGGGGAGAAGAAACATGAGGACGGATACGAGTGTGGAGAGTGGATTTTGGGGGAATTGGCCCCCATTTCTGTGGGGCTGGGGTAGGGGAGGGGCAAGGAGAGAGGGAGAGGGAGGGGGAGAAAGTGAGAGAGAGAGAGAGAGAGAGAGAGAGAGAGAGAGAGAGAGAGAGAGAAAAAGAATCTGCAGGGGCGCTTGCTCCCGGAAACGCTGTCAGGTGGTCCTCGGCCAGCCGGACTGCCTCCTCCAGTGACGCCGCTCGGTGACACTGGATCCATGGGGTCACCTCGCTTGGCAGTTGAGCGACAAACTGCTCCAGTGTCACTCGCTCTATGATGGACTCGACGTCGCACTTGCCTGCCAGCAGCCACTGTCGGCAGGCTTCCCGGAGCTGTTGCACGAACACAAATGGACGACCCGCTTCACCATATGCCAGCGAGCAGAAGCACTGGCGCTGCTCTTCTGGGCCGTGGCTGACCCGCTGGAGGATGGTTCGCTTCAGGTTGGGGTACTCCAGCATGCTGATGGCCGGGAGCTGCTGAGCCACGAGCTGGGCTTCCCCCAACAGGAGTGGCAATAGACAAGCCGCCCACTGTAAGTTTGGCCATGAGCTTGCCTCTGCGATGCGCTCGAACAGCTTGAATGCTCGAACAGCCTGTCCTGTGGCCCCATCTTGACCAGCTGGACAGGCACACTGGCCGCAGAGACGACCGCTGGAGCACCTATTGACTGGATCCAGCTCCAGATCACCTGCCGGTCTTCTGCCTGGGCTTCGAGCAGAGCCCAGAAGCACTGCCCCTGATCAACTGTCAGCATGACGAGGGCATGCTGCTAGTGCTGGAGGTCATTGGCGAGGGTTTGGAGGAGCTCTCTGACTGGTTCGAACTCCATGGTGGCATTCATTCCTCAGTTGCAGGTTTTGGCACCAGTGTAACAACTCTTGGATGTTTGGGAAACAGAGGGACTAGGAGCAGGCTTCAGAACAGGTGTGTTCTTTTTATTATTTACACTTTTCAGTGACTATTCATGTTACACAAACACACTACACACATGCGTGATGGAGTGTCACAGCGCTCGCGCTCTCTCTCTTTCTCTCTTTCATTCCTGGCCGTCTGAAAGATACACAGAGACACAGGTTAATAGACAGCCAGTAATTAGACCCAGATGCACCTCATCACATGTTACCTACTGGTTCAACCTGACTCCTCGCCGTTCACAGCCGACGCTCGACCACGCCCCCGTTGCCACTATGGCATTCTTACAACTCTCATCACAGCAAGAGTCAACGCTTACTCCACTGTTACTCTGATCTCATTGTGATCCCCCTTACTATTGGGCTACAAACAGTTACAAGGCATTAAAGCAATATAAATAGCCAGCTTCATATCGTGAGCTATTTGCTATTAATGATCTACTTACAGTTTTGTTTCAAATTTTGGTATCATGGTAATCCGTTAAAAAAATACTCGAATCATCAGAGCTGGATCATTGCCCAAGCCTATTGATCAGATGCTCAGGGGCCCTGGCCACTTGATAGATTTAAAGTGAATGATTAGACTGATTGGCCATTCCATTAAGTCACATACACAACACCTACATCAACATCAGCTAGTTCATAAAACACAAGCCAATGATTGTAAAGTCACAGAATCTGAAGTAAGCTCAGAAAAATTTGTGTGTGGGTCTGAATTTATCACCAATGAGCAGTCAGTTATGTCCTAATGATTTTTAACTGGAGCAAGACAAGTGGATGAAAAACATGAACATCCTTAAAAATGCACAATAAATGTGTCAATGAAAAGAAAACCTAAAAATTAAAGAGAAGGCAGGGAAAGTTCATTTTCCCATAAGCAGGAGTCTTCAATCTTATCCGCAAAGGGCTATTGTAATTCCAGCCAAATAGGAGGTACACTTGACAGTTGATTGGAGCCAAAGGTGAAATGTTCAACAAGTGGAAACAGGTGTGACTCCTGCTTACTTGGAATGAAAGCCTGCAGCCACACCAGCCCCTTGTCGATAAGCTTGAAGACCCCTGCCCTAATAGATTGGATTAAAAACAAACTTGGAACTAAAATGTTTCAAAGAAGACTCACGTTGCTGTTAATGCTAGCCATTATGTTGGAGCTTGTTAAACAGCTGGATTTTGGTGATTTACTAGATGACTTGGGAAGGTGACAAGCAAGAAAGAAGCCAGTCTGCATAATGGGCATTGCACTAAGGCTAATTCAATACTCAGAATGCATGTGTAATGTAGAAATGTATGCCTTATTTATTTATTTGCATGCATATGTTGGGGTGCAGGCTGGGGCAGTCCAGGCTGCATTGGTTCATGTGTGGCAGAGTGGGGAGCTGGTCCCTTTTTAGGCTCCTGCCCAGGAAACCAGGATTAACTATTTCCTTGAAAATCAAAGATATATCCCAGCCCATTTCATAGCAGCTTACCTTTTTACTTTGACAGAGCATATTTGTTTCTCCTCACAACACCACTCACTGTGGTTTCCCTCTTAGCACTTAGTTGTATACGATAGCCCTACTGTTTACCTCGCTACAGAAATTTATCTCAAAATGACCTTTAAAAATGAAATGTTTTTTGCCCCTTTTGACCACAAATTACTTGTATTCCCAACTAAAAATGAAAATTTCCACATATAACAACAGCTGCACCATTCAATTCCCAGTCTCTGGTTCAGCATCTACAAGTACAAATATCTGGAACCAAAAAACACATGTTTGTAAAGCTTGCCTCCTCAAACTCTGAAAGTGTTAATCTATAAATAGTTGTTGAACATGGACTCCTTTTTTGGGGAATTCCAGTGATTTTTAGACTGCGATTAAAAATAAATAAATCAAGCCACCCTGATTGTAAAAGCAGATGGG
>JAODTV010133199.1:0-11380 GCA_025399955.1 Galeichthys feliceps
GTAGAACTTCTAGTAAGGTTTCAATTGTGTTGCAGCTTAAATGTTAATCCTCTTTTGTAAGTCGCTTTGGATAAAAGTGTCTGCTAAATGCATAAATGTAAATGTAAATACAGACTTCCATTCAATGGCACCTTTCAACCCTAAGCATAATCAGTATGGGACAAAGAAGACATAACATATTTAACATACATATGTTTTACAGCCAGTTATTTCTACATGTATAAATCAAACTTTAGCTCAAATGTAAACATATGTCAGTGCACAGACCCAGTTTTGTTTAGATTTAACAGCTCCATCCTTACCATATCTTCAAACAGTGCATGTTCTGATTAAAGTCTTTCAGCCTTTTATCTCTAGTAACAGATTTAGGACCTATTCTAGGCACACTAAGCATGATGCAGGAATAAACCATAAAGTCTCTGGCACGACAACGATCAAAGTACATCTCAATCATCAATGTGTACTCATTTGCAGTAAATGTGTGTTTAAACCAAGATGGTGGTACAGATATGTGCAGCGGCTCAGCACTCTGTGTATTGGTACTTTTTAATTAGTTTTCTGATAGTTTCTTTTCTATTAAGTGCCAAGTATGCTCAGGCATATGTAAAATACAGCAGGCATGAACTGCTTGTCATTGATTCTATGCCCGGAAACTGTATTTTCAATCAGGAAGACCCCAGACATGACATCCCGTTAGAGCTCGTCAGACCACTGGGGCCTCCGCGGATCTGTCTGCCAGCTGGAAAGCGAAAGAGGTGGTGCAGAGAGAGGAAGCAAAAGCGAGATTGTCATGCCATGATGCAAGCTAGGCTGGGCAGAGACCCGCACAAGCCTTCGCTGCCGAGCCTCTTCATCACAAATGCAAGATTGCTTTCCAACAAGCTCGAGGAGCTGGAACTTACCATAACTATGCAGAAAAACATTAAGGACTGCTGTGTCATGGTAATCACGGACACGTGGCTCAGCCCAACTATCCCAGTAGAGGCTATTGGGCTAGCAGGCTGCTTAGCACACTGAGATGACAGAACAACAGACTCGGGTAAGAGCAGAGGATGGGGGCTCTGTATTTACATGAACAACAACTGGTGCACAAACGCTGTGATAACTGACACTCACTGCTCCCCAGACTTAGAGTTTTTATCAGTAAGATGTCACCCCTTCTATCTGCCATGGGAGTTTACAGTTGTTATAATCACTGTTGTTTACATAACTCCTGACGCTAACACCACAACAGCCTTGGGCTACTTACCAACTGCCATTGGCAATCAACAGCGGGCCCACCCTGACGGAGTTTTTATAATAGCAGGTGATTTCAATAAAGCCAATTTAAAGACTGTCCTCCCCAATTTTTACCAACATATCCAGTGTCCCAGGAGGGGAAAAACATACTTGACCATGTTTATAGCAACATCAAGCATGGGTTTAAGGCATTGCCTCTCCTCCATCTGGGACAGTCTGACCACATCTCTTTGATTTTGATCCCAGCATACAGACCACTTATCAGTATGGTCAAACCAACTGCCAAGGCCACTGCCACTTGTATAAGTGTAGCCGGAGGGGGCTTCTGAGCAACTGCAGGGCTGCTTTAGTTGCACTGACTGGACTGTATTTGAGGATGACAATATTGACATCTACACCTCCTCTGTACTATTTTATATGAAATGCTACATGGACAATGTCACCATCACAAAACGGATCCGTATGTTTTCCAACAACAAGCTATGAATGACAAAGGATGTACAACTCCTGCTAAGGGCTCGCAACACTGCTTTCCAGTCCGGTGATACACAACAGTACAGCGCAGCCAGGTTGAACCTGAAGAAGGGCATCAGAGACGCTAAAGCAGCCTACAAGCGGAGGACCGAGGACCACTTTGGCAACTCCCCGCCGGGCATGGTAGGGGTTACGTCACATTACCAGGCAAAATAACACCAGCAGCCTGACCAGCAGCAGCACTTTAGTGGCACAGCAGCTCAACCAGTTCTTCGGCCACTTCAAGGAAGAAAGAACAGAGTCAAGCATCGACCCAGTGCCAGCCAACTGCAGCCAGGCACTCGTCATCCAGTCTGCTGATGTGATACGCACACTCCGTAAAATCAACATATGGAAAGCAGCTGGCTCGGTTGGTGTCCAAGGACGGGTTCTCAGAGACTGTGCCATGGAATTAGGTGAAGTATTTATGAATATCTTCAACCTTTCTCTGGTAAAATGCACTACCCCCACCTGCCTGAAAACCTCCACAATAATGCTAGTCCCAAAGCAGATTCCTATAACAACTCTCAATGACTACAGGCCCGTGGCACTGACACCCATAATCATGAAGTGCCTGGAGAGACTGGTCCTGCAACACATCAAGGCTGCCCTGTCACCCACTTTGGAGCCCCACCAATTCACATATAGAACTACAGGTCAACAGAGGATGCCATCTCCTATGCCCTCCACACTGTACTATGCCACTTGGAACAACAAGGAACATATGCACAGCTGCTGTTTGTGGACTACAGTTCCGCATTTAATACCACCTTACCCAGCAGACTTTTCGCCAAGATGTCCAACCTGGGCATACAGTACAACATATGCCTGTGGATAAATGACTTCTTGACAAACCGGCCACAGTCAGCCAGAATGGGCCCCTACTGCTCCTCCAATCTGGTACTCAGCACAGGAGCCCCACAAGGCTGTGTGCTGAGCCCATTCCTCTATTCTCTGTATACTCATGACTGTGTTCCATCTCATAACACCACCACCATAGTTAAATTTGCAGACGATATGACCTTGGTGGGCCTGATCACCAAAGGCAATGAGTGTGCCTACAGAGAGGAGGTACAAAGGCTGACAGAGTGGTGTACAGAAAATAATCGGACTCTTAACATCAAGAAAACAAAAGAACTCATAATTGATTACAGGAAGAAGCAGGCGGTCCATTCACCAATGTACATCAATGGGGAGAGGGTGGAGAGGACATCCAGCTTCAAATTCCTGGTCACACACATTACAGAGGACCACTCATGGATGACAAACACCAAGGCGCTGGTTAAGAAGGCACAAAACCAGCTGTACTTCCTGAGAATACTCAGGAAGGTAAACCTGTCGTAAAAGCTCTTGATATCATTCTACCGCTGCTACATTGAGAGTGTCCTCACACATGGCATCCTGGTGTGGTATGGTAGCAGCTCTGCAGCAGACAAAAAGTCCCTGCAGAGAATTATAAAGTCTGTACAGAACATCATAAACCAACAGCTACCTGCCCTAGATGACATGTTCACCTCCCGTTGCCTGCAGAAAATACACAACATACTAAAATATTCATTTCACCCTGCCCATCACCTGATTGAAGTGCTGCCCTCCAGAAAACACAACAGGTCCATCAAAACATGCACGGCAAGACTCATGAACAGTTTCTATCCAAAAGCCATTACCAAACTGAACTCTGAACTGAAAGTAAACCCTCAAACACATCACAATTTTAATGTGCAATAATCTATTACTATGTGCAATAAAAACTGAGCACTTTTTAACTGCATACGTTGACAATGTGTGTGTGAGTGTATGGTACAAATTGGATGAATGGATTTTTTTTTTTTTTTACTGTCTTTTATTTATTTATTTATTTATGTATCATTTTTTAAAATATCTGATAAACTTGACAAGACGCATTGTTGTATGTCGGTACGATGCATATTGTAATTTCGTCACATTTTACCAGAGTTACAGGTCTTGATTAAGAAAATTATACTTTGACAATTTGATGAGAGTTTGTTTTCCTTCTGAAATCAACTCCTCTAACAATTTTTCGAGGAATTTCATGAAACTTGGCAAAAGGCATTGTTATATGTCGGTAGTATGCATATTGTTATTTTGTTCAATTTGGTTGCATTTTACCAGAGTTGTGGCCCTTGATTAAGAGAGTTTTGTGCATACTTGGCCCAGGGAAGGAATCATACCCAATCCTTCTTCTTTCTCATGCAGTATATATGGAGGAAGCAGCCCACTTCTTGATTAGCTCTTTCTGCTTGGCTGTTGGACTGGGGGTGATATCCAGATGTGAGACTAACGGATACTCCCAGGTTGTCCATGAAATGTGACCATAACCTTGAGATCACTGACAATGTCCTCAGGGATACCATAGTAACGTAAGATGTGAGTGAATAGCATTTCAGCTGTTTTCAGTGCAGTGGGTAAACCCGGTAGTGGGAGGAGTCTGAGTGTCTTTGAGAACTTACCAATGATGACCAGGATGACATTGTTGCCTTGTGACTTGGAAGTCAGTAATGAAGTCAAGGGCAATGTGTGACCAGGGCCGATGGGGTACGTAGTTTGCCAGCGGGAGGAGCTCTGGGAACCTTGGCTTGGGCACAGATGGAGCATGAGGAGATGTAATGATTAATGTCAGAAATCATGTTTTCCCACCAATACTTGTTTTGTAGGAGCTAGTATGTGCAATGACTGCTGGGGTGTCCAGTGGCAGGAGATGAGTGCACCCAGGTGATGAGTTTGCCTCGAAGTCTGGGTGGAACATGTAACAGTCCAGGTGGGCAATTTTCAGAAGGTTTTGTGGGTTGTGCCAGTCTGATATCTCTATCTACGTCCCAGGTGATAGTTTGTAGGAAGCATTCAGGTGGCAGGATGGTAGTAGGTTCTGACAAGTGTAGTGAGGATGAGTGGTTTCGGGATAGAGCATCAGCCTTGGTTTTTCGGGAACCGGGACGATAGAAGATGGTAAACTGGAATCGTGTGAAGAATAGGGCCCACCTGGCCTGACGGGGGTTCAGATGTTTCGCTGTTTTCAAGTACTCGAGGTTCTTATGATCTGTCAGGATCATGAATGGGTGCGCTGCGCCCTCCAACCAGTGCCTCCACTCTTCTTGAGCTAATTTAACTGCCAGGAGCTCTCGATTACCGATGTTGTAGTTTCTCTCGGCAGGGGTGAGCTTCTTTGAGTAGAATGCTATGGGGTGCAGTTTAAGTCACTCACTAAGGCGCTGTGACAGTACTCCTCCTACTCCTGTTTCAGACGCGTCCATCTCCACGATGAAGGGGTTGGAAGGGTCTGGGTGCTGCAGGATGGGAGCTGTGGTTTTTAACTGGTTGAAAGCTTGATCAGCAGAAGGATTCCAGTGAAGGCGTCGAGGTCCTTTTTTCAGGAGAGCGGTGAGAAGAACTGCAATGGTACTGAAACCATGGATGAATCGGCGGTAGAAATTGGTGAACCCGAGAAAGCATTGCTACTCCTTAACTGACGTAGGAGTGGGCCATGAGGTCACAGCGGTGACCTTGTCTTTGTCCATGCTCAACCCCTCCGAACTGATAATGTAGTCCAGGAATGAGATCTGGCGGACGTGAAACTCACACTTCTATGCTTTAACGTACAGGTGGTGCTGGAGTAGGCGAGAAAGCACTGACCTGATGTGCTCATGGTGGGTTTTCTCATCTGGGGAGTAAATCAGGATGTCATCGATGTAGGCAATAACAAACCTCCCCAACATGTCCCTGAGCACGTCGTTTATTAGGCATTGGAACACACTGGGAGCGCAAGAAAGGGCATAAGACATGATGAGGTATTCGAAGTGACCCGTGGTGGTGCTAAAAGCGGTTTTCCACACGTCACCCTTACGAATCCTGACCAAGTTGTAAGCACTGCGCACGTCAAGTTTAGAGAAGATTTTGGCAGATCTGAGTTGTTCTACTCTTGTTCTAGGGCTGAAGGCACCAGTGAGAGTAGACATGGGTATTTTACTGTGATCTGGTTCAGGCCCTGATAGTCTCATGCAGTTCTGAAGACAGGAAGGAGACCACTGTAGAATATCACGTTGTTGCCAAGAAATCAGAGGATCATGCAGCTGGAGCCATGGATAACCCAATATTAAGTCATGATGTGAAGTAGGAATGACGAGAAGAGATATGCGTTCTGTGTGAATCTCCGACTTGAATCTCGAGGGGTGTCGTGCACATTGAGACCAATCCTTCTCCTATGGGTCTAAGGACTTCTTCTCCTATCAAAGCGATGGCTTTGAGCTTGATGGGTCTCAGAAGTGCGTGGGTGGTCAGATGGTACTTTTGAACTATCGTGCTGTTTATGAAGTTCCCCTCTGCCCTGGAGTCTAAGAAAGCAGAAAGCACATGGGTTGTGTCTGGTAGCTTTAATAATACTGGCATTTGGAATGACTGAGTTATGAAATGTGTCAGAACTCACCGGGTTAGTTGAGCTGGTAGTCCTGCTTGGCTAGTGGTCTCGTGGGGGTCAAGTAGGGGACTGGGAGATCAGGTGGCCGGCTTCTCCACAGTAAAAGCAAAGGCCCTCTCACCTTCTCTCTCTTTTGGACCATTGAAGTCGAGTGCGGGAGACTTCCATTGCGGTCACTGAGCTAGTGTTGAGAGGGAGTAGGAGGTAGTTTGAGTGAGGGTCGTTTGCGGAGGAGATTATCCAAATGTATGGCCAGGTCGATAAGCGAGTCAAGAGAAAGATGTTTGTCACGGCATGCCAGTTCGCTGAGTACCTCTGGACACAAACCTTGGCGAAATGTGGCTTTCAGGGCTGGCTCGTTCCAGCCTCTGTTGGCGGCTAAGGTGCAGAAGTCCAGTGCATACTCTGCTACACTCCTTTCTCCTTGATGGATAGTTAACAGGCTCTCTCCAACTTCGATCCCCTCTGGCTCATGGTCGAACACTCTCGTAAAAAGCTCCAGAAAATGGTCATACGATGTGGTGTGTTCGCCCCCATGCTTCCTCACCATGCTTGCCCACTGGAGGGCCTTACCAGTGAGAAGACTGAAACTGGGAGATCTTGTGCTCATCTGTTGCCCCCGGGAGAGAAGCGAAGTACAAGGAACACTGAAGAAGAAATCCTTTACAATGGGAGGCTTCCCCGGAAAACTTTTCCGGCAGAGGAATACTTCGGGACTTGCCGGAAGGAGAGGAGGGGCATATGAGGATGGCCTGTGACACCACAGCAGTGAGTTGTCATCCTGGTGTTGAGATTGCTTATCATCTGCTGGTGTTCTCCTAACAGTTGCCCCTGCACGTGGATTGCAGTCTGCTTAGCCTCCTCTGCTGCATCCATGATGGCGAAGTATCCTGTCAGAGCGCAGACACTTAGAGATGCAGGGGAGAGCAGGTGTGGCGCAAACTGCAGCTGTAGTCAAATCGTGAGGCAGAAATCGTAGTCCGGAAACAGGCATAGGTCGATTGATCGGTAAACAGGGCAATACAGGAGAGACGAGGAAACGAGGTTGGAAAGTAACGAAAACAGTGGTCTTTATCAGGAAGTCAGTCAAGAAAACAAACGGCTCGGTATAGTCAGGTACGGGACACAGAACGATACTTCACGAGGTGTGTTTGTGACTGCTGAGCTTATGTAGGGAAGGTGATTGTGGGATAATTGGAGACAGGTGATGTAGTTAGAACTCTGATGAGGGGGGGCTCTGTGTATCATGGGAAGTGTAGTCCAGAGCAGCCATATTTTGAGGCTGCTCCGAACTCAGGTTTTCAGTGCTGTTACTGACAGATCCACCCTTCCTTCCATCCAGATACACCCTACACCCTTCCTCCCATATAAAAATCATTATAATGGCAACCATGTATGACCATACTATCAGTGTATATAGCCCTTTAGCTTGTACCATATGAAAATTGACGCACCCAAATGCCAAAATTCCGTAAAAAGCCCAAAATATATTTTGAACTTGAATTCTTACTTGTAGAAGGTGATTCCTCTTGAGTTCCGAAATTTGTTGGCATAATGCATGCAGTTAATCGTGAAACATTCATGCCCCTTACAAGGAATTTTGTCTCACTCACTTATCAGTCATCTTAACCCTTTAACGGGCTTGAGAAATTAGCCTAAAATGCCTACCCTAGACATACTCAAAATAAATTGAAAGCTGTTCTTGAATCATTTGGAGTACAAGCACGGTTTTGGCTTTTTCTGGAAGGTAACACTTTGAAGTTCAGAACAGTCAGAATCCCTGTAATTGCTACTGGTATTGAGTAATAGAAGTTTGAACACACTGAATTAGGAGGTTCTTCTTTGCATCTGAATATTGTTTTTCAAAGAGATGCCTTTAGATGACTATAGCTGGGGCTTTTTAGCTGGAAAATACAGTGGTCATGATGACCACATCATGAAGCCTTACCTACTCCAAGATCACATTTTATAACAATAGAACAGAACATGAGTATTTTACACGTTTTACTTCGGATATGTTCAGGTTCTTTCCAAAAATGGCCATTTGTAGACTCCAAAGGACCCTTGGTAACTATAGTCACATACCTAGGACTAAAAAAAAAAAAAAAAACCCGACTAGTCTTGAGTTTTGGTCTCTAATGTGAAAGGTCACACTTAGAGGTATCCTAACCCATATCCAGATTCATTATCAGTATTACTGACAGAGTAGCTAAAGCATAACCAGTTGGTTTTTTTCTTTCTTGACTTTAAAATTTGTACATATGTCAAATAACTGTTTATATATTGTTCAAATAAATATTATACGTAATATAATGTACTGTATTGATAATATTGTATGTACTGTATAGAGCTTTGAGGCAGGTTTTGAAGGGATAATGGTGTTGAATGCTGATCTGTAATCAACGGAGAGCATTCTCACATTGTTGGTAACAACGCTGAAAACCTGAGTTTGGAGCAGCCTCCAAACATGGCAACTCTGGACTACAACTCCCAAGCACCACAGCATCCCTCATGTCAGGAATACTAACAAGTGCGCCTGTCTTCTATTTGCCAGTAATCACTTCCCTATATAAGCTCAACAGGTCACAAACGCCCATTGCGAAGTATAGTTCTGTGTCTCTGTACCTGATCATACCAAGCCTTTTTACTTCCTGCCTGACTACTCGTGTTTTGACTCAGTTTACGTTTATTTTCCAACTCCGTCTCCTCTCCTGCCATTTGACATCCCGTTAGTTGATCGACCGACCCTTGCCTGTCCCTGACTATGTCTTCAGCTTACTTATTTGGATTTGTTGACAGTTTGTGATGCACCCGCTCTCCCCTGCACTTGCATCTGTAAGTGCCTGCACCCTGACACACACGTATTCCCTTTTTCCAGGTGGGTGAGGGCAATGTGTGTTGCCAAGGCGATAGTGTCCTCCATGGCCCTGTTTGATCTGTAGGTGAACTAAAGAGGATCTAAGGTGTCTGGGAGGGAGAAGCAGATGTGAGTTTTTACCAGCTGCTCGAAGCACTTCATGATGACTGATGTCAGTGCAACGGGTCGGTAATCATTCAGACAGGTGACCTCTGATTTCTTAAGGACAGGAATGATGGTGGATGCCTTGAGGGAGGTGGGGACTACAGACTGTCTCAGGGAGCGGTTGAAGATCTTAGTGAACACCTCCGCCAGCTGGTCGGCGCAAGCCCTGCGACCATGGCCTGGAATACCATCTGGCCCCAGAGCTTTGTGAGGGTTGACCCTTTTAAAGGACCATGTCACATCAGCCATTTCTAAGATCAGCGTAGCCACATCCCTGCCCACGTGAGGACATGTAGTGCATCAAAATGAGCATAGGTGTTGAGCTCTTCCGGGAGAGACGCGGTAGGCTGGACACTAACTTATCTTTTTGTAGTCCGTGATGCAGCATAATCCACTCCACATGTGTTTGAGGTCAGAGCTGTGGTAGTTGGATTCCACTTTGTCCCTGTAGTCCCTCTTGGCATTCCTAATGGACTTCCGGAGGTCGTATCCGGCTGCTTTGTAGGCGTCAGGGTCACCCGAGTTGAAGGCAGAGGTCCGCGCTTTGAGCTTAGCGTGAATCTCACCGTGAACCCAGGGTTTCTGGTTTGGATATGTGCAGACAGTGGCTTTTGGAACAACATCGTCAATGCACTTCCTTATATAGTCTATGACAGTCTGTGAATTCATCGATGTTGCCATCAGCTGCATCCTCAAACATCTGCCAGTCAGTTCTCTCAAAGCAGTTCTGTAAGACCCCCTCAGCCTCACTGTCCCATTTGTAGATATGTTTGGAAACCAGTTTTTCCTGTTTAAGTTTCTGCCTGTATGTGGGCAGCAGTAATACGGAACAATGGTCTTTCTTTCCAAAAGCAGGGCAGGGGAGAGGTTTGTAACAGTCTTTGAATGGGGTGTAACAATGATCCAGTGTATGATCACTTCTAGTAGGAAAAGTAATGTGCTAGTGGTATTTTGGGAGGACCTTAAACATGTCGACTTTCTTGAAGTCTCCCAACACAATAAATGCTGCCTCTGGGTATGTGTTCTCTAGTCCGTTAATAATGCCATACAGTTTGTCCAGAGCTGAAGATTTTTCAGCTTGTGGGGGGATATAAACAACTGAGAAGAGCACTGAGCTGAACTCCCTAGAGAGCTAAAAGGGTCTAACTTTAATGGTCAGCAGCTCCAGAGCTGGAGAGCAGTGCTTGGCTAAGACGTAAACATCCGTGGCCCACTAAGAGATAACCATAAAGCACATACCCCCTCCCCTTGACTTGCCTGAGTCCTTTGTTCTGTCTTGCCAGTAAACAGTAAAACTCTCCGGCATGACTGCACAGTCGGGCACGCAGGGCTCTAGCCACATCTCCATAAACGCTACAGCACAGCAGTTTCTGATGTCCCTTTGGTATTTAATCCGTGTGCGCAGCTCATCCAGTTTGTTGTCCAAAGACTGAATATTAGCGAGCAGGATGCTGGGCAGAGGAGGCTTGTTGTTTCTCTGTTGTGAGCGGCACAGAACTCTGGCACAGTTCCCTCTCTTTGTTTCCTCCGGCGACATGTGAGTAAACAAAAGACCCAGGGGCCCAGTGTGGCATCTGCGATATCAAAAGTCAGTTTAAAGTCCGAACTGGCTGACAGTCACGACTCCAAAAGAGTTTGTCGGTCATACTGAATGTATGAGAGTGTTGTGTGTGCAAAAATAAACACTAATTTGCTGAGACGACTCGGTGCTCTCATCAGTGTGGCCATCTTACAGCACAACCAGATGTATGTATGCACATGAATCTTCGACTTTCTGATGGGCAGACCCCAGGTGGTGAGAATCGGTAGCCACACTTCCTCCTCGCTGATCCTGAACACGGGTGCACCAGAGGGCTGTGTGTTCAGTCCACTCTTGTACTCCTTGTTCACTCACAACTGTACTGCTAAACACAGGTCCAACATCATCATTAATTTTGCTGACAACACAACTATCTTGGGCCTCATTACAGTACAGACAATGATGAGATGGCATACAGAGAGGAAGTGAAGGCAGTAATCAGCTGGTGCCAGGACAACAACCTCTCACAACATCAGTAAAACTAAGGAGATGATGGTGGACTACAGGAGATAGCGAGGGTGACTTTTGAACTTACTCGCAAAAATACACAACACACTCGCAAAAATTTGGTTATCACTTTATATCTTTATTGATA
>JAODTV010134171.1:0-10996 GCA_025399955.1 Galeichthys feliceps
ACACACACACACACACATTTATAAGTATTATGCGCATAGGACTGATGTTCTGATGATGAGTTATATAGAAAGTGAAGTAAACCCACAAACAATCTCTTTGTATCACTTGTTGAAGCCTACATTTGCCCAGAGAAGTACAGAGAGAGAGACATAACCCTATAATTTTTTCCGATGGTTATTCACAATCAATCAATGTACTGTTTGAAAGAACATCTATAAAAAGAGCTCAGCAGATGTAGGCAAAGATGGGAATCTATTAAAGTTTAGATTAATCACAACACAAATCAAACAACAGATATTAACTAAGGAGCAAATAACACTGGCGAAAGGATGAATGCTGTTGTTGAGGGAGCCTGTTCACTGAATTATGTGATTAAGTACATCAGCTCAACCACAACAATTAGAAGATGTCAAAGAAACTCTTTAGATAGGGAAGAAGGTACATTATTAATATGAGACTGATACGCCTGCATCGAGAACAATTTTAGCAAAGAGCAATGGAAGCTGTATTATGTACAGTGTTATGCACAATTATAAAACAGCTCCTTGCCTGGGGAAATTTCACTTTTAAAATATATATTTAGAAAATTCAATAAAAAATTACATGGAGAGGTGACACAGCACACTGACCTTGTGATAGACATACAGTATATGAATATTCAATACATTTGCATTTGAACCTCACTAGAGTTATGCAATAATCTCCATATTATCCATTTCCTAAAACCATGTCTTTTTTTTTTTTTTTTTTACTACTCAGAGCATTTCATCGTACCATGCAACATTCCAATGTAAGAGCAAAAACAACAGCCATCTCTTTCTAGCACTTGCTGAATCGTCAACTGCAACCTATATTTGCCCAGAGAAAGAGAGACAAATTCTATCCCATAATTTCTGTCTCTGGTTATTCACAATCACTGCAGTGTTTCAAACATTGTGCAAAGCCCAAAAAAGGAACTCAGCAAATGTAGGCAAAGAAAAGAATCTATCGAAATTAAGAGTATCATAACACAACTGAAACAGCAGATACTGACCAAGGAAAGAATCACTGGTGAAGAGGACAAATGTTGTTCTGAACACAGGACTGTTTTCACTCAGTCCTGTGCTAAAACATATCAGCTCAACCACAAGTGTTAGAAGAAGTCAAAGGAACGCTCTCAATATGGATGCAGGGAACATTATTCATGCAAGATAAGACTCGTATTCTTGCACGGTTTTAGCAACATACAATGGAAGCTACATCACAATTCTATGCAACAAGTGCCCTGCCAAAAACCTCCTATCTTATGTATGTAATGATCAACATTCAGCAAAATTGTGGCATAGAGCTCACAATTAAAAACAAAATGCACACACCTTTAAAGAAGGACGTCAGTTAATTAAGTGAGCAGTTAAATAATTTGAAATCCTCTTCAGCTTGCCTGGAAAAACCCAATGTACCCTTGAGAAGCTACTGAAGCTGTAAGCACTAATGTCCTAACTTAAGAGAATGCTTTCCAACACTAAATTCATTAGCAAATGGTATAGACACTTCTAATTTAAGCTGAATTTACTGCGCAACTCTGCAGATGCTGCTCATGCAAATATCCTCACACCCTTTGCTAAGCTTTTCATATTGAGCATAAAACAAAAAGTATGATGTAAACGAAGCACCAAAAGTTTCCACCACTAAAATGTTTCATGATATGACCCAAGACAATACAGATAAGTGTGTTTATATGATCAAGGTTTAAATTAGGCTTGTGTTTAGGCAAGTTCCCAAGTCTTCACTTATAGAACCGAATGAATTTCCATATTGATCTGGTTCAAAATTCAGAAATTCTAGACAGGAGGTTCAATTGAATTTCATCAAACAAAGCTGTAATATAAGACCATTAAACAGCTGTAACCTTAGCTGTTGTCATTTTTCACATGAGTTGGCTTGTAAGAATAGTGACCCATGCAGTGCACAGTGTAAGCTGCATTTGTACTGAGCTGTAATGAAATCAGGACTGGCGTTTGATGATTGCTGAAACGCACAGGAGCAGCGCAAGGAAAGGGTTAAAACGTCTCTGCTAGGCACCTAAGAGAGAAAAAGAGCCTCGTGTTTATCAGCGAGCTCGGAACGTCAACCCGTCCAAACTTTCCAAACTGGCTTGGCTGCATTCACACGCCAGTCGAGATCTACAGACTTTTTGAACCTTGTACTCCTTTTGTGTTGTTGAAAGGCGTCGTTTTTCTCTCACTGCTCTCGGTGCAAAACAACCGCGGCCTGGAAATCAGACATTGCTGACACGATGCATGGGCGCACAGAGAGCAAAAGGCCAGAGTCTCATCAATTCTGTGTACACTCCGCCTTCTGCATGAAACTTCTTGCTGGAGTAAATTGGTTTATGAATAAACGAGCACCCTTGCTCCTTCTGTCTTCTGCAGAATTTGTACGAAGAACATTTTCTCTAGTCCAACTCAACTATATGCCCGAGGGCATGGATTAAAAATACATATGGAGCAAGAGGATGCACACGCAACGCAAATTTGTTGCAAAGGTGTCAATGCGTAACATACATTAAAAAAATATATAAATAAACAAAAAATAATTTGATTCAACTCTCTGAATGCGTTAACACTTGCATAGTCGCATGCAATTACTTTAAAAATTCACAGAACTTTTGGGAGTCTTTAAATGTGAATAATATGTTCCATCTCAAACCCCATATTAATAGCTAATGGGTTAACATAATAACCTATGTCAATAAGGGATAATGGTAGTCTATTTTAGGTCTACGTGGTGGATATAGCCATACAACGAATTATCTCTCTCCTTATCTCGGAATTTTAAAAAAATAATAAAATAAAATAAAACATCAAGCGTCAATTAACGTTTGTCGCATGAAAACTTGATCACGGCAGCTTTGACATTCTCACAAAGAAGTGTAAACACAATCCTCGCCTCGATATTTAGTTCAAAATCACCATCAAGGAAAATATAGGCCACATCTATAATTCTAAAGTCAATTAAAGATGTGAATTCGTGCCCCCAAGCACAGCATAAATTGCTCTTGTCAAGTTATATACCTAGATACCCTTGGGTGTTCTTATGGGCTTCAGCTATTTCTATCACTAGTCATCTGCTGGAAAGAAATCTGTCTGTTCAGAAATCATTGCAAATGTTACCTCTCCTCTGGGGTATTAAAAAAAAAAAACAATAGGAAGCACAATATTTAATCTGGACTTGGAGTTTCATGAAGGCTGTGTGTGAATCTGTTCATTAACATTAATAGAAGTGAGATGGCGGCCAGAGGCCGTTTCATTTGGTAATGAACAGAGCAGCAAGCCAGAGTTTTCACTCATCACACAGCTACAACTGGTCAGGGCCTTATCCGATCACTCGACCATATGGATTTAAATGATTTAGCCTAACCGCCTCGTTACTTTTTATGTTGCCAAATCTGTCTCTTCCCCTTAATATGAGCACTTAACTTTCCTTATCTATAGTAGCCCTCGCTGGACCCGTACATCTTATTAAAATTGCAGGCACCGTATGTTAGATTTTAAACAGATAATGCCCCACCATCAGGGTAAACATTTAGGAAATGTCGATACAGTTTGTGCAAAACGTCCAAACCGGTATTCTGCCATGCCATGTTAGTATATCACTTAGTAGCTAGGCCTATTAAAAAGAATATCAGTATCTCAAGATAGCATTTAGTAGCCTACAGTTCCGATCCATCAACTAAACTTTTCTTAAATGACCCCGCGGATCAAGCAACCCCGAGCTGAACACTTCAGAGAAATGCTCCGGGAAGAAGAAGAAAAAACCAAAACTGACATGACCCTTAATGAAGCACAGGCTAAACCCCGACACAAAATCTCAGGCACCTCGTCTTTACTGACTCGCATCAGTGCTCTCAGGAGATTTTTACCCTCACACACTGCTATAATATTCAGCACCTCTGAATATTATTTGGCTTCGTTAAAAAAAAGAGAATTAAGCTTCTTTTTTTTTTTTTTTTTTAAAGGGGCGAGGGAGAAGGCTAAATTAAAATCGACACGAAGCAGGTCAAGTTTGTGGCAGTGCTTTCACAAGTTAATCCCCTCAAGTCGTATCCGGGATCAAACCCTAATGAAGCGATAATGGCTACATTATTCAAATGTTCTCTCTTCATTCCGACGCAATCGGAACATCTTTAATTGCATGCAAATAAGCGCGAGCAAGCAGAGTGACCCCAAGAAACGCAGAGGCGCCACTGTACCTGATCCAGCGGCCCCGACGATCTCGTGATTTCCTCGCTATCCGACTTAGATCCTCCTTCTCTCTCGTCTATTACCAGGTCTATGGGCATCTTGCCTTTCAGACAGCTGATATACCGGTGGCAAAAGTTGTCACACAGTTCGTGTACCTAGAGGAAAAAAAGGAAAAGGAAAATAGCAGTCAGTTGAGCTAAAGCCAGCAAATATCGGATAACTTCATTTTGACCGACAGAATAGAGGTAACTAGTAACAAGAGCTACACACCACACTCGTATTAAATTCATCTGCTCCCTAGTTTATCGTCATTACGGACATAACCTACTGGAGTAGCGTTTAAGGTGAAGCCTTTAATTGCGTCTAGTTATTTCATTACTTCCTCCTTTCATTAGAACACACCGCCTCTCTGCCCACTGAGCCATGCAATCACAAGGAAATCTGCATGCTCGTGAAGACATGACCATGGGTATGAACTACCGGACCATCAACCGCACATTAATATAAGTGGCCTTGCAGTAAAAAAAAAAAAATGCTTGTCAAATAATTTGATCCTTCTCCAGGACGCAGTTAGACTCGTTCCATCAGACTTGCAGAAGTAGCAGAACTTTGCGGACTCGGCCGAAACTCAAATAATTCTATCTGCGTCTTAATGAAAATCCACTTTTAACTGTCCTGCACTGCATTTAATGTCATATGAGGAAATAAACATCGGTAGCCTGTTTCTTTTGACCTTATAATTGTAACGTGCTAGAAGAATAAAATAGATGAAAACTGAATGCAAGGTAGAATTGGTAAGTTCTGGTTGGCATTACCTTCTCCAGCTCCAAGAGATGAAAAAGTAGAACTTGTATGTCTTGGATCATCTGAGAGAGAGAGAGAGAGAGAGAGAGAGAGAGAGAGAGAGAGAGAGAGAGATAAAGACTTTCTCCCAAATTAACCATGACATGCGCAAAATATTACAAGGGCAGAAAATCGTTCAAAATGAATGGGTGCTAGCTTGTCTGCAATTTACGGCCAATAAAAGGAATAGGCCAGTATGCAACTTAAAATACAATTTGTACGCGGATGAAGATTTCAGTCCGACAGACGAGCTAAATATGTCAAGTGTATTTAGCTATACATGTATAGCGAATATGAAAAAAAAAACCCTGCCAATTAAAAAAAAAAAAACTAAATTGCAGGACGCTGTAAAATAGAATCATCCAATCCAACGCGAGGAATTGAATATTTCCTAGTTAGTAGCCTATACATCCTATACATTAAGGTGACCTTAATCATATGACACTAGAAAAGCAAACTGTTGGCACTTACCAAATTATCAAGCTCGGGATTTGACGAAAATAATGGCTTTTCTGCTCTGATCTGGAATGAAATGCAAACGCATATGTGATAAAATACATATAGGCCGAAAATAAATCCATAATCACTTTATTTAAAAGGAAACTATGCATACTGTGTAAGATGTGTACTGGACAAAATCAGAGAGCCTGTCAAATATGCAACCTGTGTTAATTAATCAAAGTTTACTTTTTTTGCAAACCTGTTTAGCGAATACTGCGATGTCTTCGTTAAAGGACTCAGAAGAGCACACATCTCCTCCGGCCACGCCGGGCTCCCGAGGCGTGCATGTCGCTAACTCACACTTTTCAAAAATCAGTGCTAGCAGTGGAAAAAGGGGGTGCCTAAATAAATAAAAATCATGTTGTCACCACAGGGAGAAAAGCTTGCGAAAAAGTTACAATTCATAATTGCAAGTGTAAATAGGCTACTCAACTGCTTTAATTGTGCACAAAGTCAAGCCTTGCTATTGTGTCAATTAAGGAAAGAAAGAAAATCCCATCGGCTAAAATCAGAAATATCCTGTAATACGACATATGTATTGTAGACGTGTAATTATAGCAAGAGGTCAAAAAGTCTGCCGTGTCAAGTTTAACACGCTAAGAATTACACGAGGCTGTTCTGTAAGGCCGTAATAGTGTTTCATTCATTATAAATGATGGCGTATATATTATAGTTCATATTATATTATATTATAGTTCAATGTTTAATGAACATCAGTCAGAAACAAAAATGAAAGTTCATAAGCTTCTGCAGTTTGTATAATAATAATAATACTACTAATACTAATAATAATAATAATAATAGTTGTAATTGTTGTTGTTTATGGATGTCTAAAATAATTCAATACCGCCGCGCAGTATTTTAAGTTAACTTAAAATTCAAGACAGAGGTTTCCAGGGTTGATATAGCCTATGTAAAATAAATTATCGTTGCAACTTAACTGGTCGAACTAACCGTATAAAGTACATTTGGAGATGTGCATGGACAACAAATAACACTAGATAATTCTATTCTATTCTATATTAAGCACTATAGGCCTAAACAATATAATGGGGTTCCACACACAAGACAAACAAATAACGAGTGGAATGAAGAAAGCTTGTGGGGGAAAAAAAAAGACGTGAACAGAGATGTTCAGATTGCATTAGTAAACTGCACAAACTCCTTTTCTCCTCCGGGCGTAATATAATGATGGAGTGGCAAGTGCTTTTTGTGCTATAGGCAGGTCGGATAATGAAATGGGTGTTTATGTGTGCGTGTGTGTATCTAAGTGTGTGTTTTGGGGGCCGTATAGCTGTACCCGTAAATGGCGTCCTTGTCTCTCTTGAGCGCGTCGTTGACGGACGCTCCCATTGCGGGTGCCATGGTGTTGGTGTGCGCAGTGTGCGGGTACTGGTGCGCGTGCAGTGGCGGCGCATGGTTCAGGTGCACCGCCTGCATGGGTCGCGCGCCGCCGTGCGGGTCCCCGTACATGGTGCTCGGGATCCCGACGCCGTCCATGCCGTAGTGGGGCAAGTCTTCGTACTGCACACGACACACACATTTAGCGACTGGGCCATGTGCGCTCAGTATTCCACCCTTTTAAACATCACAAATAAACATATTCGGACATGGTCCGAAAATACCACTTATGAAAAAAACATGCTTTTTTTTTTAACGTTCTTTAAGAGTAATGTAAGCAGGAGTGTATTCTCAGTCTCAGTGCGTGCTGTGTACCTCTGATGTGAAATAGCGTTGGTTAAAATTAATACAGACTGCTGGTGGTTTGTGAGGCGCAAAGTGTGAATTTGCTGTTGTAAGTAATAAATAGCAGTAGATTTATACCTCCATTTAATCCACATAACAACATGCTGCAGTACTGCTGTTTAGATTATTTAAATAAAAAAAAACAACAACCAACATTTCTCAGATTGCCTGTGCAGTTGGGCTTCATCCACCATGTATATTTTTATTATGACAAATGCAAATAAAAGTGTAGACGGTGTATGGTACAGTTAATCTAACACGGATCATTTTTGTTTAGTATGCAGTTAAACACGTTTTAAAATGTGTACATGTGCTGTGTCACAAACACCGTGAATGAGTTGAGATTGTTTAAACTTCAATAAAAAATAGAACGCGTTAAATGTTTTTCTTTGGTGGGGGGTGAAGTAGCCTAATAACCTAAAATTTTGGCCTGTTCTGTTTTTAACGAATTTATGTGAAAGCCAAATGTTAATTATTCATCGTGATAACAGGGAGTGACAGGGTGATAGTAGCGAAAGGGTTCACAATGGGAATTAACACATGCCCAAACCTGTAAAGGTGTAAACACGCTTAAAATTCACATTTCAAGCAAAAAGTCAGTGGCTTTCAATACCAAGCGAGTTCTGCTTTCAAAGTGTTTACAAGCTGATTTTCAAACCTAAATGGGACTTGGCATAATTTGACAACGCTTTAAAATATATATATTTTTCTAGCTAATGTTGACAAAAGCCCGTTAATATTCAATATGAATATTTTCACAGCCTGTGATTGCTATTGGTTATCATGAACTATTTGATTACTTTGATTAAATGTTACTAAAGTATGTAAGATGTCTAGATGTAAGTAAGACTGACTATCCGAAGCTGGCAGATTGGAGTCGTGAATTTATAAAGTAAAACAGAGGGAAGCCTGAGCTGGTGTCATCGTTCCCTGCCTCACTTTCCTGGAAATGGGCTACAGGTCATGATTATTTTCCACAGGCAGATGAAGGACTTCGTGAAGCTATACTCTGTGTTTTAATCTAGTAGCTAGATAAAGCGAGATCCATGCGTAAAAAAAAAAAAATAGTGAATGAACAACAGTAAACCTAAACCTGTAAGTTGCTTGAAAGAAACGAGAGAGAGAGAGACAGAGCTGAGCTTAGCGCCGCTGCCATCGGCCACGTTTCAACGCTCGGACCGCTTTGACCAAGTTGGAGGAACTTTTGCGAGATGAGCTGTACGTACCCGCTGCGCCATCGCCCTCCACACTCCCTCAGCTTCGTTCAACGCAAAATATATTCCCTAAGAGGCCAGGGTGAAGAAGGGATTAGAACGCAATTTCCGAGGGAAGCGGGGTTTGGTTTTGTTTGTTGTTCAAAAACAAAAAATCCAAACGGCTCTTTCAAGCAGTCCTTCACATCAACTTCAGCCGAACACGACCGACACGACCAGGGTCCTCCGCCTTTAACCGCCGCACAGCAACGAAAAACCGAAAGAATATTCTTTCCCAGACCTTTTATGAAAATACACCCCTCAGACCCAGCTAGCAAGTCCCATGGCTCTTTGCCACTCGATCTGTCAATCAGAGGCAAGCTTGTCAAAGTGTCGAATGAATGATGATCCTCCGCCGCGCTTCCACCGGTTAGCACACCTCGCGAAAACGCTGCTCGTAAAAACGCGCGCAAAAAAAAATCAAGCTCTTGTGTGTCTCTTTTGGTCGCTCGCTTCTCCCGAGTTGATTTTTTTTTTTTATGCAAAAGCTTCTAAATAAGCTGGAGAGGAGGTGGGGTGAGGATTCTGGCTTAGTTCTTCTTAAAGGAGCCACGATCGATGCTGCGAGCCGCCTTCGCCTCTCGTGCACAGCTAATGTGTGTGTGTGTGTGTGTGTGTTTGTGTGAGTGTGTGTGTGTGAAACGCGGCAGCGCGCTGAACCTGGACCAGACTGCCGAAACCCGGAAGTAGTGGTGGCCATAACAGGTCGCGCCTTCCACAGCGCAGTGGGCTACAGCAAGTGGCTCGTGGAGAAGGGGGTAGTGTGTGTGTGTGTGTGTGTGTGTCGTACCGGAGACACACGAAAGTGCAATCCATTGCTACAGTTAACCGGGAAAAGTATAGGTAGGCTATACTAAGCTATGGAACAGGTTTATTTGAACCACACGATGTGATCTCATTCTCATCTATTCAACACTGCCAACGCCCTCATGATTCATTGTAATGTAACATATGATAGCACGCTATAATATAACAAGACTAGTCTTCTAACTCCGTAAACCAACACTGCCAAACGGAGACGCAGTAATGCCCAGAAACGGGATCATTAGATAGAAGTCTACGATGATGATTTCGCATTGCTATTTTGTATAGGCTACCGTAACATCAAAATGGTAATATGTCCAGTCTGTAGTTTATTTTGGCTACAGTGTGAGAAGAGCTTCAATCGGAATGCGCACTGACATGTTTACAGCTCAATACACCGCATTACTTTACTTATGCGGGTTTGTAGCACGTCTCTGACCGAAATAATCAGAATATTTAGAATTAGTAGTACTTAAATGCAGCTCACAGAACGTCCTAAGAGGCAAGTGTGAGAGGTAACACCCCCCCCCCAACCCAACAACCCCCCTCCCCCTCCCGGACTGTAAATGGGCTGGTCCAACCTTGTAGGATATTACAGTTTGGTACAGTGACCGGTGGCAGTGAGGACAGGACATAGCCTAAGTCATCTACCAAAGCTGATCCATTATTAATGAATCGGTTAATACTCGATGATAAATATAAGGAACTACAAATAATAATACAAACTCACACATACAAATAATAATACAAACTCAACTGAACACATACTCCGAATGTTGTTGATCAAATCCCTCCACCCGCGCGCGCGCACGCACGCACACACACACACACACACACACGATGTGTGATAATGTCCTGGACTGTTATATTATTTGAAATCTACACGTAAGCACGACAACAATTCATTCTACAACACTTGACAACACTGCGCTGTCTATTAGTTAGTCTAATAATTTTCATTACGCAGCAGCATAAATTAGGTTTTAAGTAAAGGGACTATCAAGATTAATAGTGCTGCTATATTTGAGATATTTGTAATATATTATCAATAGCAGGCCTAAGTAAATTTAATCTGTCAATATAGCCTGTGGGACCACATTACTCTAAATGTTTGTGTTTGGGCTCCTGTGTGTGTGTGTGTGTGTGTGTGTATAATGTTACTATCACGTTGTTGGAAAACTTCGGGAGAAAACCAAAACGTGTAAACGCAAAACTCGGTGCTTCGAGCTTCTAGTGTGGGAGAACATAGGTGTGTGTGTGTGTGTGTGTGTGTGTGTAAGTGATGGCCAAAGAGCATCTGTCATCGGTCTGTGCCTGGAAACATTTTATAAATCAGCACTGAGAGTTTGCACATTGGAGAGAGGCGAACTCTTCTAGCAAGAATAAAATAAGGGCCAGTCGCTTCAATTTTATGGACACGAAATTACGATTCAACTCCAAACCTCTGGACAAAGTGACAGACTGCGTCTCAAACCGCACTCACTAAATAGTAGTGAAAAGAGTACCTAATCCAGGGAAGGTTTTGGATGCAGCCGCAGACTGCGCGACGTTCTCTCTCTCTCTCTCTCTCTCTCTCTCTCTCTCTCTGTGTGTGTGTGTGTGTGTGTGTGTGTGTGTGTGTGTGT
>JAODTV010134390.1:0-11833 GCA_025399955.1 Galeichthys feliceps
TCTTCAGTGTTATGCTTTAAATTTAAGCTACATTAGCTATACTATATAGTACAAATTTGTAACACTATATATCAGCATATACTAGAATTCGTTGATCATGTCAATCGAGCCTTGCCTGGTTTAGGGGTTTAACAGGATAGATTAGGACTCGCTGGACATGGGGGGTAAGGGGGGTTTAACCCGCGCGCGCGAAAAATTGGAATTTAGAAAAAAGGGGGGTAATCCTATAATAGTATGAGGAAATAACAATCATATATGCACATGAAATTAATATATGTAATGATTTCTGGTATGACTATGAAGCAAACACCTACATGTAATAGTAATTTTATGGGGAATTAACAATAATTTATGTACTAAAAAATAATATGGCTTCTCTAAAATTTTAGAGGGAGAGAATAACATAATACCTGGTAGGACCATTAATGTAGGGAAGTTGAGGAGGATGTGTAATAGAAATTGTATAATGAAATTCCAATGGCGGTTAAACCCATAACATCATTAGGCTAGCAGGCAAAGTAAGAATATGGACTCTCTTAAGTAAATATTGGCAGGGTGCATGAACTATGTCAAGTGAAAGTGATAGAAAAAAAGAAAAACCCATGCCTTTTGGAGTGAACGCCTTGGCATGGGGGGTTTTTGCTAGTGAGAAGTCCCACCATTAACCATATGTCAGTATAATTCACAGTGGGTGGAGTTTTAGTGTTGTGGACCTGAAATAGGAACCAGATGCCAGTAATAGTGCAAGTTGTGTGACCCCCACAAGTTTTGCCCCTGACCCTATCAAGGACAGTGTATCTTAAGTATCGAGTTATGGTGGTTTCTTGCTAACCCCTAATTAATGGTTTAAATAATAATAATAATTGGAAAATAAAATTGATGTAGGATGTAAAATTATTTGCTAAATATTTATTAAATATTTGAAATAAATTTATGGTGATATATATTTTGAATGCATTAAATCATGATGTAATATTATGCATAATATGCACTAAACCATAGTGTTGAGTTATGCATATTATGTACTATACCATAGCAAATAAATGTACGTAAGTACATTGTTAACATCAGAAAATAGTTTAGTTGAGAATCCTGGCTTTGGGAGTCAGGGGCGGGAGTTAGAGTCTTCCTTTTCTGGCGCTAGGAGGGGGTTTAACCTTCGGTCTCCGGATTACAATACCGGTGCTTTATATCTAAGCTACTAGGGCAGTTGAGATTAAGAGATTTGTTTTCTAATCAGCTTGCTAGGGGGTTGAGGACTAGGAATACTAAGAAATATAGGGTTGAGGCGATTTGTCCGATAATGATAAATGGGTGTTCGACTGGTATTCCACCAATTCAAGTTAGGATAAATACGTCTGCTACTAGGATTCAAAATAAGAGTTGGGATAGGGGGCGGAAGGTAAGTCCTTGTTGTTTTGAGATATGTAGTATAGGGACAATTATGAGTACTAGAATTGAGAGTAGTAGTGCAAGAACTCCTCCGAGTTTATTGGGGATGGATCGTAGGATGGCGTATGCAAATAGGAAGTATCATTCTGGTTTGATATGTGGAGGGGTTACAAGGGGGTTGGCGGGAGTGAAGTTTTCTGGGTCCCCGAGGAGGTTGGGTCAGAAAAGGGCTAGAGATGTGAGGGCTATGATGAGGATGGCAAAGCCTAAAATATCTTTATAGGAGAAGTAAGGGTGGAAGGAGATTTTGTCTGCATCGGAGTTTAGGCCAATAGGGTTATTAGAACCTGTTTCGTGCAGGAATAGGGCGTGTAGTAGTGTGGCTGCGATAACTGCAAATGGAAGTAAGAAGTGGAATGCAAAGAATCGTGTTAGGGTAGCACTGTCTACGGAGAAGCCACCTCAGATTCATTGTACTAAGGCATCTCCTATATAAGGTACGGCGGATAGAAGGTTTGTAATTACTGTGGCGCCTCAGAATGATATTTGGCCTCATGGTAAAACATATCCTACAAATGCGGTTATTATTACTAGGAGAAGTAGGACTACTCCAATATTTCAGGTTTCTTTATATAAATAGGAGCCGTAATAGAGTCCTCGTCCGATGTGTAGGTAGATGCAAATGAAAAAGAATGAGGCTCCATTGGCATGTAGGTTACGGATGATTCATCCGTAGTTTACGTCTCGGCAGATATGGACTACAGAGGAGAAGGCGGTAGAGATGTCTGAGGTGTAGTGTATAGCTAGGAATAGGCCTGTTAAAATTTGTACTGCAAGACAGAGTATTAGTAATGAACCAAAATTTCATCATGCGGAGATATTAGAGGGAGCGGGGAGGTCGATTAAAGCATTGTTGGTGATTTTAAGTAGGGGATGGGTTTTTCGGGTGATCATGGTTCTCATAGTTGAATAACAACGGTGGGTTTTCAAGTCATTAGTCCTGGTTAAAGTCCGGGTGAGAATTATGATATATTTTATTAATTTACTTTTGTTAAGCTTGGTAGTGGGGTTGGTTGGAGTTGCATCTAATCCTGCACCTTATTTTGCTGCTTTAGGATTAGCTGTGGCAGCGGGGGTGGGGTGTGGGATTTTGGTGGGTCATGGGGGGTCGTTAGTTGGTTTAATGTTGTTTTTAATTTATTTGGGTGGAATGTTAGTGGTATTTGCATATTCAGCGGCTTTAGCGGCTGAGCCTTTTCCTGAGACGTGAGGAGCGGGGTTGGTTAAGGTTTATGTTTTGGTATATTTATTGGGGGTAGGGATTGCGGGGTGGTGGTTTTGGGGTGGTTATGGAGGTTGAGTTGTGGATGAGTTTAAAGAGTTTTTTATAGTGCGTTGTGATGTGGGAGGGGTTTCTTTAATATATTCTGTTGGGGGTGGTATATTAATTGTGTGTGCGTGAGTATTGTTATTATGTCTTTTTGTAGTGTTGGAGCTTACTCGTGGTTTAGGTCGGGGGGCACTTCGGGCAGTCTAGATTGTGGTTAATAGGGCAATAATTAGTATTGTTGAGATTAGGTATAGGGTTAAGTAGATCTTGATGATGTTGGTGTCAATGTTATCAAATATTGAGGATAGAGAATGATGGATGGGGTGGAGTCCTTTAGGTCCTATTTCTAGTCATTGTTGGTCAAGGGAGGTAGCTTGTTTTCCAAGGGTGAGGTTAAATATTGGCATGAGGCGGTGAATTAGGGGTGGGAAGAACCCTAGCATATTAGAAAAGTTATGGGATGATAGGATGGGAGTGATTTTAATTTGTTTGGAGGCTGTTGTGGCTAGTGCTAGGGCAATAATGAGTCCTGTAATTGTGACTATTAGTGCAGCTAGTTTGAGAGAGAGTGGTATTGTTATGATGGGGGTTTTAGATGGTAGGAAGTTTGAGGTAATAATAAGTCCTGCGATGATACTCCCTCAGGCTAAGCGTTCGATTGGTGCGATAACTATGGGGTTGTTTTCATTAATTGGAGAGAGAGAAGGGAATCGGGGGGAGCCTATTGTTACGAAGAAGATAATTCGGAGGCTATAGATTGCGGTGAAAGAGGTGGCAATTAGTGTTAGAATAAGGGCTCAGGCGTTTAAGTGGGAGGTATTTAGGGCTTCAATGATTGCATCTTTTGAGAAGAAGCCTGTTAGGAAAGGTATACCTGTAAGGGCTAGGCTGCCGATGATTAGGCAGGAGGAGGTGAGTGGTATTAGTTTATGTAATCCTCCTATTTTTCGGATGTCTTGTTCATTATTGAGGCTGTGAATGATTGAGCCGGAGCAGAGGAAAAGTATGGCTTTAAAGAAGGCGTGGGTGCAGATGTGTAGGAAGGCTAGGTGGGGTTGGTTTAGTCCGATGGTAACTATTATTAGGCCGAGTTGGCTAGATGTTGAGAATGCTACAATTTTTTTAATGTCGTTTTGGGTTAGGGCACAGGCAGCAGTAAATAGAGTTGTTAGGGCTCCTAGGCATAGGCAGATGTTTAAGATTAGTTGGTTGTTCTCTATAAGGGGGTGTAGGCGGACTAGAAGGAAGATGCCTGCAACTACTATTGTGCTTGAATGGAGTAGGGCTGAGACGGGGGTTGGTCCTTCTATTGCTGAGGGGAGTCAAGGGTGAAGGCCAAATTGGGCGGATTTTCCTATGGCGGCAAGTACAATTCCAAGTAGGGGGAGAGTTATATCAAATTCTTTGGATAGTAGAAAGATTTGTGGGATTTCTCATGAGTTTAGGTTTATTGCAATTCAGGCAATAGCGAGGATTAGGCCTACGTCTCCAATTCGATTGTAGATGACTGCTTGTAGAGCTGCGGTGTTGGCATCGGTTCGGCCATGTCATCATCCAATTAATAAGAATGATATGATGCCAACTCCTTCTCATCCGATGAATAGTTGGAATAGGTTGTTGGCGGTTACTAGGATGATCATGGCTACTAGGAAGAGTAGAAGATATTTGAAAAATCGGTTTAAGTATGGGTCGGAGTGTATATATCATAGTGCGAATTCTAGAATGGATCATGTTACGTATAGGGCGATGGGAGTAAAAATTAGTGAGTAGTGGTCGAATTTAAAGCTAATATTAATGTCAAAGTTTATAATATTTATTCAGTTTCAGGTGGTGATAATGCTTTCTGTTCCTTGGTCTAGGAAAATGATGAGTGGGATGATATTAATAAAGAATGCAGTGGACACTGCAGTTTTGGCATGTTTAAGAGCTCAGTTTTGGTTTAAGGGGTTGGGACTTAAAGTTATTAGTAGGGGTCAAATTAGAATTGTTAGGGTTAAGAGGAGAGTAGTAGTTATAATAGTATTTACCATGGCTGCTACTTGGAGTTGCACCAAGAGTTTTTGGTTCCTAAGACCAACGGATGAGCTGTTATCCTTTAGGAGCAGTTTGAATGAGCCATGGAGTTTAACCATGGGGATAGGGATTAGCAGTCCTTATTGCTTCGGGCCTCTTTCGGTGGATAAGGGGGATTTAGTCTCTATTTTTAGAACCACAATCTAATGTTTTATATTAAACTATATCTACAGTATCATCAGCCTCATATAATTTCTGGTTTTATAATGAGGAGGATAATTGGGAGGAGGTGAAGGGTTAAAAGGAGATGTTCTCGTGTATGGAATGGTTGTAAGTTACTAATATGTTGTGGGAGTGGGCCCCGTTGAGTTATTAGGAAGAGGTATAGGGAGTAAGCTGCGGTGATTAAGGTTCCTGTTCCGGTGAAGATTAGGGTTCATGGGGATCAGTTAAATATTGCTGTAATAATTACTAGTTCTCCTATTAGATTTGGTAGGGGAGGGAGGGCTAGATTTGCTAGATTAGAAATAAATCATCAGACGGCAGTTAGTGGGAAGATGAGTTGTAGTCCGCGGGCTAGGATTATTGTTCGGCTGTGGGTTCGTTCATAGGTTGTGTTAGCTAGACAGAATAGAGCAGAGGAGACTAGGCCGTGGGCAATTATTAGTACAAGGGCTCCGGTAAATCCTCATGGTGTTTGGATTAAGATTCCTCCTGCAACTAGGCCTATATGGCTTACGGATGAGTAGGCGATTAGTGATTTTAGGTCTGTTTGTCGTAAGCAGATGGATCCTGTTATGATGACTCCTCAGAGGGCTAGGGCAACAATCGGATAAATTATGTCTTTGGATAGGGGGTCTAGGATTACTATTATTCGTATTATGCCATAGCCTCCTAGTTTTAATAGGATTGCTGCTAGTACTATAGATCCTGCTACTGGGGCCTCAACGTGGGCTTTTGGAAGTCAGAGATGGACGCCATATAGTGGTATTTTTACTAGGAAGGCGATTAGGCAGCCTGCTCATCAGATTTTGTCTCCTCAGGAGTTGAGGATTAGTAGGTGTGAGTGTTGAATTATTAGTATTGAGAGTGTTCCTGTGTTTTGGTGGAGGAGGAGGAGAGCAACTAATAAGGGGAGGGATCCTGCTAGGGTATAGAATAAGAAATATGTTCCTGCGCTTAGGCGTTCAGTTTGGTTGCCTCATCGGGTGATAATAATTAGGGTTGGGATGAGGGTTGCTTCAAATATAATATAGAATATGATAATTTCAGTGGCGCCAAATGCTATAATAAGGAAGGTTTGTAGAGAGGTTAGTAGGGTGATGTAGGTTCGTTGGCGATTGATGGGTTCTGTTTTAATGTGATTTTGGCTAGCTAGGATTATGAGGGGGAGTAGTCAGCAGGTAAGTACAAGTAGAGGTGTTGACAGGGGGTCTGTGCCTAAGTATGTATTAGAATGGGCTCAGCCTGTTTCTGAAGGTCATTTAATTCAGGCAAGGCTAATTAAAGCAATAATGAGGCTTTGGAAGGTTGTAGTGGTTCAGAGTCATTTTGGGGAGGAGAGTCAGATTGTGGGAAATAGCATTATTGTTGGTATTAAGATTTTTAGCATTGTAGGAGGTTTAGGGCTTGTAGGCGATCTGTTCCGTGGGTTCGGGCTGTGGCAACGAGTAAAGCTAGTCCGGCTCCAGCTTCGCAGGCTGAAAAAGCTAGTAGGAGGACTGGGGCTGCAGAAGAGGCGGTTGATTCTAACTGTAGTGTTCATATGGCTAAAGCAATAAATAGGGCTAATATTATTCCTTCTAGGCATAATAGAGCTGATAGGAGGTGAGTGCGGTGGAAGGCTAGGCCCATTAGTCCTAGGGTGAATGCTGAGGTAAAGCTAAAGTATGCGGATATCATAAGGGGATCATGGATTTAAACCGTGGTTTTCTGAGCCGAAATCAGAGGTCTTGTATTTGGACTAATCTCCTATTCAGCTCATTCTAGGCCTCCTTGTATTCATTCATAGATGAGGCCCAGTGTAAGGAGAATTAGAATAGTTGCGGCTCATAAGAGGGTGTAGGAGGGGTTTGGGAGTTGATTGCCTCAGGGTAGGGGTAGTAGTAGGGCGATTTCTAAATCAAATAGTAAGAATAAGATGGCGATTAGGAAGAAGCGTAGGGAAAAGGGTAGGCGTGCTGATCCTAGAGGATCGAAGCCACATTCATAGGGGGAGAGTTTTTCTGTGTCTGGGCTTATTTGGGGAAGTCAAAATGATACTAGGGCGAGGATAGAGGAGAGGACTATGGAAATAAGTAGAATGGTTATAATTAAATTCATTATCTTTCCTTGGGGTTTAACCAAGACTGGGTGATTGGAAGTCACTTGTACTAACTTTGAATACTAGAAAGATATGAGCCTCATCAGTAAATAGAGACATATAGGAATAATCATACAACATCTACAAAGTGTCAGTATCAGGCAGCTGCTTCAAATCCAAAGTGATGTTCTGATGTGAAATGGTATTGAATTTGGCGGAGTAGGCAGATAGCAAGGAAAGTTGAGCCAATAATAACATGTAGGCCATGAAAGCCAGTTGCTACGAAGAAGGTTGAGCCATAGACTCCATCGGCAATGGTGAAGGGAGCTTCATAATATTCTATTGCTTGGAGGGCGGTAAAATAGAAGCCTAGTAAAATTGTTAGTGTAAGGGATTGAATTGCTTGCTTACGTTCTCCTTCTATAAGGCTGTGGTGTGATCATGTTACTGTTACACCGGATGCTAGTAGGACAGCAGTATTGAGAAGGGGTACTTCAAAGGGGTCTAGTGTAGTAATTCCTGTAGGGGGTCAACAGCCTCCTAGCTCTGGAGTGGGGGCAAGGCTAGAGTGGTAGAAAGCTCAAAAGAATCCTAGAAAGAAGAGTACTTCTGAAGTAATAAATAGAATTATTCCATATCGAAGGCCTTTTTGGACTGGTGGGGTATGATGACCTTGGAAAGTACCTTCTCGGATAATATCTCGTCATCATTGATATATAGTGAGTAAGAGAAGTGTTAATCCTAGTGTTAATAAGATTGTTGAGTGGAAATGGAATCAGATTGCTAAACCTGATGTTGTTAGGAGAGCAGCTACTGCGCCGGTAAGGGGTCATGGGCTTGGGTCGACCATGTGATATGCGTGTGCTTGGTGGGCCATTAGACATTTTCTTGTAGGTATAGACTTAATAATAATACAAAGACATAGGCTTGAATGAAAGCTACTGCAATTTCTAGAAGGGTTAAAAGTACTAGGAGAATAGCAGTGAGTGCTGCTACTGTTGTTATTAGAGGTATTAGTGTAATTGTTGCAGTTGAGATTAGTTGAATTAGTAGGTGACCGGCTGTAAGATTGGCTGTGAGCCGTACACCTAATGCTAGAGGTCGAATGAATAGGCTAATTGTTTCAATAACGATTAAGATAGGAATTAATAGGGTGGGGGTTCCTTCAGGCAGTAGGTGGCCTAGGGCTGCTGTAGGTTGGTTTCGTATTCCAATAATGATTGTGGCTAATCATAGGGGCACGGCTAGTCCTATATTTAATGATAGTTGGGTTGTGGGAGTAAATGTGTATGGAAGAAGTCCTAGTATGTTTAATGTAAGAATAAAAATTATTAGGGAGGCGAGGATTATTGCTCATTTGTGTCCGCCTGGGTTTAGTGGTGTAAGTAGTTGTTGTGTAAAGGTTTTAATAAATCAGCTTTGGAGGGAGACTAGTCGGTTATTTAAATAGCGGCTAGTAGGAGAAGGGACTAAAATTCAAGGGAGAGTTAGTGCAATAGCAATTAGGGGGATACCTAGGTGTGTGGGGCTTATGAATTGGTCAAATAGGTTTAATGCCATGGTCAGTTTCAAGTACTTGATTTAAGGTTTTTGGTGTTTAGTGTTATTACTTCATTTGTGAAAGTGTGATTTAGGATTTTGGGGGGAATTACTGTTAGAAAAATTAATCATGAGAATATGAGAATGGCAAATCAGGGGGCGGGATTTAATTGTGGCATATTACTAGAGGTGGTTGGGAGCCACCAATCTTTAGCTTAAAAGGCTAATGCTAGTCCCAGTTAGCTTTCTAGTGAGGCATCTTCAAGTATTAGGGAGGATCAGTCTTCAAAGTATTCGAGAGGGACAGCTTCTACAACGATTGGTATGAAGCTGTGGTTAGCGCCGCAAATTTCAGAGCATTGTCCATAGAATACTCCGGGGCGGGAAGTAATAAAGGATGTTTGGTTTAGTCGTCCTGGTACGGCGTCTATTTTGATGCCTAGTGCTGGGACGGCTCAGGAGTGTAAGACGTCTTCAGCTGATACTAGAACTCGGACTGGGGATTCTATTGGGATTACTATTCGATGGTCTGTTTCAAGTAGTCGAAATTGTCCTGGAGATAAGTCTTGTGTGGGGATTATATATGAATCAAAGGCTAAATTTTCGTAATCGGTGTATTCATAGCTTCAGTATCATTGGTGTCCCATTGCTTTTACGGTTAGGTGGGGGTCATTAACTTCATCTATTAAGTAGAGAATTCGTAATGATGGGAGGGCGATTAGGATAAGAATGATTGCTGGGAGAATAGTTCAGACAACTTCGATTTCTTGGGAGTCTAGAATATATTTATTAGTAAGTTTAGTTGTGACTATTACGGCAATACTATATAGGACTAAAGTGCTAATTAGAAAAACGATTATTAAGGCGTGGTCGTGGAAATGTAGAAGCTCTTCTATTACAGGGGAGGCCGCGTCTTGGAATCCTAGTTGTGAGGGATGTGCCATTAAGCTGTGAGGCTTAAGGTACGCAGGAATTTAACCTACAATTCTGTCTTGACAAGGCAGGGTAATGTTTTTACTAGTACCTTATAGAAGAAAGTGGCAGAGGGGTTATGTAGCTGGCTTGAAACTAGTTTATGGGGGTTCGAGTCCCTCCTTTCTCGTTAATTTGTTTGTACTTGTACAAAGGCTGGTTCTTCAAATGTGTGGTAAGGTGGTGGACATCCATGTAGTCATTCCGGATTTGTTGAAGTTAATTCAACGGAAAGGACTTCTCGTTTGGCAGTGAATGCTTCTCATAGGATATAGAGGAACATTACAACTGCTACTAGAGATACTAGGGAACCAACTGATGAAATAATATTTCATAGTGAGTAGGCATCTGGATAGTCCGAATACCGTCGTGGTATTCCGGCCAGACCTAAAAAGTGTTGGGGGAAGAAGGTAAGATTAACTCCTACAAATATTGTTCCGAAATGAATTTTTGTTCAGGTATCATGTATCGTGTATCCTGTAAAGAGAGGGAATCAGTGAACAAAGGCTCCTATAATGGCGAATACGGCTCCTATTGATAAAACATAGTGGAAATGGGCTACTACATAGTATGTATCATGTAATACAATATCTAGGGATGAATTAGCTAGAACAATTCCAGTTAGTCCTCCGACAGTGAAGAGGAAAATAAAACCAAGGGCTCATAGTAGGGGAGTTTCTCATTTAATTGATCCTCCATGTAATGTAGCAAGTCAGCTAAATACTTTAACTCCAGTTGGAATTGCAATAATTATTGTTGCGGATGTAAAATATGCTCGAGTGTCTACGTCTATTCCTACTGTAAATATGTGGTGGGCTCATACAATAAAGCCTAGAAGGCCAATGGCTATCATGGCTCACACCATTCCTATATAACCAAATGGTTCTTTTTTACCTGCGTAGTAAGCTACAATGTGTGAAATTATTCCAAAGCCTGGTAGAATTAAAATATATACTTCTGGATGGCCAAAGAATCAGAAGAGATGTTGGTAAAGGATTGGGTCTCCTCCTCCTGCAGGGTCGAAGAAGGTAGTATTGAGGTTACGGTCTGTTAATAATATTGTGATGCCGGCAGCAAGAACTGGGAGGGATAGTAATAAGAGTACAGCGGTGATAAGAGTGGCTCAGACAAATAGGGGTGTTTGATATTGTGAAATGGCTGGGGGTTTCATATTAATAATAGTTGTAATAAAATTAATGGCTCCTAGGATAGATGAGACTCCTGCTAAATGGAGAGAAAAGATAGTGAGGTCTACGGAAGCTCCTGCGTGTGCTAGGTTTCCAGCAAGAGGTGGGTAAACAGTTCATCCTGTTCCTGCTCCTGCTTCAACTCCTGACGAGGCGAGCAGGAGTAGAAAGGATGGAGGGAGGAGTCAGAAGCTTATATTATTTATTCGGGGGAATGCCATGTCGGGGGCTCCGATCATTAAAGGGATAAGTCAGTTTCCAAAGCCTCCAATCATAATTGGTATTACTATAAAGAAAATTATTACAAAAGCGTGGGCGGTAACGATAACATTATAAATCTGGTCGTCACCTAGAAGGGCGCCGGGTTGGGCTAGTTCTGCTCGAATTAGCAGGCTAAGGGCGGTGCCAACTATTCCGGCTCAGGCACCAAATACTAGGTAGAGGGTGCCAATGTCTTTATGGTTAGTTGAGAAAAATCAGCGTGTGATTGTCACAGGTAGGGTGGCCGAGAGTTAGGCGGTGGATTGTAGCTCCATGAACAAAGGTTTAAGTCCTTTTCCTATCATTAAGTCTTGTAGTGTATAACACGTTGGATTGCAAATCTAAAGATGTAGACTCACCGTCTACCGGGGCTTTTCCCGCCTTTTTCCGGGAGGCGGGGAAAGTAGATGAATGCTCACTGGTTTGAGTGTCTAGCTGTTAACTAGGAGTTTGTAGGATCGAGGCCTTCTCATCTAGGAAGGCTTTAGCTTAATGAAAGTGTCTGAGTTGCATTCAGAAGATGTGGGATAGAGTCCCGCAAGTCTTACACAGAGATTAGGAGGTTTTCACTCCCACTTAAAGCTTTGAAGGCTTTTGGTCTAATTATTATCCTAAATCTCTAGTTAAGGAGTGTTTGGGCTAGGGGGGTTAATGGGAGAAGTAGAAGGGTGATGGTTGTGAGGATGGCTAGGGGAGCTGTGTTTTGTGTGTTTTGTAGACGTCAGGGGGTTAAGGAGTTGTTTGTAGTGGGAGAAATTGTGAGGGTTATGGCGTAGCATAATCGTAGGTAGAAGTAGAGGCTTAGTAGGGCGCTAAGGGCTATAATGGTTGCGGTTA
>JAODTV010134545.1:0-10889 GCA_025399955.1 Galeichthys feliceps
ATTAGCCTACCCTGCATGTCTTTGGACTGTGGGGGAAACCGGAGCACCCGGAGGAAACCCACGCGGACAACATGCAAGCTCCACACAGAAAGGCCCCCGCTGACCCCGGGGCTCGAACCCAGGGCCTTCTTGCTGTGAGACGACAGTGCTAACCAACTGCACCACCACAACTGCCTTTTTTTTTTTATTTATTAAAATTTATTTGTGTGTGTGTGTGTGTGTGTGTGAATAGACCACGATTAATCTTATTTGACACTTATTGTCATTGTTTATTCCTGTATTAATGTTTTATATGTAAAATTCAATAAAAACATTGGTTAAAAAAAAGCTTCATCACTCATAATAAACTGAACTGCATTTAGCAAAGAAATATTGAACAGTAATATTTTCTTTGTTTTCATATAAATATAGGTGATTCTGCTAAACAATAATCTACTGTATTATTAGAACGAGACATGGAGAGATACAAAGGAGGAAAATAATCAGGAACAAGTGTAGCCTTGTCGTAAAAGAGGATCTGCAGTGCATGCGAATATGTTGGTTAAAAATAGGGATGATGTGAGATCGTGAATCTGTCTTTCATCTGGTTTATTTTCACAGTAGCCTTTAAAATAGAGTAGGGCACATAATGTATGTCTGCTTGGCATGAAGCCTTCAGCTGGTGTACAGAACTGGGAGAAGGTGAATAGAGAGAGTGGGAGGGCATGGACAAACAGGTGGGATAACAACCTCAGCAGCCATCATCTGAGGTGGCTGGGGAAGTGCTGACTGAGGCAGCCTGAAACAAAGCCTCCAAAGTGGCCAAACGATCCTGGACTTGGGCTGGCTCATGCTGGCACACAAAAAAGCCATCTCAGTCAGCGATCCACTCAATCGATGAAAAGATAATTCCCCCCGCGCAGACCTCATGCAATGCTGGGGCCGTTTGCGAACCCTGACAGAGGGAGATCAAGCAGAAAGGATATGAGTGGGAAACTTCAAAACCCGCTCATGTTTCTGGGTCCGTGAAAGGATTTGTATAACACATTCACTTTTTGATGGACTTTCCCATGTTTCCCTGGACAGCCCTTTTTGTGGATGTGTTTGAATAAAGTATCTCTTATGTTTAATCTTTTTTTTTTTTGAGAAAGTAAAAGCTATGTGTGATCTTGTTTTGCAGCGATGCTGGCCAATATGAGGTCAGTCAGTCTCATGCAGCAGGTGGGAGCACATGGAGTACCGCTGACTCCTCGGCTACCAGGGAATCGGGTGAGTGCAGTGGGACTTGCACTACCATGAAGGTTTAAACCAAACTGGTTAATAATTTTAGACAAGCTATATCTCTTTGAATTCACAGAATACTTAACATTGCAATAATAATACAATAGCAAAGTTGCTTTTAATGCCTCCATATTCCAAGCAATTACGGACTGTGAATGATTTAAAAATGAATTGTTATAAGGTAGATTGGCTGAAGGGAGAACATAATAATTCTTGGCATGTTTATTTTTTTCACAAAATCCTGAAAGCCACTTTGATACAAATATGAGATAATGAAATACCATTTAGGAGTGAAATATATTGGTTTTTTTTGTTCTTGTCTTTTGTTTTGAGGGAGTCAAAAGGAATTGCTAACAAGTTGTTTTTCTCAGGTGCTGACATGGAACGTATATGTTTGATTCTTTTGCTGTTGTATAAATTATTAGTAGTTAAAGCACAGTTCAACGGATACAACTGTGATGCCAACTTTCATAGCCGTTTTCCTGGTGAGTATGCCAAAGAAATCAATATGAACTCAACAGTCTGTTGCATTTTTCATGAGCTTTCCTCTCGGTTATTGAATATGTGAATCACAAGTATCTAATAATGAAAGGATACATTACATCTAACTCTATTACGTCCACTGACCCACTAATTAATTTCATTTTAGCTGAAACTGCATTGAAATGATGAAAGGAACTTTTTTTTTTTCCTGTAGCTGAGCGGGACATCAGTGTGTACTGTGGAGTACAAACCATCACTCTGAAGATTAACTTCTGCCCGGTGCTTTTCTCTGGCTACACTGACACTGACCTGGCCCTGAATGGGCGCCATGGTGATGCCCACTGTCGAGGATTCATTAACAACAACACTTTCCCTACAGTGGTGTTGTTCAGCATCAGCCTTAGCACACTGGAGGCATGTGGCAACCTGCTCGTGGTAGGAAACTGATCTTGCTACAACAGCAAATCTGATGAAACCTGCCAGTCTATCCTTTGACTATTGACTTAGAAACACCAACCTTGTGCAAGCTCCCAGTACTGATATACTGAAGCAGGAGTATGGGAGTGTTGATAAAGTTTAGTTAGCGTGTAAGATCTGAAGATGCTTCTCCAAAATGATAACCTGGTTGATGATTGAAATAACATTGATGGAATTACTCATGGTGTAAACAGCAGGCTATAATGTGCTTATCAGAATTGATTTTCATTGCCATTTATGAAACACAGTAAGAGGCAACCAGTTTTTGTTTATCTACTGAAAACCATAAATGTATGTATTTTTTGGTTGAGATAAAAGATATACAGAAAATATAGATAGGCATAACTATGCTTGGATATATTGGTAGACATTGCTAAAATGTCTCATAGTTGTTATAACTGACACCAAAGCATCCAGATAAAGCAAAAATGCAACTTTTTGTACTAGTGTACCTAATTGCATTCAAAGATTTGCTGTGCACACAGCTAAGTGATTACTCATGTTTGATAAAAGCTCTGAATCAGAGATTAATGCTGTGTTGTGCAAAAGCTCCACTGAGGAGGTGGAAAGTTGATGCTATCGGGAACACCGCATCAGCTACAAGACAAGCTACTGCTGCTGCTGATGTGTGTGTGTGTGTGTGTGTGTGTGTGTGTGTGTGTGTGTGTGTGTTTGCAGGTGTCCACAGCTCAGGGGCCCAATGCATATGGGAACCTTTCATTGGTGCAGATTGGGAATATATCAGGGTACATCGACACGCCTGACCCTCCTACTGTCATCAGCTATCTGCCTGGACTGCTCTATAAGTTCAGCTGCAGTTATCCACTGGAGTACCTGGTGAACAACACGCAGCTGGCATCGTAAGCATTTCTGTTTACCAACCACTCTTACAGTCTTTGTAATACACTCTGCTACAGCATTGTGACCCATAACGTCCTGGTAAGCCTTCATATGGGTGCCAATATTTTTGCATGAAACCAAGTATGCATTCTCAAGACAAAAAAAGGCATAGAGGATCAGTTTTCTGAAGCATTCAGAAATGCCTCATGGTTAACTCTGTGTATCTTTCCACCTAGACATCACCATGCCTTGTTCACAGCATGATAAGGAACAAATGGACATGAGCAAATCTGAGATAATTATGTTCAGAGGCAATTCTAAAGACTGCAAACACTCCCCACCCACACTGATCTCCATATTATTTATTTATTTAATTTTATATTTTATTGTTTTTCATTGATCTGCCTGAAGACCCTCCTTCAGGTCACAGTTTTTATACCAAATTGGGCTAATTTCTGAACGAAGTCAGCAGGTGGCATTTTATTTGTTGGTGCTAGTATGGAAAAAAAAGATCTATGGCTTCCATGATCTTGTTTTATAGCAAATAATTATAAAACAAGGTTTTATAAAACAAAAGGTTGCCAGTTCAATTCCCTGGACCAGCAGGAATGGCTGAAGTGCCCTTGAGCAAGGGATCTAACCCCCTACTGCTCCCCAGGCCGCTCTGGGTATATTGTATGTTGCTCTGGATAAGAGCGTCTGCTAAATGCCTGTAATGTAATGTAATGTAATTAGAATGAAATCTAATCAGGTTCCAGAAAGGTGAGTAAACAAACAGAAAGTGTATATGCAGACAGTGTATCTGTGATATACAGGACCTTTTATGGAGGATTATGGAACAGATAATAGCTGTACCAGGCGATGATATAAAAGCATATTGCAGATATTACAATACGTACGCACCACAGTGACCTTGTTTCACATGCAATGACTGAGAAAAAGAAGAAAAAAAATGCATATCCGGATTAGGTAGAAAAATGCTTTTCATATTCCTGAACCTTTTGGCCAATTTCATGTCTTTTGTGTGGTTTTTGAGATGCCTCTGATTATGTAAAACTATAAGATTTTAAGCTTAAGTTAATATTTTGACAAGACAAACAATAAACAATTGCACATGCAGAGAGAAGACTGTGTGAAGTAAAACAGAGGCTTTAGACAAGAAACTAGCTATCAGGAGTACCAGGAGTATAATGATTTCTATTTTGGATGTTCCCTTTATGGCTATTATAAAGCTGGCCTTTGTTTTTCTTAAAGGTCTGCTGCAGCGATTTCAGTAAAGGACAGCAATGGTACATTTGTAAGCACACTGAACTTATTGCTGTACAATGTAAGTAGCTGCAATCACTCCATCTCATGCTGTGATTTAATTTTAAGAAAATAGTTTCGTTTGTTTGTTTTTTAAAAATGTTTTGAGCTGAAGCTGTGCAGTTTCTTTAGAACAGGGCTTACTAACCATATCCACAAAAGGTTGGTGTGGCTGCAGGTTTTCGTTCCAGCCATATAGGAGCCACACCTAATAGTTGTTTAAAGATGAAGATTAACTGATGAAAGAAGTGGAATCAGGTGTAGCTTTGGCTTGGGTAAAAAGAAATGTGTAGCCTTGCCGGCCCTTTGTGGAGTTTGGTGACTCTTGGTGTAGAATATCTGTTTCTGACTATGCTTTATTAAATGTTGTAGACAATAAACAATAGAGTACGTCATTAGAGTTCAGAATAATGAATTAAATAAAGGTTGTAGCACCATGAGAACAATTTATTTTGTGCTTGGTAAATAGTCATGGATGTGTGTTGCCACATTTTTCTTGCTTTGTAGGATTCCACGTACATCCAGCATCTGGCCATCCCAATGGCAGGCCTCACTCTGAAAACCCGTGTGTTTGCTGCCGTCAAAGCCACAAACTTGGACAGGAGGTTAATTAAATAGACTTCATAAAAATACAGAACAAAATACAATGTTCAAATATTCTCACCAAATTAAATCTTATTGACATAGTTTTCACCACAGAGGTATTACTTTCAAAGTCTCTGCCCTATTTAGTATATTGTCTTTTATCTATTCTCTTTTACCTTGGATAGATTTCTTCTCTCTCCTCCTCCTTCTCTACCTTTCTCAATAAGACAGCATCTCACATTCCTCTTTGTTTTTCAAAGTATTTCACTGCTTTCCGTTTCCCTAATCTTTTCTAGCATTGCCTTGTGCTCATCAGTTCATGTTCACCTTGATTTCTTCCTTTATCCTTTCAACCTCCATTTGTCTCAGCAAGTAAAATAACAGTTACACAGGTACATAATGTATGTGCCAGTTGGATATCATATGTGTAAGCCTTTGTTCTGATGTTTGTCATACCTGAGCCATAATAAAAGAGAACACAATCATATGAAGTGATTTAATATGGCTTTTCTTGGAAAAGGGTAGTTGGGTCAGATAAGAAAAGATTGGCCTCTTAATTAAAAATAAAGTCCATGTCACTTTCCATGTCCAAGTCTTTCTTTTTTCCCCCATTTCTGTAAGATGGGGTTTTGTGTTAATGAATGCATCCAGTGCTTACTACCCTGTACAGGTGGAATGTACTGATGGATTACTGTTACACCACTCCATCTGGGAATCCGAATGACAAGCTCCGATACGATCTTTTCGTTGGGTAATTATGTGTCCTGTGTCATCTCATGAACAATAGTGTGCTTGTTAGCATTCATTCTTGTGGTTTTCTGAATATGATAGTCCATGTAAGCTGATGCTGAACATCTTGTATCCTGCTTCTTGTCGTCTATGGAAGGTGTGACAAGGACCCACAGACGACAGTGTTTGAAAACGGAAAGAGTCAGATGGGTCGTTTCTCCTTTGAGGTGTTCCGCTTTGTCAAGCACAAGAATCAGAAGATGTCCACTGTCTTCCTGCACTGCGTGACCAAGCTGTGCCGCTCAGATGACTGTCCCATGCTTGTGCCGGTGACACTTTTTAGTTCAGCACATTATGTGCTAATCACCTTAAAACGTAACAACTGCAATCAATCGAAACAAAAGAAAGTATTATGTAATGTCAGCTGGAAGAGTGCAGGGAAGAATAATTAACATTTAGCTTTGAAACAGATTTGTGGAATGCGTAAGAAACGGGATGTGTCAGAGAGTATGGAGTCTCATGCAGTATCTGGGAATGCGGTTATAACTGCGGGACCCATCATCACTAGAAGTGGTAAGAAATCCACACCATATCTGTTTTACACACATTCTGTCTGCATAGCCACATGCACTGTAGTACTTCTAATCTTATCCACAATAAGTGTAATGTGCAAGAATGTGGGTCTTTCTAAATTGGGCTGTTTTGTTTTATCATAGCTTTTTATATTCAGTTCTGGTATTATACAATGTTCATATATCATATTGAAAGAATGGCATCAAAAACAATAATATAGATTTTGCTAAGGTTCATTAGGCCTGATGTGCTCTATCATGGGTTTTCTCTCATCTTTCTTTCTCTGCCATAGATGAAACTCCAACCAACAACTCTCAGCTGGGTAAGCTTTTTTAAAAATCTTTTTTTACTTTTAACTCAGATATAGCACTTATGAAGGATCAGCTGAGTTTTACTCACTCTCGGTGTAAATGAGAGGTTCTTAAGAAGCACTTCTGAGAAATATGACAAGCCTGTTATAAAGTGAGCAGTTTATAATGAATACTGGCAGAATGTATCTGCAAGAAAGGTATGACGGAATCGCAGAAGTGTGTGTGTGTGTGTGTGTGTGTGTGTGTGTGTGTGTGTGTGTGTGTGTGTTTCAGCTCTGCTAAACAGTGGTCCAATCAAAATGAACTCAGTAACGAGTGCTCTCATATCTGGCATCCTCATCCTGGCTGTAATGAGCATGTGCTTCTTCATCTTCTCCCTGACGCTCTTGAAGGGGAAACGTCCACCTCCAACACCACTGTCTGGGGCTCACAATCCTGCTTTCAGCTAAACACACACACCCCACTTACTGGTGCATTATGTAGAAATGTTGCATTTAAGTTGGTAAATATGATGAATTCTGGTTAATATTATTAAATGAGAATCTCGTATGAAAATATTTCATGATAGTTATTGTGATTTTTGACTTAATAAACTTGCCAGGCTTTTGTTCCTACCTACAGCTGCAAAGATTATACAAGATACCATATATAATATCGAGCCAACATATAAACAATGAACTTTGAACAGTCACATAATCTAGCTATAAATGCATTCAGTTTGACAGATTTTCAACCCAATGCTAATTTCTTTCCAGGACATTTACACCACTATTAGGATACATACCTACTTATAAAACTAGTGTATGTAGTAAAAATGTAAGTGTAGTACACAGATTCCAGTGAAATAGGACATTTCAGACAAATGTCCATCAGCTGTGCAAGTAACACTGCAGTTACTTCATGGAATATATCGATAAAACTAGTCTTATTTTATTGTGTACTACATTCTGAAATAGAGAATAGATTTGAATGCTGTGTATCATATTTGTTGTAGATTTGTTTAAATCAGTAAGCAAACCTACAGCTCTGTTTATACATGTATTTAAGTAACAGCATGGATCCAAATCTGTGAGAGTGAATCTTAACTTAAAGTCAATACCTCAGTCTCTCACCATCTGGTTGCAGGGTGCAGGATCTATTACATTTATGTGCATAGACACAGGTATATTTTACATTTCAGTTATCACATTGTGCCACAGTAATTAGGCTGAAATAAAGTAAAAGGTGTAAGATATGTGGAAGAGGGAATGAGAAACTGGGTATAGACATTATGAAGTCAGAAGGAGATTTGCAGCCTAATTGATGTGGTTGCCATGAATAACAATATTACATTATATATATATATATATATTTTAAATTGTACCTTTCCTTATTTATTAGTACCTTTCTGTTTATTTTATAATTATTTTTGTTTCATTTCTTTTTTAGTGCCTAGAATTTTATTACTATTTTTAATACCAATGACAAACTTTTTTTTCTCACTTTCATGTTCACTTCTGTTATCAATTTTAAAATATATGTCCTACAATGTTACAATAAAGTAAAATGTTCATTTGAATGTATTTCAAATATTTTGAAATTAATTTTAACTATGAACAAAAAAAATCTAAAATTAGCGTATCCTACAGTAAAGTTGAAACTCAATATGAAAAAGTTAGAGAAAGGTTTGTAGAACACAATGAATATCTTGGTAAATGTTTGAGTAAAATATATGCAAATGCATAAATATTACCATATTAATTTATGGACAATGACATATAATTCAAATCATGCATGAATAATGATTGTTCAAGTACATGTTCAGAATTTCCAAGAGAACAAAATGATTGCACTTCTATGACAGATGGCAAAAAAGCAATTTCGTTGCACCTTGACTCATCCTAAAGCCTTGTATTTTCGATGATTAAAGTAAGGTAATAAGTCAGGGACAGCAATGAATGTCGCACTGATGAGAAACTGAAAAAGAAGTTGTTTGGTGAAAGCCGACATTATAATATTACTGCACACATAAATAGCAAAGGTAATTTAATGTTTATGCATTAATGTTCTCAGCAGATAATTTTTTTTATATCAATACCACGGAGACAGATTTTGTGAAATTTGTGAACAGACTATAAACTACATTTTACTTGGTTGTGGCACCGAGGTTGACTTTTCAACAGTGAGCTCCTGTAATGTAATGTGATAAATGAATGTTCTCATTTCAGAATGAATGAGAAATATCCTTACCGATCATACACTACAGACTGAAATGAGAATATAGGGAAAAAAAATGTTAAAGTGCAACATAATTTCCACTCACTTCCCATTTGTGACATGGGAACTACTTTCCTCCAATTTTAGTGACATGTAAGGGTGCTGAAGTGAAGCTGAGTGTGTAATTTCAGTACCCTGGACAGCAGCCATTCATTTTGGAAGTCAGTGGAATTATACTGTGTTCAAACTGAGGTCACAACTTGTAATTCCCAACCTCCAACCAGGACAAGCCAAAGAAACACCTTGTCAACTTGAAATTCCTACTAGTCAAGCTGGGGTAGTCTTCTTAACTACCTTCTTATCTCCCTTTAGTTCCTTATTATTAAATGAGTTATACTGTATATACATGTATTAATCAACAAACAGACATTTAGCAGAAACTGATTCCCAGTTTTAGTCCTTGGCAATGGTCCCACACAATCAACAATCACCTTTTCAAATGGCTCACCCAGTACTGGAATGGGGCAGAGAGGAGCGGGGGGAATCACTTGATTCGGTTTTCCAGAAACCTGACAAACATGGCAGGTATGGCAATACTGGACATCAGATCTCAGTCCCAGCCAAAAGAAAATGTTTGAGGACTCTGTCATAAGTTTTTGTGATCCCCATGTGTCCTGACCATGGATGGTCATGAGCTAAGGACAGTACTTGAGTTCGTTAGACTGTAGGCACAACAACCTGATAAGTTGCACAGTCCACATCCTTGGAGACATCGCTATTCCAACAACGCATTAATAGGCCATTATCATAAATGTAGGCCATTTTCTTCCTCTTGGCCTCTTCCTGATTAAGAACAGAAGAGTGACATTTTGACAGAGCGACATCACCTTGTTGTGCTATGATGAATGCTTCCCAAGTGGCTGGTAGTTTCACAACCACTGGACTGGAAGAAGATGGTAAAGAACCAACAGGGTGAACTTCAGGTTGACCTTTGGACATAGTTATGTCAGCATTTGGAGACTGTTCTGTAACCAGAAGAGTCAGACAAATCAAGATCATATTTCTTTGACTGAGCCCTTGTAACTACACAAGCTGGAAAGATGTCAGGGGGTATTTGTGCTGTGTTGTCAGAGTCAGTGTTCAAACCAGGGCTGTCAAGTACCTCCGGGACTGGCATAACCTCACCATCAGCCAGGTCATTGCTGAGAATGAAATCAACACCTTTAATGGGCAAGGCAGGAAGAACGGCAACTTTAAAGAACCCACTGACTAGGGGAGACTGAAGGTAGATATTGTGCAAAGACGCAGGCACAAAACCCATTCCAACACCTTGAACAATTGCGCTTGAGTGGCATGATTAGTTGATAAAGATAAGATGCCCTCTCGAATAATGGACTGAGAACCCCCTGTGTCTCAGTATCCTCACTGGCAGCTGATCTTTTGGATCCCCAGTTAGTGAAGCAAAACACCCTAAGATGAAGGGTTTGAAACGAGGATCTGGTTCATTGTCCTCACTTTGTATCATCCCAGTGTCTAGAGGTGACACACTCTTAATCAAACCCATGCCCTTTTGTTGTGGTAAGCTAGATGAATTTTGTTGCTTACGCTTCAGAGAAAGATAGTCAGCAATTACATGACCCTTCTTATGCCAGTAGATACATTCACGGGCTTCACGTGGAGGTGACGGTGGTCCCTTAGCCTTTTCAAAAGGAGGCTGGCCAGGATCGGGCCTCACAGGGCATGAGACTGAAGCTCTGTCTGGGCAGGAAGAAGCAGCAAACACATTATGAGTTAAAACAAATTCATCAGCCAAGACAGCTGCTTTGGACAATGATGTCATCTTCTGTTCATTTAGAAACATTACCATCTTCTCTGGTAAAGTACTCTTAAGGCCCATTTATGCTCTACGCAAAGTACGCATACGGAGCATTTCATCCGTCTTCTGCGTTCGTTATGTGCGTAATTTGGTACGTTTTCAGAGAGCTTGCAGATGCGTACCCCAACCCAGGAAACGGAGCAGTACCACCGGAAATCGTGGGGGCGGTGTTGCGCAGAATTCTCCGTCCACATGCCGTGCTGTATTTAATGGCCGCACAGACCACCGCCGTCTCCGGCGCTGCCTTTCTTTGG